>LR738712.1:170069442-170147890 GCA_902687465.1 Secale cereale
TTGGTTGATACATCCTTTGATGGCAAAAGAAAAAACTGCTCTTGTCCCTAGGAGTACTTCCTTTGATGGCAAATGAAAAATTCTTGCCCCTTGGTTGATACTTCCTTTGATGGCAAAAGAAAAAATGTTCTTGTCCCTAGGGGTACTTCCTTTGATGGCAAATGTAAAAAATTCTTGCCCCTTGGTTGATACTTCCTTTGATGGCAAAGGAAAATATGTTCTTGTCCCTAGGGGTACTTCCTTTGATGGCAAATGCAAAAATTCTTGCCCCTTGGTTGATACTTCCTTTGATGGCAAAAGAAAAAGTTCTTGTCCCTTGGAGTACATCCTTTGATGGCAAAAGAAACAGTTCTTGCCCCTTGGAGTACATCCTTTAAAGGCAAAATAAAAAAATCATAGCCCTTTGGGTCGCACCCATTGATTGGCACATATGGAGCCTGGCAGCTCGTAAAAAGCCTCGACTACATGGTCTTATTTGCAAAACTGTGTTTTGTGTTTTGTGATTTTTTTTCAAAGTTTTCTATGGTTTTTTTGATCCGGAACTGGGCAACTTCAAAGTTGACCACGTAAGTACAAAAAGTCTCGGTCATAGAGCACCAGCATGACTTAAACCGGTATTTATTATAACCCGGAACAATCATTGGGTACACACCAACAGAGCCAAGAGCCTCCTCAGAATCTACAATGTTCACCGGATTAAGGATGTCAAGCATACTTAATTAAAGGTATGAAATTATTTTTGGTATAAAGAAGATACTCGTTCGATATATATATGCCTATGAGAGCACTTTAATCGGTCCGGCGGTAAACCGCCAGGACATTTTTTCAGTGTTATCTATGCAGATACAAGTAATATAAAGGATCAACCATAGCAGACAAGGGGGAATAAAATTGGCAGATGCCAAATCAAAACTCTGACATCCGGATTAAGGCAGAAAATGTTTCGAGCTATCCTATTACAAGGCACTTGAAGGCCTGGACGGATTAAGGTTTTTCGGTAACGGATTACAGCAGATAAAAATAAAACGAAGCGACTTATGCTTCTTCCTGCTGCGAAGGCTGATGATTGACTTGTTCCGGGACTTCTTCGTCCTCTTGAAGCGGCTGAAAATCAGGAACGCGCCAGTCGATCTTGGATAATGCACGGAAGTACATCTCTTCAGTAATGAGATCGGACGGATCAACATCTGGGGCGAAAGTATGGGCGCGCACTGGAGGGATTAGATTCTCGGTGTCATAAACCGGCCGGTCCACCCGCTCATTCTATAACTCATATGCCGGATGATACCTGGTAAGATCCGCTTCATCAGCAAGCTTGCTCGCAACTGGACGCATTTCTTTAGTCAAAGCATGAAGGTCTTTGCCAGAGAAGGCAGATCCATCCTCCTTGTTGCTGGGGTACCCGTTCATAGCTTCCTCCGGATCAAAGTCCGTAACCCACGCCTTGGCTCTAGTCAGCGCTACAAGAGAACCGACCCGTGCAGCAGATTTCTTCACTTCTTCCAAGCGTACATGCAGTATAGAAAGCTTCTCCAAAGTACCTTGGATAGTAGTGGGGGCCGCTTTATAACGGGACATTGCACTTATAATCCTTTGAGCGCCGAAATACAGCTGCTCAACCAGAGTATAAGAAGCCTTGAGTTTCTTCCAAAGATCATCCCCAAGATGGGTGACGCGTCGCCCTACATATAATTATTACAGTTAAACCGGAGCAGATTAAAAATTGCAGAGATGAAGGCATATGAAAATTAAGTGCTCACCAAAGATGGCAGAGGTCATAAGCTCTATTTGCTGCCTTAAGCCGGTCAGCTCTTGCGTTACCGGATTAAGGGCCTCTTCAGCATCCTTTGCCCTTTTCTCAAGGGCATTCCTCTGCACTTCCCAGACTGATCACTCCGCTTCAAAATCTTTTTTTCAATTGTTCAGCATTGGTTAAGCTCAGCGCCAACTCATCTTTGGCCTTGGTAGAAGCAGTTTCAGTGACAGCAAGTCTATTCCGGAGCTCAGTTACTTCTACAGCCCTCCGGGTCAAGTCAGCCTACGAGAAAATCAAGTGGAATAGATGACAATTAAGACAAGGCTCAAGCACATAACCAAGTTATCTACTTGACACTTGGGGGCTAATGGGCAGTTGAAGTATCAACAGAGAGATTCAGACAAGTCCTAGGCACATAAAACAAGTTATGCCCCTGGCACTTGGGGGCTAATGTAAGGTCATTTTTTTTCATACATTTGGAAGTACCGGTTCACCTACAACGAAGCTAAACCGGAACTTGGGGGCTACTATGGCATACAGACAGAAGTATAAAGAAAGCAAAAGCAAAGACAAGTAAAGTACCTCGTATTTGTCCTTCATCAAATTAACCAAGCCCAGTTCATAGTCGCGGCTGGTATGAAGCCGGTTCAAATACCCGGAATAAAGTTCCTGGGCACTCAATTTGGCATAGTTGGACAAGTCCGTGCTCCACTTGCTCTTCTCTTGTTGAAGCTTCTCCACTTTAGCAGTGTGCTTGGCCAAGATGATAAGCTCAGCAGGAGCGGTAAAACCTGTCCCGGTTACCTGAACATCCGGAGAAGAAGCAGTGGTTGGCTGCAAAGGGGCAACAGTTCGAGCCGGACTAGCAGGAGCTGGGCTAGTCCGAGGAGAGCTAACCCGAACAGGACTCGCCGGTTCAAGGACATCTTCTACATTTGTATCTTCGGGAGCAGCAATGTAGTCATGGTGCATGGAGGCAGGATCATCAAGCTGAATTGCAGGCTCGCTCTCTGGAGGGATGACGTCATTCGTATCAGCCACCGGATCAGCAGCAGCAGTCTCGGCGGCCGCTTTGGTGGCCTTTGCCTTTTTGCTAGGCTTGGGCTTGCTGAAAGAAATTGAAGAGGCAATCAGAATTATAAAGGAACAAATACAAATATAAACCGGATGTGGAAAGGGACTTACCCAGGTACAGTCTTTAGTACAGGGACTTGTGTGGCAGTCGATTCGCCAGAGGATGACAAAGGTGTCTCCTGATAGTTAGGATCAGACGGTTTAAGCGGTTTGCGTATAAGTCCGGCCTTTGGATGGAGAAGAGTTGGAAAAAGTAAAACCTCAGAGCGACGTCTGCGAGCCGGAGTGAGAGATATTCCGGAAGATTCTACGACATGGCCACTATGGCGCGTAGTCCGGCGTGCTTCATGTTGCTGCTTCTTCAAAAGAAATTTAGGGTCCAGTTGAGCGTAAGGATGAGAAAAAGGGTACTTCCGAGATGCCCGACGAGTTTTGGGCACCGGCGGTTCAGAATCTGAAGAAAGAGAGATTACCTCAATTTCTGCCGCTTTGCTTCCTTCAGCCAAATCCTGTGAAAAGACACTGTTAACATAAATCTGGATAAAGAGAGATCAAAACATATTAGGATCAACTCATACCTCAGAATTCGGATCATCCTCCTCAAGGTGTGAACCGGAGCCAGCGGCCTTCTTCTTCTTCTTGACAACGCATGTCTTCCGGCGTGGCTGTTTACCTGACTTGTCCTGAGGTTTCCTTTTCCAAAAAGGATCGTTGGCCTATGAAGAAGATGAAAGATAAGTAGAAGATAGTTGATATGGACGGATTAAAAACAAACAGAAGAGGTTAGAAAGGACTTACTGCTGGCAGTTTGTTCTTCTCAAAATATGGAGCCAATCCGGTTTGGCTACATTCTTCAAGAGAGATGTTGAGCATTTTCTTAGCAGATTCAGTAACTTCCTTCTCAGGAAGCATTATGTCGATGTGGCGTTGAGGGTCATCCGTCTTTCCGGTATATTGATACATCAAACCGGAGCGCCGGCTCAGGGGAAGGATGCTCCAGGCAAGCCAACAACGGACGAAATCCACTCCGGTTAAACCATTAGCCATAAAGGCCTTAAGCTTGGCAAGCTGAGGGGCAAATCGGGCCTGCTCTGAGGAACTAAGACGCTGTGGTAGGGGATGATCCTCAGGAAGACGATGTTCGCGGTAACCCGGCAGTGGGTTTTCTCCTTCAGGCGAGGTATCTTTGTAGTAGAACCAGGATTGGTTCCAGTCTTTGGGATGTGTATGGAGAGCAGCATGAGGGAAGACCACATCTCTTCTCTTCTGAATGCTGACACCGCCCAACTCTTGATGTGGTCCGGCAGTAAACTCTGTCCGCCGGTTTAAGTGGAAAAAGTCCCGGAACAAGTCCACTGGCGGTTCTTCTTGAAGGTATACTTCGGAGAAGACTTGGAAGTTGCAGACGTTTGATATAGAGTTTGGACCTATGTCTTGAGGATGGAGCTGAAAAGCGGCCAGTACATCCTGGGAATTTTTTGAACCGGGAGGGCTAAAACCCCGGGCCAGATGATCAAAGAAAACGATAACTTCTCCTTCTTTAGGGGTAGGAGGACACTCATCCCCTGGGGCCCTCCATTTCAGAACTGCTTGAGGGCCCAGAATACCAATAGAAGCAGCATTGGTTAAGTCCTCTTCCGTAATACGGGAAGGAACCCAATTGCAGGAAACGAACTGCTTGGCAGCTGTAACACCCCAAAAATTTAATCTTGTTTTATTAATTAAAATTTTGTCAGAAAGATTTAATTTCTATTTTCTGGCTTTTCTATTAATTTCAGAGCTGCTTCTTTTCCCTGGATTTTTAATTTTTTCCCTCTTATCTGAAACTTTTGGATAATATTGAGGGGCTTGAATGCTTTCTTAAAACATTTGATTTTTGTTGGGTATGCAAGTGGAAGCATTTTTTTATAATACTTTTGCCAAGCATCAATTCTTTTAAATGGCTTTTCCATTCTTTCAAGGGCTCCCATTGCACTGCAACCTATTTAAATATTTCTTTAAAAATTCCACCAAAATTTGGAGATGACAGTAGATGCATATAACTCATTTTATTGCAAAAATCCAGCTTGGTGTTTTATAAATTTTGAGCAAAACATCCTCTTTTTCATTCTGGTCCAGTTTGGTATTTTGCACTGCAACCCTATTTTAGATTTCTCTAGTGAACTTGGGATCTTTCCTGCTATTAGTGCTTGCTACCAAACCCTTAAGTCCAGGATATTGGACCCATTTGTATAATTTTGGTCCATGCAATAATAGCCTACATTTTCTGTCCAGATTTGGTTTTCTCAAAAACTTGCACTAACAAGTTTCTGGTTTTGCCAAACTAACCTTACCACCATCACCTACACCTAAAGAGACCCCAACCTGGAGCTTTTGGCCACCAGAAGAGATCCCTAGATGCCCATGGCATTCTGTCGAACACCTTGTGCGTCTGGACAGAATTGGCATAGTTTTTAGTTTGCATTGTGGAGTTGCTTTCTGTGCCAAACCAGCATGTCTAATGGAGCTATAGTAACCAACCTAGCTACCCTGTTAAGTCTTACCCTAACCCAAGCTTTCTAGAATGCATTGGCATTTCGTCGAATGGGTGGTGGGCATGCCGAGAGCACGAGCAGAGCGTGCGTTTTGCACGCGCCTGCCCGGGCTGCCTCACCAACCCCCGAGCTTATCCCAGCCCTCTGCCGCACGCAGCATAGCGCCAAGGCCAGTCCTGTTCGTTCACGAGCACCGCAGCCTTCCCCCGTCTTCCCCGCAAGCCGCCACGACCGCCGACTGCCGTCTCTGCCGTGGCCAGCACCGCCCACACCATCCACGCGCGCCAGCTAGCCCCTGGAGCAGTCGCAGCTCGTCCGCTAGCACCTGGCATGCCCCAGAGCTCCGCCACGTCGCCCCGGCTACAGAGGCGACGAACCGCCATCGCCGCCGTCGTGCTTATCCACGGGAAGCCGCGGAACCGACAGCACGCGCCTATAAAAGGGCTCTTCCTTGCTTCCCCAGCATGGCGCAGCGCCCCGCCTCTCCCTTAGAACCTCTCCAAGCCACCAAACGGCTGGTAGTGGTCTTCCTCCCCGCCTCCGGTCAGGATTTCGCCACCACCGTCGTGGTCAAACCCGGAGCCCCCTACTGCTCTTCCTCTTGCCTAGTGCTTTCCAGCCGAGTCCCTCAGATGCAGAAGACCCGTCCCCATTCCCTCTTTCCGCCTAAGACCACCGTAGGAGAAATTCCCCGAGGCCCGAAGCTCCCCCTCCGCCATGGAGGAAGGTGCTCTCACCCTCGAGCTCCCCCGCGCTCCTAACCACCGCAGATGGATGCGGTGCTTCCTCCCGATCATCCCCATATCAAGAGCACGTCGAATGGTGACTTGTGTCGCCGGGGATCGCCGTTGGAAACGGCCCCTGTCTCTGTCGAGGCACGCGCGGGGGGGGGGAAGGGGGAAGAAGACGAACCCGACAGGTGGGGACCACCTGTCGGTGAGCCAACCCAAGCCACCAGTGGCGCAACCCGGCTGATGCGTTTCTCCCCTGGAGAAGCATATTTTAAGTAAGTACGCGAACAATCTAAGAAGACGTATTCCAGGCGAACCGTTTTCCTTTTTCTGTTTTTATTTAAAACAGGTTTTGACCAGAACTTTGACTGGGCATATCTTTTTAAATAAAACTCCAAATGAGTTGATTCTTTTTCCTACCTCTCTCAAATTTCACCTAGTTTATTTTAAGATTTATTTCAAAAATAATTATGACAACTTTTTGTATTGTTTTTAGATTATGTGTTAATTTGAATATTTTCAAAATTAGGAATTGGAGGGAAGATCAAAACTTTCAAAAGTTTTGAAGTGCACCTCACCTCTCTGCACCTTGAAGGCAAGCATCTTGAACTCCATTATGACATAAGTTGTGTGTTGTTTGCTAGAACATATGAACTCCATCAATATGCTAAAATGGAGTAGCGTTATTTCATGTGGTAGTCATACTCATGCATATCATCATATGGTGAAAATCTTTTCTGTTATATGTGTGACATTGGTGACAGTAGCCACTTCTCATGCCACATGTGCCTGGTGACAGTTCGGATGGAGTCCGAAGGAAGATTGTGTTCCGGTGAACACAACCGCGTGACAGACATCTCGTTGTGGCGAGGATGTGCCGTGAGGCATGATGGGGCATGATGAGTGGTGACCCTGTCAGGAAAACTGTGGAAAGTATCTGTTGTGCTAACCATGCAGGGAACACATAAGCCTCCTGAGTCGACCATAGATCGAGTCTTGTTCCAGTAACCCCCATGCTTGTTTTCGTACTACCACTTGTCCCTGCCGCGGGCAGGGTACGGTTCAGTAAGTTGTCAACCCCTTTCTTGGCACACACCGTACAGAGAGGCCATGGTGGAAGATACCGGGTGCATCCGGTAGGCATGCCACATGGTCCGGGGGCATGGGTGTTTCCGGTTGGGGCCGAGAGGGGGGCACCCCTTAGTAGCGCGCGATATAAATTTGATCCCATGCCAATCGAGGTTGTAGCCTCCCCACTTAGAGTTTTGCTTAACAAGTGTCGTGGGTGATTCCAGGCACCGGTAAGTTAAGCTGGTGTGTGCTGGTTGGGTGTGTTTTCAATTCAAAGACCGTAAGCGGAATTAGTCCCGGTGGACTAAAGGAATCCGTTACTCGTGGGTAAAGAGTACACCCTCTGCAGAGTTTATATCTATTCGAATAGCCGTATCCGCGGTTAAGGATTTCAGTCTGGGATGGGTCAAGTGTCGGTCTTAGTGTCGGTCTTCGGAGGAAAACTTCTAAACCAGAATATTGATCTTGACGCGTGACGAATGATGATTGTGATTATTATTATTGTGGACTAACTATTTATATTGTTGTTGAATTATTGAGTATCCTTAGGATGGTTCTACCTCCAGAATACTCATTGTGATTATTGTTATATAAGCCCTTTATGTGGTGTCGCTGAGACGTCCGACTGTGGCATGCTTGTTATTTAATTTCCTTATAAGCCCTTTATGTGGCGTCGCTCAGACACCCGACTGTGGCATGTTGATTATTTATTTTCCTTATAAGCCCTTTAGGTGGCGTCGCTCCGACGCCCGACTGTGGCACGCATGTGATTTATTTTTCTTATAAGCCCTTTATGTGGCGTCGCTCAGACGCCCGACTGAGGCATGCTTTACATTATTATCCTTTCGAGGCGTCGCTTCAGACACCCGATCGGTTTATTTTACCTTCATTCTCTGATTGCTTATTCCTGTTTAATACAAATGACCTGCTCATGTGCATCATGAATTTTATTTCGGGACTGACTAAGTGATCGTGGATTATTTCAGTGCATGATTATCACCTGCTATGTTATACTTGTTTTCATGATGTTTGCGAGTACATTCAAAGTACTCACAGGATTGTCCCTGGCTATTGTCTTGGCCAGATTTCTTGCTTGGAGAGGAGCACTACGACGACAGCCCCGAAACCTAGGCAATGGAGATAGCAGACGCGCGAAGATAGGAGTTATCCAGGTCAGCTGTTCCTGTGGGAAATGGAGTCCCATAGACACTGATGATCCGCAAACCGCTTCCGCCATCAACCATTAGAGACCTTTTGTTGTACTCATGGACCAGAATGGTCTTGTACTACATATTTTACATTTTGCTTGGAATTTCTGTATCAAGTTTGTGTCTCATCAGCTAACAGTAATCCTGGGGCTGGTGAGCACAAGGGCCATTTACTGGGAAATTAATATCCCGGAAAACCGGTCCTGACAGCAGCCATGTGAGTAGAAGGAAAACGCTGAAAAAGTAAAGTGCAAAATCCGGATTATTCAGTACCGAAGCATAAACCAGAGTGTATTATCAAATCATATTGACGGTTTAGACAGGGGACTAATGGCATTGGCAACCCGGAAGCAGATGTGAAACGAATTGCTACCGGTTTATGATAACAAAAAAGGAAGAGGCTAAACCGTCGGGCTCATGGTTAATTCTTTGCAAGAGGAGTATGTGATTGGTTAAACCTGTGAGTAACTTACATATCTATTAAGATGAAGAAACATGTTTTTACAGAAGGGTAAAGTAAAAGTGGATCTAAGCGGTAAGAAAAAGATGAAATATATGCAAGTCTATCACAGGAAGAATTACGAAGGATTTCTACAGATCAAATGAATCTAAGGGTCCGAATCTATGTTTAAACTATGAAGCAGGAGCGCGTTCGAAACAAGTCTAGGGTTTGAATCTACTGCAGATCTAACCTACAAGATGAACAGCAGAGCTTCGAGGTCTCATGGCGGAAGCAATGGAGGAACCCTAGATTCGGGATCTGCAGCGAGAGGAAAGGAATACCTGAGAAGGAAAGGGACAGCGGCGGAATAATCTGGACGCGTTTCAGGGTGATGCAGCGGCCTCACTGGACGACGGCGACGAGCTCGAAGGCAGCGGCGGAGCTTCGGGCGACGGAGGAAGAAGAAGAGCGGAAGGAAGGAAAAGAATAAGGCTCAGCGGTATTTATAAAGATTGGAGAGGTGAAATGGCAAAGCGCGGGAATCAAGGAGGTCAGAGATTGGATAAAGATTCCACCGTCGCCTCGATTTTCGGGATAGCCTTTAAACAAAGGTAACAAACAGCTGTGAGCAATAAATGCGGAGGTGATCTCATGACCGAATAAAATGATTTCCGGAGATGACGTCATAGCCGGTTTACAAAGCAGAGAAGATACAAAGAAGGAGTTTATGCAAGACTTAGAAGACTGACATGAACAAGTTCAAATCACTTTGGGGCCTAATGTCAGGGATATTACTAGCAGGTACAAACCGGCTAGGGAGATCCGGATTACAATAATGTAGCTGTGTTGTTATAAGCTCAGTAGAGGTTACGGCCCATGAAGGCTTAGGGCCCATGTGTAAAGTTTACGGTTTATAAACCGTCCTATCATGTAACTTGAGGTACAAGGAAGAAAGAGTAGAGATCGAGGCGGACACGATTATGAGCTGGCCTCGGGACTCTGTAAACCGGACCGGGCGTTGCCTCCTATATAAAGGAACGACCCGGCGACGGTTCAAGCCCAGGCAACAACCCGTCGAGAGACAAGCAAGTAATCTGCTCCTTGTACATCGACGCCCAAGCAATACCAAACCAAACTAGACGTAGGCTTTTACCTTCATCGAAGGGGCCGAACTAGTATAAACCCTCTGTGTTCTTTGTGTGCTTTAACCTCTTCAAGCTAACCCGCACGATGGCTCCACACCTAAGTCCTCTAAACCGAATATCTGCCGTGCTAATTCCACGACAGGTTTGATGAGATTTACCATGTAATCGAGTTAGTTTTGTTAGGGTTTTATCCCTAGTATCCATTATGTTCTAAGATTGATGTTGCTATGACTTTGCCATGCCTAATGCTTGTCACTAGGGCCCGAGTGCCATGATTTCTGATCTGAACCTATTATGTTTTCTTGAATATATGTGAGTTCTTGATCCTATATTGCAAGTCAATAGTCACCTACTATGTGTTATGATTCGGCAACCTCGAAGTGACAATAATCGGGACCACTCTCAGTGATGACCGTAGTTTGAGGAGTTCATGTATTCACTAAGTGTTAATGCTTTGGTCCGGTTCTCTATTAAAAGGAGGCCTTAATATCCCTTAGTTTCCAATAGGACCCTGCTGCCACGGGAGGGTAGGACAAAAGATGTCATGCAAGTTCTTTTCTATAAGCACGTATGACTATATTCGGAATACATGCCTACATTACATTGATGAACTGGAGCTAGTTCTGTGTCACCCTATGTTATAACTATTACATGAGGAATCACATCCAACATAATTATCCATCATTGGTCAAATGCCTACGAGCTTTTCACATATTGATCCTTGCTTAGTTACTTTTCCGCTATCACTATTACAATTACTACAAAACTGCTATCGTTACTTTTGCCACTGTTACCGTTACTTCCATACTACTTTGCTACTAAATACTTTGCTGCAGATATTAAGTCTTCCTGGTGTGGTTGAATTGACAACTCAACTGCTAATACTTGAGAGTATTCTTTGCCTCCCCTTGTGTCAAATCAATAAGTTTGGGTTGAATACTCTACCCTCGAAAACTGTTGCGATCCCCTATACTTGTGGGTTATCAAGACTATTTTCTGGCGCTGTTGCCGGGGAGCATAGCTATATTATTTGAGTCACTTGGGATTTATATCTGTTGATCACTATGAAGAACTTGAGAGATGAAAAAAACCAAGATCTTTCCCTCAATTACGAGGGGAGGTAAGGAACTGCCATCTAGCTCTGCACTTGATTCACCTTCTGTTATGAGTAAATTTGCGACACGTACACCTGCTATTGAATCTGATATGTCGCATGGTATTAAAGATGCCACTTCTCCTATGCATGATACTTATGATGAAACTACTTCTATGTATTATAATACTATGCCACTAGGTGAATTTCTTGATGAACAACTTGCTAGGGCTAGAGAGAATGAAATTTTTGAAACTGATAATATTGATGAAAGTGATGATGAAGATTCTCCCCCTAGATATGAATTGCCTGTTGTGCCTGAGGGTTATGTTATGGATGAAGAAACTGCTAGAGATCTTTTAGCTTGCAATGATAGGTATGATCTTAAGAAACGGTTAGCTAAGCTGAAAGAAAAGTCTTTGAATGCTAGAATGAAATATGACCCTGCTTTTGTTACTTCACCTATTTGTATTTCTGATAATGATTATGATTTCTCTATCGATCCTGAGTTAATTACTTTGGTTGAATCTGATCCTTTCCATGACTATGAATCTAAAACTGTTGTGGCACATCTTACTAAACTGAATGATATAGCCACCCTATTCACCAATGAGGAAACAATTCGTTACTACTATATCCTTAAGTTATATCCGTTCTCGTTGAAGGGTGATGCTAAAACATGGTTTAATTCTCTTGATCCTGGTTGTGTGCGTAGTCCCCAGGACATGGTTTATTACTTCTCTGCTAAATATTTTCCCACTCATAAGAAACAAGCTGCCTTAAGGGAAATATATAATTTTGTGCAAATTGAAGAAGAGAGTCTCCCACAAGCATGGGGAGGCTTCTCCGATTACTTAATGCTTTGCCTGATCATCCTTTAAGAAAAATGAAATACTTGATATCTTTTATAATGGACGAACCGATGCCTCCAGAGACCACCTGGATAGTTGTGCTGGTTGTTTTTTCAGGGAAAGAACTGTTGATCAAGCTGAATTACTATTGAATAATATGTTGAGTGATGAAAATAATTAGACACTTCCTGAACCAACTCCTAAGCCAACTCCAAAGAAAAGGGGTATTCTATTTCTCAGTCCTAAAGATATGCAAGAGGCAAATAAATCTATGAAGAAAAAAGGTATTAAAGCTGAAGATGTTAAGAATTTATCACCTATTGAAGAAATACATGGTCTTGATAACCCGACACAGGTAGTAAAGGTAAATGCTCTCTATAGATTTGATGAAGGTGATATTCCTCATTATAAGTCTGCTAGCCAATGCTTAGATGAATTTGATAATTTTATTGCTAAACAAGAAAACTTCAATGCTTATGTTGGTAGACAATTAAAACGTAATGCTTATATGATTGAACACTTGAGTGATTATATGTCTAGAGTTAAAGGTGAACTTAAACTCATTAGTAAACATGTTTCTATGGTTACCACTCAAGTAGAACAAGTACTTAAAGCACAAAATGATTTGCTCAATGAATTAAATAGTAAGAAAAATGATAATGCTGTTAGAGTTGTGACTAGAGGGGGTAGAATGACTGAGGAACCTTTGTATCCTGAGGGACACCCTAAGAGAATTGAGCAAGATTGTCAGAGAACTAATGTAGATGCACCTAGTCCTTCTAAGAAGAAGAAAAAGAAAAATGATGGGACTTCACATTCTTCTAGTGAACCTGTTATTGACACACCTGAGAATCCCAATGATATTTCTATTTCTGATGCTGAAACACAATCTGGTAATGAACATGAACCTAGTGATAATGTTAATGATGATGTATATGATGATGCTCAACCTAGCAATAACAATGATGTAGAGATTGAACCTACTGTTGATCTTGATAACCCACAATCAAAGAATCAACGTTATGATAAGAGAGACTTCATTGCTAGGAAGCACGGTAAGGAAAGAGAACCATGGGTTCAGAAACCAATGCCTTTTCCTCCTAAACCATCCAAGAAAAAGGATGATGAGGATTTTGAGCGCTTTGCTGAAATGATTAGACCTATCTTTTTGCGTATGTGTTTGCCTGATATTCTTAAAACAAATCCTTATGCTAAGTACACGAAAGATATTATTACAAATAAAAGAAAAAAACTGGAAGTTGAAATCTCCACCATGCTTGCCAATTATACTTTTAAAGGTGGAATACCAAAGGAACTAGGATATCCAGGAGTACCAACTATACCATGCTCCATTAAAAGAAACTATGTTAAAACTGCTTTATGTGATCTTGGAGCGGGTGTTAGTGTTATGCCTCTCTCTTTATACCGTAGACTTGATTTGAATAAGTTGACACCTACTGAAATATCTTTGCAAATGGTCAATAAATCAACTGCTATACCTGTTGGTATTTGTGAGGATGTGCCTGTTGTAGTTGCAAACATCACTATTTTAACGGACTTTGTTATTCTTGATATTTCCGAGGACGATAGTATGTCGATTATCCTTGGTAGACCCTTTTTGAATACTGCAGGGGCTGTTATTGATTGCAACAAAGGCAATGTCGCTTTTCATGTTAATGGTAATGAGCATATGGTACACTTTCCGAGGAAACAACCTTAGGTCCACAGTATCAATTCTATTGGAAAAATTTCAACGATTACTATTGGGGGTTTGGAATTTCCTCTTCCTACTGTCAAGAAGAAATATGATATTCTTATTGTTGGGGACATACATATCCCATTTGATATAACCTAGTGTTATTCGAAAATTCTCAGGTTAACAAGACCTGATCAACCTTGCTAATGGATTCCTTTTGATGAGCATGAGATGGATGAAGTTAGAAAGCACAACTCTCTGTACCTTTTTTTTACTTTCTGTTATTTAGATTAAATAAAGTAAAAATAGTATTTTCTGCCTGTTTTCTCAGTTATCCTTGCAATAAAAAATACCCTGAAAATAAAAGTTCTCCAAATGTCATGAAAATGAAATGTTTTTTCTGGAATATTTAAGAATATCTGGCACTGAGAACACTTCAGGGGGAGCCACCACGTGGCCACGAGGGTGCAGGGCACGCCCACCCCCTTGGGCGTGCCCCCTGCCTCATGGGCCCCACGTGGCTCCCCTCCACTTATTCCACCACCCACACGCTTCATCTTCCTCCAGAAAAAATCCTCCCATAGCTCAAACTCGTGTTCTAGTTCATCTTGCTGCCATTTTCGATCTCCTTGCTCCAAGCTCCATTCACAAAACTGTTTGGGGAGATTGTTCTTCGGTATGTGACTCCTCCAATGGTCCAATTAGTTTTTGTTCTAGTGCTTTATTTATTGCAAATTTTTGCTGCCAAGGTGACCCTGTTCTTGAGCTTGTATGTCAAATTTATGTGGTCCCAAGTGGTTCTAATGCATGATATAGTCTCTAGGCACTTGTGGGAGTAGTTGCTATCAATCTTGTTGAGTTAGGTTCACTTTTATTTCGAGTCACTAAAAAATTCAGAATTTTTTCAGAGAAAAATGCATAGGAAAATCTACCAAGGTGGTTACTCAAGGAAGCAAGGACCAAAGCTCGCGATACGTGAGCCGGACGATGAACTACCGAGGGAAGCTCAAGTACGGCCTTGTGAATGGCCGTCATAGGAGTTTATGATCCAGGCAGGCATCAAGGAAGAATTTGACACATATGTGCGTAATGCTGATCTTGAGGACTTCGTGTCAGATAAGTGCTCACAGTACCACTACTTAACTGATTCCTTTGTGAGAAGGTTTAAATTTACATCTTCACGCAATTCTCACACTGTCTTATTTGGTCTTTATGTTAAATCTTATACCATGGACTTAGAAGATTTTAATGATGCTTGTAAACTCCCGCAATGGGGTAATGTTGGTGAACCTCACAAATCTGAATATAAGTACTTTCTAGCTAGTATCACCGTGGGGGAATCTAGAGAAATCACACAAGCTACCTTAGAGAGCATTCATTTCCCTTCCATACATTATTTCTCTCTCTTCATTGGTAGATGCATTAACGGTAAGGATGAGGCTTGCCACATGTGCGCCCCAGATCTTAGTGTCCTCAAAAGTGCGGTATTAGGTGATAGACAATATAACTTGGGGGCTATTTTTGCATGAAGGTTGCATCTTAACGGTTTAAGTGGAGATTTGTTTGGTGGAATTTATGCAACTCGAGTAGCTAATTTTCTTCATGTACCCATACTTGAAAACGATGCGACGTTGCCTCCCGCTTATCTAGATTATAATGCTATGGTTCATCGTCAGTTTGTTGAGAGGAATGAACAATTCCTACAGTACCAACTAATCTTTGACAGGCGTTGCACTGTCCATATTGCTCTCCCTGCTCCTACTTTCTTTGAATTTCAGGCAAAAAGGAGATATGTTATAACTAGGGAGGAGGCGAACGAGTATGAGGATAGGACAGAGGCGGCTCGTCTCCAAGTTGCAACTCATCAGGCAATAGCCACTGCATCTCAGTACAACCCCAACTATGACTTTGGATATCCGTCAGGCCAGTACTGGCCATAGACCAACTTAGGCCAAAAGCCTAAGCTTGGGGAGTACATATTTCTCACCGACATTACATTCATGTTCACACACTCATTCCAATTGTCGGTGCTCATACTTTTTCATTGTACTATCCTTGCTAGTTTATTTTCTTTTCTAAGTCTTTCTCTTGTGTGTTAGAAAAACCTTAAGAAAAAAATATTTATAGCTTTTAGCTAGTTTACTTTCCATGCCTGCAGTAGTAGTAATTAAAAGAAAACCCCAAAACATTTCTCGTTCTTCTTTTGCTTGTTGGGAGCTTTCCCGTGTAAATAGTTTTATTTATTTACTTTTCTTTGGGGGTCAAGAGGAGAAGACCATGATGAAAATGCTTAGTGGCTCTTATATGCATTATTGTTGATTTAACCAAGAGCCATATTACTTTGTCTTCTCCCTTGTATTAAATGCTTGCAGATTCCATCTTAGTCCAATGCACATGCACTATTATTATTATCCACACTATTCGGTCGTGCGAGTGAAAGGCAATAATGGCGATATATGATGGACTGATTGAGATGAGAGAAGCTGGTATGAACTCGACCTATCTTGTTTTTGTAAACATGAATAGTTCATCGTTCCTGATTCAGCCTATTATGAATGAAACATGCTTGCAATGACAATTAGAGATTATAGTTGCTCATGCCATGCTTAATTAGCTAGGAGTTTATAATGGTTTACCTTCCGTGCCAACATGCTATTAAAATGGTTGCGATGTGGTATGATAAGATGGTATCCTCCTTTGAACGATTGAAGTGGTTTGACTTGGCACATGTTCACGCATGTAGTTGAAACAAAATCAACATAGCCTCTGATAACCCACAAGTATAAGGGACCGCAACAGTTTTCGATAAGTAAGAGTGTCGAACCCAACGAGGAGCTAAAGGTAGAACAAATATTCCCTCAAGGTCTATCGACCACCGATACAACTCTACGCATGCTTGACGTTCGCTTTACCTAGAACAAGTCTAAAACTAGAAGTACTTTGTAGGTGCAACGAGATAGGTTTGCAAGAATATAAAGAGCACGTAAATAAAAACTAGGGGCTATTTAGGTAAAGAAGCAATAAAGTTAGTATAGCGAGTGTGGAAAAGTGGTGGTAGGAGTTGCGAAATTGTCCCTAAGCAATTGACTACGTTACTAGACCGATAACAAGTTTTATGTGGGAGAGGCCACTACTAGCATGTCATCCCTGACTTGGAATTCTATGCACTTATGATTGGAACTATTAGCAAGCATCCACAACTACTATAGTTCATTAAGGTAAAACCCAACCATAGCATTAAGATATATTGGTCCCCCTTCAATCCCGTATGCATCAATTACTATGCTAGGTTGAAGCTTCTGTCACTCTTGCCCTCCAATACATAGTCCTATAAACATACAACTAACCCTATGGTGTGATCCACGCGCGCGCTCATATGATGGGCACCAAAGGACAACATCATAACCACAAGCAAATTAAACCAATCATATCAATTCACCAATTACCGATAGGACAATGAAAATCTACTCAGACATCATAGGATGGCAACACATCATTGGATAATAATATGAAGCATAAAGCACCATGTTCAAGTAGAGGGTACAGCGGGTTGCGGGAGAGTGGACCGCTGTAGATAGATGGGGGAAGGTCATGAAGATGTTGGTGAAGATGACGGAGGTGTTGGTGTAGATCGCCGTCGCACGATGATGGCCCCGGTGGCACTCCGGCGCCACCGAAAGCGAGGGGGAGAGAGCCCCCTCCTTCTCCTTCTTCCTTGGCCTTCTCCCTAGGTGGAAGAAGGGTTCTCCCTCTGGTCCTTGGCTTCCATGGCATGGGAGGGGAGAGAGCCCCTCCGAGATTGGATCTGTCTTTCTCTGTTTTTGCGTTCTCAGATTCTGGCCTTTCACCGTTTCTTATATTCCCGGAGATCCGTAACTCCGATTGGGCCGAATTTTTGACACGATTTTTATCTGGATACTATCTTTCTTGCGGTGAAAGAAGGGCACCAACCGCCTTACAGGGTGGCCACGAGGGTCAGGGGCACGCCCACCCCCTGGGCCGCGCCCCCTGCCTCGTGGCCCCCTCGGGCATCGTCTCGCGTTGATTCTTCTTCCCAAAATTCATAAATATTCCCAAAAAAATCTCTGTCGGTTTTTATCCCGTCTGGACTCTGTTTGATATGGATATTCTACGAAACAAAAAACATGCAACAAACAGGAACTGGCACTGGGCACTGGATCAATATGTTAGTCCCAAAAATAGTATAAAAAGTTGCCAAAAGTATATGAAAGTTGTATAATATTGGCATGGAACAATCAAAAATTATAGATACGACGGAGACATATCAGCACCCCCAAGCTTAATTCCTGCTCGTCCTCGAGTAGGTAAATGATAAAAAAGATGGCATGAATATTAGGACACGAGTGATTCAAAGCAATAGTCTATCATTTGATGTGGAATTCTACCTAGCATAATCTTGATCATGTAATCTAATCATGGCATGAATATTAAGACATGAGTGATTCAAGTCAATAGTCTATCATTTGACATAAAAGAATTTAATACTCGGGCATCCCAACAAACAATCAAGTGTTTTAAAATATCAATGCTAAAGAACGCTATCCCTACAAAATCATATATTCTTTTATGCTCCCCTTTCTTAACACTAGGTACCCCTCATGCCCATCCCGGTGTCAGCCAAGCAATTGTTTTCATACTTTACTTTTTCGAACCTTTTCAACTCTTCACGCAATACATGAGCGTGAGCCATGGACTTAGCACTATGGGTGGAATAGAAGGTGGTAGTACACAAAAGTAGGGAGAAAGTCTCACATTGACTAGGCAAATCAATGGACTATGGAGATGTCCATCAATTGATATCAATGTGAGTGAGTAGGGATTGCCATGTAACGGATGCACTAGAGCTATAAGTGTATGAAAGCTCAAAGGAAAACTAGTGGGTGTGCATCAACTTGCTTGCTCATGAAGACCTAGGGCATTTGAGGAAGCCTGTCGTTGGAATATACAAGCCAAGTTCTATAATGATAATTCCCACTAGTATATGGAAGTGACAGCATAGGAGACTCTCTATCATGAAGATCATGGTGCTACTTTGAAGCACAAGTGTGGAAAAAAGATAGTAGCATTGTCCTCTTTTTTTCTTTCTTTTTTCTTTTTTTTTCCTTTTTTGGGCCTTCCTTTTTTTATTTGGTCTTTCTCTCTTTTTATTTGGCCTTTCTTTTTTTCTTTTTTTATTTGGCCTTTTTTTTCCGAGACAATGCTCTAATAATGATGATCATCACACTTTTATTTACTCACAACTCGATATTACAACTTGATACTAGAACACAATATGACTTTATATGAATGCCTCCGGCGGTGTACCAGGATGTGCGATGATCTAGCGTAAAAATGACATCAAAAAACGGACAAGCCATGGAAACATCATGCTAGCTATCTTACGATGATGCAAGGCAATATGACAATGGTGGTGCGTGTCATAATAAACGGAACGGTGGAGTTACATGGCAATATATCTCGGAATGGCTATGGAAATGCCATAATAGGTAGGTATGGTGGCAGTTTTGAGGAAAGGTATAAGGTAGTTTGATGCACCGGTGAAAGTTGCGCGGTACTAGAGTGGCTAGCAAGGTGGAAGGGTGAGAGTGCGTATAATCCATGGCCTCAACATTAGTCATAAAGAACTCACATACTTATTGCGAAAAATCTATTAGCCCTCGAAGCAAAAATACTATGACGCATGCTCCTAGGGGGGAGGTTGGTAGGAGTTAACCATCGCGCACCCCCGACCTTCACGCGAAGATAAACAATCAAAATACAACGCGCGCCAATTTGGTTACATAGTTAGGAGACCATACGTGCATGCTTCGGGAATCACAAACCTTAACACCAATATTTTTACTAAACCACAATCATTCACTAGTACCTCCCACATATTAGCATCTCTATATTGCAAAACTATTGCAGGGAATCAAACATATCATATTCAGCGATCTACAAGTTTATGTAGGATTTTATGACTAACCATCTGAATGACCAATTCCTGTCAACTCTCTAAATCTATACCTAATAATAAAGCACGGAACGAGTCCGTCGGGTTCATCGTCACAATACGCTTTCACCCAGTCATAATACGCTTTTGCGATTTGTATATACAAAATTGTAATATAAATGAGGTGGTACTAATTCTTATGTTAAAGCACGGAACAAGAAAGCCCCATGTGGTTTTTATTATTCAACCCGCAATCCTAATTATAAGTCACGGCGAACGGATACGAGCAGAAAAAAGAAAGAAAAACAACCGCACGACCCGCGACCCTGCCCCAATCCCATCTTCCACCTCCAGCGCGCCGCCACCCTCGCCGCGCCGCCGCGCGCCGCCTACCCCGCCGGCACTCCCCCCTGTCCCAAGTGCCCCCACCCACGCGGCCTTCCACCGCCGACGACACTCGACGCTGTGGCCGTTGCCGGCTCCCCCATCCCTGCTACCACGGCGCCGCTTGGACTCCATCCCACTGCTTCCACCTCGGCAATGGTCCCCCAACCCCGCCGACTTCGCCATCCCGACGCACTCCACCACCCGTTGGACCAGTCCGCCTAGCTCTCGCGGCGACGGCGCACTCCACCACCCGTTGGACCAGTGCACCTGGCTCCCACGGTGAACATCGCTGCAACCCCGCTGTCGCTTCCCACCACAGCCGCTGGCGGCTAGCCTACTCCACGTGCGCCACGTGCTCTCCAGCCTCCGACTAGCTGTGACGTGAGGTGAGCTTGGTTGCTTAGCAAAGTGTGT
The DNA here is from genome assembly GCA_902687465.1 of Secale cereale. Classification (NCBI taxonomy): domain Eukaryota; kingdom Viridiplantae; phylum Streptophyta; class Magnoliopsida; order Poales; family Poaceae; genus Secale; species Secale cereale. The sequence goes on from LR738712.1 coordinate 170,089,798, forward strand.
GTAGTCCATATTGCTTCAGAGGATTGGGAGTCAAAAACTTGCAGCTACAGGCTATAGCTCTTCGGATGAGATGTGGGTGGATGAGAAGATCAGATCCTAATATACCATGGCAAGGATTACTCGAAGAGGTGGATGATTTTGTACGTCAGCTCTTTAACAGTTTGGTCATATTGAGTGATGTGGGAGATGGGCGTACAACTTTTTTGGACTGACAAATGGATGGAAGGCTTTGATGTTAGTGATTTTGCGCCATCCTTACTACTGAAGATCAGTCCGCGCATCCTGAATAAGTGCATAGTTTGGGAAGCTCTCCATAACCATCGATGGCTGCAAGATATTGCTAGCATGGCGAGGTCCATCCGAACGAACAGGTTCAGCTGCGCACCTTATGGACAGTTCTCAACTATGTGACTATGTCCAACTTGACGATGCTAGACCGGATGTGTTTCAATGTTCTGGTGGTGCGCATTGTGTCGGTCGTATTCGTGTCCTTCTGCATTGGATACCTCACTCAGCTTTGCCAATCTAGCCTGAGTTCCTATTCAGGGCAATGCTTACTAAGTTTGTTGTGTGGAATTTATAGGAGTTATCTGAAGAAAGGACTCACTATCCTGCTAGATGTTCCATTGGATGCCCTTGCAAGAAGTATTGCTGCGGTGGGTACAGCGTCACGGCCTCTCCCGCATCAACAATCTGGTGCTCCATATGCAAAGGTAGGTAGCTACTGATGCTCTTATCTTTCTGCAATTTCAGTATAGCATGCTAACAAAGCTAATATTGTGTTGTTTTCTTATCACAAAGTTTCTTTGTAGCTCAGGCTACGTGGTACCCCTTCATTTTTTGAACAAAGAATGGACTCATATGCTAATGATGTTGCCCAAGTTTCCTTTGAAAGTAGTTCAATAATAATACAACACCAATGTACGTAATTCTGGTTTTCATTCCAGTGTTGTATGCTACTTCAAAGACGTACACGGTCCACCCATACGATGCTTCTAGCTCTTCAGTTTTTACACCATCGCTCCATGTAAATGCAGTTATCTTTAATGCAGGTATTGCATCCAAACAATGACATAATGACTTGGCTAAGGTGATCTTTTGAACTGTGCCTGACTGCAAAATAGTCATGGTTAAACCAATAGTCAGATCTGGCCTATTTGATAATGCTACTATACAAGAATCAAATATCCCTATACATCTAGCGTACAACTAAACAGTTAAAGGAAAACATTGCAAGAAACTGATATTGAAAACCTGTACATGTAGGCTTTAACTTCCTATGAACATACTTCTGATGGTTCTTGCCACAACATGAGATAAAACAAGGTTACTTTAAATCCACAGGTGGGAGGAGAAACTGCTATTGTTATTTTGGTGAAAGCTGCATTGGAGAAGAGTGTGTACAAAAGCAATCATGATGCACGGTAAGTCCTCCTGCTGGGACCGGAGCCCCTTTTCGGTCCGGCAAGGGAGCGGAGGGAGCACGAAGAGCAGATCGAGGAGCACACGCGAGCAGTTTTACCCAGGTTCGGGCCGCACGGATGCGTAAAACCCTACTCCTGCCTTGGTTGTATTGAGTTCTTGGCTCGGGAGCAAGAAGATCTACAGTACTAGCTACACCGAGCGTGGGAGTGATCAAGTTTTGGAAACCGAACCTCTTCTACGTTGTGCATGGGCCTCCTTTTATAGCTCAAAGGGGTCACCGACAGGTGTCAACGTAGATGAGGGTAAAAACATAAAACTGGTGGTAGTTGTAACAATGCATGTACAGTGTATGTACAGTGGTTTATACCTAACCTTGACGGTGGGGGACAAGGGCATTGAATGCCCGTCGCCGTCACCCCAAAAGCGTCCGTCCGGGCGTCTCCGTTCGCCACGACGAAGGCCTCATCATCGTGGCTTGCCACCGTGTACCCCAGGCTGCACAGCCATCCGCCACCTGCCCCAGGAAGGGCCCCAGGGCGACGCGTGGCGAGGTGAGCTGGAGCGCAGGCACACAGTGAAAGCTAGCCGCGGCAAGCACCTTGCCGCGGTCGCTACCTTGCCGGGCCCGGAAGCTTGCCGTTTCCAGGGTCTTGCCGGGGCGCGCGATGTGCCACGGCATGTCTTCTGAAATGCTGTTCTCTGGCCTTCCTGGCAAGCTCCTCTTGCCAGGGTCTTGTGCAGAAGGGATGATCTCGAGCCTGGAGAGGCCTTCCCGGCAAGCTCCTCTTGCCGGGGTCTTGTTTCTTAACTTGAATACTTTGTTCTTGAATGGCTCCAAGGGAACTAGAGTGGGCCTTGGCGGGCACGTGGTGAGCCTGACCACGGGACGCTGCTACTGCCCGTGCACAAGTCGGGATACTAAGGTACCCCTACTTTAGTACACCGACAGGAGCCCCCGGGCCTGGGCCACACACGGTGCCGAGCGCTGTTGGGCCAGGCCCAAAACAGTGCATGGGCACACACAGCCCACGGCGCGCCGTATCCCACTCCGTATCCGCCGCATCCCTCCCTAACGGCACGCGTCGATTGCGGCGTCGTGGGAGAGGTCGTGGCCTGTTTCTTTAATGGGAAAATGCGGAACGTCCCCCACTTCCCCCTTAAAAGCAGAGGAAGCAGGGGCAGTTTCCCCCCATTGCTTCGTTGCGTCTTCAATCTCCAGAAACCCCCGCCGCTCTCCGCCTCCCCAAAGGTCAACAGAGAGCCGAGCTCCACCCTTCCTCCGCCGTCTCCAACATCCTCAGCGCCGCCGACCCCCCTCGCCGTCCTCGCCATGGCCCCGAAGAGCGACAAGGAGAAGAAAGAGAAGTCCGAGGAGGCGGCGAAGCTGGCAGCCATGCGGAAGAGGATGGTGGTCTTCCCGCCGAGGCTCGGCGCGAGGGAGCTGAGGGACAAGTATTACTTGTTCTGGGCGAGGGAGACGAAGGCTCACCCGCGCACCAGGGTCCTCCCCGCCGAAGCCTGCGATATGTATCCGGGAGGTTACCATTTCTTCGCTCTGTTCTTCCACTGTGGCCTTTGTCCTCCGTACTCTGAGTTTTTCTGCGATGTGATGAACACATATGGATTCCACCTCCTAGATTTCACCCCGAATGCAGTCTTGACCTTGGCCGTTTTCGCACATTTGTGCGAAAACTTTGTCGGGGTCCACCCCAACGTAGCTCTCTTCCGCCACTTTTTCACACCTAGAGTAGAGTCTAGATCCCCACTCTCCGGTGGCATCTCTTGGATCTTCAGGCTCAACAAGAAAGAGGCGTACTTGATTGGAGAGCTTCGCGGCAAGTGGGATGAGTGGAGGGCTGATTGGTGCTGGGTTATGGAAGAGGAGCCTCAGCAGTTTACCTCCCCGCGTCGAGCGGCAATAGTGCGCGGCAAGGATTGGAGTGACTTGGCCCCGAAGGACGATAAGCTGCAGATTGCCCTTACTAGGATCCTTCGCCTCCGGGCCGCCAACCTTACTGTAGGCGAAGTTGGGGCTGATTTCCTTCGCCGCCGCATTGCTCCCCTGCAGGATAGGAATAGGCCTGCTTGGGAGTTCGGCAACGCGGCAGACTTCATGAGGCTACGCCCCGGCTTGAACTACAACTTCACCGTCTTGGAGCTCAAGGGAATGGTCCGCTCACTGTTCAAGCATGACCCCAAGCACAAGGAGTGGTTCACCCCGTCAAACGGAGTAGTTCCACTATGCAACAACTCTGCCCTAAGTGCCATACGTGCGGTAATGCCTCAGTGCGACTCCCACGGGGTTGTTCCCACTTGGCTGATGCCTTCAGAAGAGACCGTGCAAACCTTCTTTGACAACCTGGTTGAACGGCCGCGCAACCCCGACGAGAAGAAAGGTCTCACCCACGCGACCACCGACCGGGACGTGGCATACATTGCCAGCAGGATGGAGGAGGCTGCCGCAGCTGCGGCCGCGGGTGAGTTTGGGTACACCGTGGATGAAGCAGAAGCAGCGGATGCAGTGAGCCGGGCCGAGGAGGAGGAGATCCTCAAACTGCTGAGGCCCGCCGGGAAGCCTGCCGGGGAGCCTGCCGGGACGAGCGGGGCTGCCGGGCAAGGCACTGAGTCCAGTGAGCCCGCCGAGGAGGACGCCGAATCGGGCGATTCCGACGAAGACTCGGGCGGGTCACTGAACCTCGACGATGTTTCCTCATCTTCGGAGAACTCTCCGCCACCACCAAGTCCTCCGCCACCGCCGAAGAAGCGCCTCCGCAAGACCACTGAGACGGTGAAGCAGCTGGCGCCCCGACAGCAGCCGAAGCGTCGAGCGACGCGTGCTACCACGACGAGCAAGGTCGTCAAGGAGGTGCCTCGCGCCTCAGCGGCATGTGGAGGGGGATCTTCCCGAACCGATTCTGGTGCTCCTTCTGCCCCTCGGTCCTCGGCGACGACCGGAGCGGGGTCTTCACAACCCACGGCTCCGGAGCCCGCCAAGCGCCCGAGGGAGCCTTCTCCTCCAGCTCCTCGCGCTGGGACCAATGAGGCAGACTTCGACTTCTCCGCCCTTAGTTCCGACGAGGAGGAGGAAGAGTAAGTACTTGCAACTCTTATTTCTTCTGATTCTTATTGCTCTTGTCTTGAATTCTCTTGCTTGGTTCTGATCTTGTTTGGCTTCCAGGACCCTGATCCAGAGGATGGCGAAGAGGGCCAAGATACCGGTGGTTGACCTTGAGGACGACAAGCCCGTCGCCGTGGCAGGAGATGCGCCCGCGACGGGCTTGCCGGACCAGCCGGCTGCCCCGCAGGGCAGCCCCCAGCGCAGCCCCCAGTGTAAGTTCCTTGTTCACTTCTCTGTTTATCGGGCGCGCTTGAGCTTCTTATCCTTATTGATGTCTTGTTTGCTTGTTGACTTGTGCAGAAGTGGAGCCGCAGCCGCATGAGCGTCAAGAGACTGCTCCCGACGAGCCGCTTGTCCCGCCTTCCCCGCCAAGGAGGAGCTCCCCGGCGAGGGAGGGCGCTTTGCCAAAGAACGGGTACGCCGCCAAGGGCGAGCACCCCGCCAAGGGCGAGCACCCCGACAAGGGAGGACACCCCGCCAAGAGAAGGTGCCAGCGGCCCTCCGCCGGCGGGGGTCACTGCTACGCCGCCAAGGGAAAACTCCCCGGCGAGGGACCCCGTTACTGAAGAGGCCCGCGCAGGTAACCCTTGTAGTCTTCTTTTCTTAGATTATTCTTTTTGGATATTTGCTTGACAATTCTTTCTTTCTTTTGCTTTTGACAGATCCGCCCGCCCCGGAGCCGATGGAGACAGAGACCATCGCCGAGGAGGACGTGCGCGGTGGTGCCGGCGACTCCACCACCGCTGAAGGGACGGCCGGCGCTGACGAGCCATCTGCCGATGAGCCCCCCGTGGCCACTGACTCGGCAGCTGGGGAGGAGACCGGCGACCGCACTGACGGCCCTGAGGCCGCAGGAGCGCCGGACGCTGCACCGGCCGCCGATCCCTCCGCTGCCGCGACTGGGCCGGGTATCTATCTGGAGGCCGCCAACGGGGTCTTCATCCAAGTCCCGTGGGCGTCCTCATCAAGGGCGCCCGCGGAGGGGGAGCGCTTCGATGGAGAAGTCCTCGCCTCCGCCGGGCTGAGGGTTGTTGACGCGCCCGTCAGCAGCAGCGAGCCCGAGGAGGAGCAGCTCTTGCGCCGGCTTCTGGCCTTGTATCGGGCCCGGCAGGCCAAGCTGGAGTCCCGAGAGGCTCTGGCTGCTAAGGCCGGTGTCGACTTGGAGAAGCGCGCCGTAGAGCTCCGCGCCGCCAACCAAGCGGCCCTCCGGAACTTGGCGGAGGAGCGCGAGGAGCTCGCCGAGGCGCACCAGGCATTCATCCTCGAGAAGGCCGAGGTTGAAGAGCAGCAGCGTCTCGAGAAGGCCGAGGTTGAAGAGCAGCAGCGTCTGGCCGCTGAGGATCTGGCTCGGCGGGAAGGAGCGCTGAACCAGCGGAAGGTCGACCTCGATAGCCACGAGGACGACCTTACCGCGCGCGAGCAGTCCATTGGCGGGGCTCTGCAGGAGGCGAGGGATGCTGCCGCTGCCGCAGAGACCGCCAAGAGGGACCTGGAGGCGAGGGTGGCGCAGTTGGAGCTTAATCTGAAGACGAGCGAGGAGAAGATCGCCGTGCTCAAACTTGAAAGGGAGAAGGACGCCCACAGCCACTCGGAGCTGCAGGTCCAACTCTCTGAGAAGGGCAAAGAGATCAACGATGCCAAGGACTCCATCGCAGACTTGGAGCTAAAATTGTCCACCCTTACTGAGTCACTTGACGGGGCCCGGAACAGGGAGTCTAAGTTGAAGGAAGACCTCCGGGCTGAAAGGGCGCTGCTGGACAGTGCCGCCCTGTCGCAGAACAATTTCCAGCGGGCGGTGGAGCAGTGGACCGAGGAGCTCGTCGCCTCCGCCGCCAACATCGACAAGGAGATGGTGGCGCTGAGGGCGGAGCACCTCGTGTACTCCCCCGATGAAAGCCTCCCCCACAGCGCCAAGCTGAGCGTATTCTTCAGAGGAGTGGCGCCGGCCCTCGCGCAGCTGCGGGAGAAGGTCCCCACGCAGCTGGCTAACGAGGCACGCCGGCTTTGCATGGGTACTATGGAGCGAGTGTTGACGAAGATCGTCTACCGCAACCCCGGGATTAATATCGAGAACGTCCTCCGGACCTTGCCGCCCGAAGCTGACCAGGAAGCACTGAAGGCACAATTTGCCCACATCGTGGCCAAGGTGGGCAAGATCAAGAGGGTTGACGGAGACCCTGTAGACTAGGCTCCCTTCTTTCTGCTTCCCTTGCCACTGTCGATTAAGTCACGAATAGTAGTTGGTTAGAACGGCGGCAAGTTATCTTATAATATAACTTTATTTTGGATAGTTAATGCAGTGTTATTTCCCTTGCTTGATCCCTTCACTTTGTATGCTTCTCACCCTACGTTTCTAGGGAACTTGCCAGCAAAGGGACCTTTGCCGCGAGCGCTGAGTACGGGACTTCAGCGGCCTGCTGGCAATGCCCTCGCCGGCAAGAAACCTTGCCGCAGCTAGTCGCAGCACACTTAGGTTGTTGAGCGAACTCGAAAACGAAATAAGGGCGCGACACTTGTCGCAGCTCACTTAAGCCGTTGAGCGTGCTCGAAACAAAGTAAGGGTGCGGCTAGCCACGGGTAGGTTCCTCCGCGCACAGGTTTTCCATACAAAGTGTGGTTGTTCAAGGAAGATAACTAAGAATTTTTTAAAATTTTGAATGCTCAAACTTTGGTAACTTATCTTTTTTGTGTTCTGTTTGCTTCCCGACAAGGCTTTCCTTCCTTGAACAGTACTTGGTCCAAACCACTGTCTCCTTCCCCCCGGCAAACTTGTGCGCGAGGAACACTTCTTCTGCTTGAGAGAAAAAAAGGAAGAGGGGAGGAAACATAGATATGGGGCCTTGTGGCTTGTTATTGCTTACCGGGATCGTGTGCTGCACAAAGTGTCAGATAATACATGCAATGAAAACATGAATGCATGAAACGACAAGCCGTGCGAAGCACAAAAGTTTTACTGATGCACGGGGTCTGCGCCCGGCTTTGTACAAAGGTTTACATGCAACAGCGGCAAGACTTGTACAAAAGGTGGTTGCCGGAGCGGATCACGGCAACCGCGCCTCATGGGTGAAACTTGCGAAGATGCTCAATGTTCCTGGAGTTGCTCACCGGTAAGCCTTCTTCGGTCTCAAGGCGGACAGCGCCGGGCCTTGTGACTTGTCTCACCCGATAAGGGCCTTCCCACTTCGGCGTCAGCTTGTTGGAGTTCTTGGCGGACTGAATGCGCCGAAGAACAAGGTCGCCTTCCTCGAGACTCCTGGCCTTGACTTTGCGGCTATGATAGCGACGCAAAGCTTGCTGATACCTAGCAGCTCGTACAACAGCCTGGAGACAGTCCTCCTCGAGGAGCAATGCATCATCTTGCCGCAACTGCTCTTGCTCGAGCTCATCGTAAGCGAGCACTCGAGGAGACCCGTATACGAGTTCCGTGGGGAGAACTGCCTCTGCTCCATAGACAAGAGCAAAGGGTGTCTGTCCGGTGGCTCGATTTGGTGTCGTCCTGATTGACCAAAGAGCCGCCGGCAATTCCTCGATCCAGTTTCTTCCGCACTTGTGCAGCCTGTCGAAGGTTCTTGTCTTGAGTCCGCGCAGCACTTCAGCATTTGCCCTCTCCGCTTGACCGTTGCTCCTCGAGTGAGCAACAGAAGCGAAGCAGACCTTGGCGCCAAGGTCTTGGACGTACTGCATGAAGGTGCGACTTGTGAACTGTGTGCCGTTGTCGGTGATGATCCTGTTAGGGATTCCGAAACGGCAAATGATCGATCTGAAGAACCTGACTGCCGACTGTGCGGTCACCTTTCTCACTGGTTCCACTTCCGGCCACTTTGTGAACTTGTCGATAGCAACGTACAAGTACTCAAAGCCCCCGACAGCGCGGGGAAAGGAGCCGAGGATGTCGAGCCCCCAGACCGAAAAGGGCCAGGACAAAGGGATCGTCTGGAGAGCTTGAGCTGGCTGGTGTATTTGCTTGGCATGGAACTGGCACGCTTCACACCTGGTTACTTGTGCAGTTGCATCTTGGAGGGCTTCTGGCCAGAAGAAACCTTGCCGGAACGCCTTCCCGGCAAGTCCTCTTGCGCCAATGTGGTGTCCACATATGCCTCCGTGTATCTCCGCCAACAGCTTCTGTCCATCTTCCCGGGAAATGCATTTCAATCTGACACCATTGAGTCTTCTTCTGTATAGTTCGTTGCCGACAAACTGGTACATACTTGACTGCCTGGTTATTCTCTCTATCTCTTCTGGTTCTTCGGGAAGTTCTCCAGTTTGAAGGAAACGGACGATTTGCTGTGCCCAGGTTGGAGCTTGAGGCTCAACAACAAGGACTAAAGGCATCAGTGCTGCTGCGGAAACGTCAGCTTCTACGGCAAAGACTTGAGGTTCTGCCGGAGCTTCACGTTCCCCGGCAAGCCTGCCGGGGCAAGACTTGCCGGGAACATCTGCTTCAACTGCACGAACCCTTGGGCCCGCAGGAGCAGACTGTTCCTCAGCAACTCGGTCGTCGATCTTGGGGATCTTGGCGGCGGCTTCAGGAAGATCCGCCGGCAAGTAGTCGCCGGAGACCAACTTTCTCTTCTTGCTCTGCCCAACTGATGGTGTAACGGATGGTTGAGTTAACTTGAGCAGGAAGGTCCCTGGTTCCACAGGTAACTTCATTGCAGCACACTTTGAGAGGCCATCTGCGATATCATTTTGAGCTCTTGGAACGTGCTCCATTTGCAGGCCTTCAAAGTGTTCTTCAAGCTTCCTGACTTCATCGACATAAGCTTCCATCAAAGGACTCTGGTAGCTCTTGTTTACTTGTCGGACCACCAACTGTGAGTCTCCCCGCACAACCAGCTTCTTGATCCCAAGTTCGGCTGCAATTCTGAGGCCGGCAAGAAAACCCTCATACTCTGCAGTATTGTTTGTCACTTGCTCCTTGGGAAAGTGCATCTGAACAACGTACTTGAGGTGCTCCCCAGTGGGTGCTACGAGTAACACACTAGCACCGGCGCCTTGCAGCGAGAAGGCACCATCGAAGTACATTATCCATTCTTTGCTTGCTTATTTGACGGGGATGTTTGTCTCTGGAACTTCTTCGTCTGGTGTTGGTGTCCATTCTGCTATGAACTCTGCCAAAGCTCTGCTCTGTATAGTCGAAGTGCTTTCAAACTTAAGACCAAAGCTTGACAGCTCCAGTGCCCACTCGACAATCCTTCCTGTTGCTTCCGGGTTTTGCAAAATCCTCTTCAGCGGAAAGCGAGTGACCACTGTTATCTCATGTGCTTGGAAGTAATGGCACAGCTTTCTCGAGGCCATGAGGAGGTCGAAAAGCAGCTTCTGCACCCCAGAGTATCTTGATCTAGCCCCCTGCAAGAGGGAACTTACAAAATAAACTGGGCGCTGCACCATCTTCTTTCGCACTTCTCCTGGTACCTGCGTAGACTCGTCCTTGTCGGGGACAGAGATTGTCGGGGAAGCCCCCTGCTTGTCGCTGGATGTGCTTGCCGGGGCTGTGGGCTCCTCATCTGCCTCCCTCTCCGCTACCAACGCAGCACTAACCACTTGATTGGTTGCTGCTAAGTACAACAGCAACTTCTCTTGTGGCCTAGGTGCGACAAGTATTGGAGTGGAAGACAGGTATCCTTTCAAGTCATGCAGCGCCGCCTCCGCTTCTGGAGTCCATTTCATAGGACCTGCCTTTTTCAAGATTTTTGAAGAAAGGCAGGGCGCGTTCTGCAGACTTTGAAATGAACCTGCTGAGGGCAGCCACACAACCAGCAAGTCTCCGTACATCCTTGACGCGCTTCGGAGCTTCGATCTGCTCAATGGCTTTGATCTTGTCGGGATTGGCTTCAATCCCCCTTTGGGACACAAAGAACCCGAGAAGCTTGCCGGAGGGGACTCCGAAGACGCACTTCTCGGGGTTCAGCTTGAGTTGTATCTTGCGCAGATTTGCAAAAGTCTCATCCAGGTCTTGGATCAGGGTATCCTTGTCCTTGCTCTTGACCACTATGTCATCCATGTAGGCTTCTACATTCCTGTGTATCTGTGGCTCAAAAGCAGTGTGGACTACCCTTGCAAATGTTGAGCCCGCATTCTTCAGTCCGAAGGGCATGTGTATGAAACAGTAAGTGCCACATGGAGTAATGAATGCGGTCTTCTCTTCGTCTTCCTCAGCCATGAATATCTGGTGGTATCCAGAGTATGCATCAAGGAATGAAAGCAACTCACACCCAGCCGTGGAGTCAACGATCTGGTCAATGCGCGGCAAGGGAAATGGATCCTTGGGACAAGCTTTATTCACATCAGTGAAGTCTATACAAAGTCTCCACTTCCCATTAGCTTTGCGCACGACAGCTGGATTGGCTAGCCATGTAGGATGAAGTACACCTCTAACAAGGCCTGCCGCTTCCAATTTCTTGATCTCTTCGGCAATGAACTCTTGGCGCTCCACCGCTTGCTTCCTGACCTTCTGCTTGACGGGCCGCGCGTGAAGACAAACATCAAGCTTGTGCTCAATTACCTTCCTGGGAACGCCGGGGATGTCAGACGGTTGCCATGCAAACACGTCGACATTCGCCCGCAGGAAGGCAACGAGCGCGCTTTCCTATTTGGGATCGAGCGTAGCACTGATGGTGAAGGTACCACCAGTGCCGTCCTCCTTGGCGGACACCTTCTTGGTTGCGGGTGGAGCTGCCATTCCCCTCTTGCACTTGCCGGTGGAGCTCGATGGTGCGTCCTCGATGGCAGCGCAGCACTCCGAAGAGGTGCGTTTGCCGGAGTGGGCCCCAGAGCTCTTGCCGGACTTGGTCTTGGTCTTCCCCCCGGGAGCTTCAGCGGCAAGTGTCTTGCTGTCTGCCGCGGCTGCTGCATCCCGGTAGATCTTGTCGGCGCAGATAATCGCATCCTTCTTGTCGCCGGGGACAGAGATGACGCTTATCGGGCCGGGCATCTTGAGCATGTTATATGCATAGTGAGAGGCTGCCATGAACTTGGCGAGCGCTGGACGGCCGAGTATTCCATTGTATGGCAATGGAATATCGGCGACGTCGAAGGTGATCCTCTCAGTCCTGAAGTTTAGCTCTCCGCCAAAGGTCACCGGCAGTGTTATCTTCCTCTTCGGCTTGCTCCTTCCCGGGTTGATCCCTTGAAAAGTCCCGGTTTCCTCGAGCTCGCTGTCGGGGATCTGCAGCTTCCGGATTACAGCAGAGGAGATCAAGTTTAGGCCGGCCCCGCCGTCAACCAACATCTTGGTGACCTTGAGGTTGCGGATGGTTGGTGAAACCAACATCGGCAAGCACCCGACCGCAGTGGTGCGGTCAGGGTGGTTCTCAAGGTCGAAGATGATGGGCGTGCTGGACCACTTCAGTAGCTTGCGCGACTCGACGGGTGGCTCTGCCGCATTCACTTCCCGCACCCATTGCTTGAGTTGGCGGTGGGAAGTGTGCAGAGAGGCACCTCCGTCGACGCACAGAACTTCTATGGCCTTCTGGAACTCCTGCTCACTGTTGTCTCCGTCATCCATGTCCTCGTCGTCGTCTTCGTCTTCATCCTTGTCACGGCCCCGGGGAGGTCTATCTCCTTGCCGCTGCTTGGCCTTGCCGCGGCGTCCTCCCCGGCCATTGAATGGCCGCTTCTTGCCGGATTCACCTCCGCCTCCCTGGGCCTTCTCCTTGTCGCGTCGTTCGTATTCAGCCTTTTGCTGCTCTACGAGGTATTCGACCCTCTTGCAATTCTGGAGATCGTGGCCCTTGGTGCGGTGGATCTTGCAGTACTGCTTGTCGGAGCCATCCCGCTTGTCGGCGGCGGCTACAGTGGCAGGCTCCTTGTCGGAGCCACCAGTCTGAGTTTTCTTGTCGCCAGCCTCCTTGCCGGACTTCTCCACAGCCAGTACTTCCTTGTTCTTCTTCTTCTTGTTGTTCCGCCGCCGGTTTTTCCTTGCCGGGGCGGCATCCTCGCTGTCCGTTCCTCCTGCTCCAGTATCCTCTCCGGGGAGTCTCCTCCCTTCTTCAGCGCGCACACACTTGTCAGCCAGAGCGTAAAGCTCGCTGACGTCCCGTATCTTGGTCATCGCCATCTCCTCCCTCATCCGGCGGTTACGCATGTTCTGGTGGAACGCGCTGATAACCGCGGCAGGGTGGACATCCGGGATGTTGTGCTGAACGCGGCTGAACCTCTGGATGTACTTTCGCAGGGACTCCCCCTCCTTCTGGGCGAGAATGTGGAGATCGCTCTCCTGGCCGTGGGGTTTGTGGCCGCCCGTGAAGGCGCCAACAAACTGGTGGCACAGATCGGCCCAAGAAGAGATGGAGTTCTCCGGCAAGTGCATAAGCCAAGATCTGACGTTTGGCTTAAGCACGAGCGGGAAGTAATTCGCTAGGATCCTCTCGTCGCGTCCCCCGGCAGCCTGCACCGCAATGGTGTAGATGCTGAGGAACTCCGAGGGATGGGTCTTGCCGTCATACTTCTCGGGTACGTCGGGCTTGAAGTTCTTCATGCTAGGCCACTGGACTTGCCGCAGCTCTCGGGTGAACACAGGGCAACCTGCCGCATACGGCAAGTCGCCGGGTTCACCGGGCGCGTGCATGTCGACAGCGGTCCCAGCGCGCTGGTCGGACTGTCGTCGCGTTTCTCTTCGACGCTCGATACGAGTTCAAGCATCCTCTTGTCGCCTGTCGTCGAGGACTTGGCGCTGATCGCGGAGAGCTCGCGGATCCGACGACGGCGTGGAGTCGTTGTCGACGTTGATCCGGCGAGTCGGCGATTTTTGCTTCCGCGGCGGGGTGTCACACCCTGCATTTTTTAACATGTTATTTGTAACTTTGAAGCATGAAAATTTGGACCAGCAAATTTTTTTAGCATCATTTGGCTTTTATTTGGAATTGAGTTTTCTTCATTTGCTTTTTCATGTGCTCATTAAAGTCAACTATGACCTCTTATAGATTTCATCTCCACGCCCAAAACTTCTGCCCAATGATCATGCAAAGTGTTATATAGCAGTATAATATTTTCTTACAAAATTAATTTGGCCAAAAAGTATTTTATAAATTTAGTTTTCAAAAACCCCCTAAATTGAGATTTGCACTGCAAGTACTTGATTAAGGGTGTGAAAATTATTTCACAAGGTTTATTTGAGACCTAGTAGTCATAGGTCTCCCAGAAACCACAAAAGTATAATTTTAAAAGTTATTTTCCTATTTTATTTAAAAGCTTTTTCTTAAGGCCAGAAATGGTCTTTAATAGGGGAAAATTATTTAACTATTTCAAAAATATTTGCCAAAATTCAGAGAGACTCAGAGGACATATATTGTCCATATATAAGAGTCCCAACACTTGGTCATGTTCAAAATAATGGGCTAAACCCTCTAAAACCCTTTCTGGATATTTCAAGCTTTTGAAATATTTACAAAGGAAATTTTCTCCAAAAATTCCAGGGAAATTCTATCATGTCATATATGACATATTAGATGATCTTGCAAAGCCTCATGCATTGGAGATCAAGGAAACCTCCTCAAACCCCTTCATAACCATTCTGTCCATATTTGAAGTTTGAGCAACTTTACATTGCCAAACTTGTCCAAATGCTCTCAAACTTGGTGCACATGCTAGTATGGCCTAATAAGGCACCTAGACCAAATGGCACAAGATTTGGAATAGAGCAACTTGATCAGATCACCTCAAAACCCTTTCTGTTCAAATGCAAATTTGAACAACTTTACATTACCAACTTTTTATCTGGAGCCTCAAACTTTGTGAGCATGATCAATACCCCAAATGATGATGCTACACCAAGTGGTGCATCAAGGGGAGATGATTAGCTTGACTCAATCAAGATGAAACTGTTTCTGTTAAATTCTAGGGTTCACCAAAGTTACATTGGCTAGTTTCTTCAAATGAGGCCAAATTTGGTGAAGCACTCTATTTTCTCATGTCTTTCAACCCTGTCAAGTGCTATGTCAAGTGGACCTCATTTGCTTGATCAAACCATGATCAAACACCTTCTGCAGAAATCTTAAAACCTCTATTTTGACCACTTTCACTTTTCTCCATAGCCTCTACTTCTTACCACAGGCCCATAGAGTTACTAGCAACCCCCAGTAACTCCCCCAGCACCTCATCTCCATGATTGAGGGGTGAAACCTCAACTTTACCTTGCTGTACAGCCCACTTTCATCTTGTTACCAGCCCTCCTCTCTCTCTCTCTGCACCCCAAAGCATCCAAGGCCTTGGGGCAATTCTTTACTACTCCCTCAACACCCCAGACACTGTTGGGCACGCTGGAGCGGACCAAACCAGCGAGAGCGCGTCGATGCCGGTCACACGCGCGCTCTGGAGCGCGTGAACAGTACTCCCGCACGCTGGCTCGGGCCAATCGTTGATCCCCGACAGCCTCGGGCTCTCCCCTCGCGCCTCCCAACGTGCCTCGACGTCCGCAGCCCCCACCGGTGCTGTCCCCCTCCTCCTGCGCCCTCCAGTGGCCGTCGCCGCACGCGCACCGGCCGCCCGCTTCGGCCAGTCCTTTGCTCCACACGCGCGCGCATCCCTGTTGCTCCCCCGCTCCTCCTCTTGCCTCAGCTGGGCGTAGGACTCGTCCAGCAACTCCCCTGTCTCACTCCCGTAGCCCCCCGTGCGCTGTAGCGACGAGCCGGAGCTCGCCGGCGCACTGGACCACGGGTCCTCGTCGGGGTCCTATATATAGACCCCCCCCCGAGCCCTTCCAACACCACCACCAGCCTCACAACTCTCCCCTAGTCCCTCCTGCACCCTCAGTTCAACCCCGGAGCGCCCCTGTGCTCGGGATCGACCGGAGCTCCGCCGCGTCGGGCCGCCGGCGATCTCGAGGTACAGGCCTCCCCTGCTTCTCCTTCCGCCCGTTTCGGAACCGCAGCACACCCCTGAACCTTTCCCCTCTCTTTCCCCCTCTGTTTGCAGACGGAAACGACCGTTGCAACTGACCTCCGACGAGCTTCCGCCGTCGCACCTCGTCGCCGGCGAACCAGGGCTCCCCGCCGTGCCGCGCTACCACCACTGCAACCGCAACACGCAGCTGAGTCCGTCCCTGGCCTCTGTTGCCGTCGCCGTGGCCGGAGTCGTCGCCGGTGAGCTCGCCGCCGCCGTGACCGCGGGGTTAGAGATGACAGGCGGGCCCCGCCTGTCATCCCCCCACCTCTCTCCCCTCCTCTGTGCCACTGACCCACGGGCCCCGCCCATCAGGTTTGAAACCTGACGTGCGCGCGCGCTGGCCCCGTGCGGCCTGGCCGAGCCGTCTGGGCCGTGCACTGTGGCCACTTCTGGCCCAGTGCACAGGAACCCTTTTTCTTTTTCTTTTCTGTTGATGTTTTAAACATTTATGCAGAAAAGAATATTGATCCAAATTAAATATTTCCAACTCCAAAAATCTTGTAATATTCCAACCTATTTAATGGTACTACTTTCATTCAAATCCATGAAACTTTTCTGTACTGTTCAAATTTAAATTCAAATTTGAGCAGTATAACTCCTGTTCAAAAATCAATATATCCTATTCTGTAACTCCAAAACTCCAACTAAGATTTTTCCCCATCTTAGAAAACCCTCTAGTATTTTACAAAAATGAGTTGACATTTTTCTGAGCACTTTGGTTTTTCTGTTTTATTTGTATTCTTATTTTTCCGTTATTATTATGTGACGTATAGATCCCGTATTTGACGAAGTTGCTGTGGAAGAAGAAGGAGAAGGACTAGAAGACTTTGAAGACCAAGCCAATCCAGGCAAGCATCCCTTTGACCATGATACACTTGTTCTTCGGAACCCGTTTGTTTCCGATGCATGATGATTAGGGTTACGATGGTAACCTAGATGAACCACCACATGATGCATGCCTTATTGTTGATCTTGCTTTGTGCTAGATGTCATGCAAATAGTTGGTCTTGATGATGCACGTGTGATATGAACCCCCGTAGTTGAAAACTTTGCATGAACCCATCGGGTGACCCTAATGCCCGAGGGTGATGAAGTGTTTGGTCATCACTTGAGAAAGAAGTGATGTGCCGTAATATCATGAGCATGGTGGAATGATGGATTAGATTTATGTGTGACTACCGTCCCAACCAAACATGTGCAACCACACTACCCCTTATGGGACGGGGCTTTATTGATTACTTAGGTCGATACTAGCATGGTGCCCGCATTACTAGTGACGGGAAGACTTGAGGTCTTTCCCGGGACGGGGTCGTGCTTGGATAGGCGGCCATGACTGTTTTCACAGGGCACCGGACACACCGTTGGTCCCTTCGGGTACGCGTGAACATTGAAATTAGGGCAAGTCCCGTGATCTATTGTTTGTACCCGAGGGCCGTGTGCCAACGAGTGGACTCTATGTTAGTGTCGTCTAAGGAAAGGTAATGACCGGGTGCTTACCCCGGGTACTTGAGGTACCGCGGGTCGTGGATGACACGGAAGTTCCCCGGATCTTGTGGGTAAAGTGCGCAACCTCTGCAGAGTGTAAAACTATTCGAATAGCCGTGTCCACGGTCATGGACAGTTGGGTGGTGCTACTTAAACTATGCCCAGAATTTTACTTCATCAGTGTTGGTATATGTGTGACAAGTCAAGGACGGTGACTTGACTCGATGAGTTAAATCATATTCATGTTGATGTCGGTAACCTGTTCTCAAGGTTACACGAGGTTATTGATGCATAAGCTTGATGATATCATATTGTTCTAGCCTCCTGCTAGATCGTTCATTATTATTCAATTGCATTGTTACTTGAACCACATCATGGGTTGCTTGCGAGTACATTCAAAGTACTCATTGGCTTGCCACTGGTTATTTAATTGGCCAGGCATGGAAGAGCAGGATTATGAGGAAGAGTTCTTTGGAGACGACCATGCGAACTAGGACGCTATCCCAGTCAGAATGCCTGTAGGGTTAAGGCAGATGGCATGGGTTCTACCCGTTTTATCGAAGACTTCCGCTACTTGAGTTATTTGCTATTCAGCCCGTGAGGCTCTATCTATGTAAGACCTGGCCATAATGGCCTTAATTCATGTAAAACTATTTGTATGGATGTAAGACTCTCGTTATCTCAGCTTATGTGTGTTCAGTGAGCATTGATCTCTGGGATCACTGTACACGTGCATTCGGTGATCTCGACTTCTAAGTCGGGGTCCCCACAGAGCTGGTATCAGAGCCATCCTGACTGTAGGAAGCCTTAGTTAGCATGGGCGTTAGTTAGTTGAGACCCCTTTTTCAAAACCTTCTGAACATCTCTTCCTTTGTAAACCTGAGATTTCCTCAGTTTATTAACCCCTCCTATTCCACCTTTGTAGATGGCCGCTGTTCCCGAAGAGCACCTGACCACTGGGTTTCCCCTACTTCTCGAGGATAGCCTCCAGGAGTGTCAGTTCCACCGAGCACCCATCCTCACCTACCACGAGCATTGGGTGAGCGATACTGAGGTGGAGTACCATGTGGAAGTGATCGTGAAGGCAAACGATCCTCCCACAAGTTGGTTCTTCGAGGGACCCCAGATGACGACACTACCACTCGCTGCCGAGGCTGCTGCACTCAAGGCACTAACCCGTCTCCGCGAGCTTCTTCCGGAAATGGCATCCAAGATGGCAACTCGCTTCTTATGTTACCGGAAGGAAGGTGACGAAGAAAGCAGCGCACTAGCCCCTCCACTGAAGGATGGACTCTCGCTTCAGTTCCAGACCTACTTCAGTCTATGTGCCGATAGCTTGGCACAAGACTTGGCCTCGGAATCAATGAAGCTTCGAGAAGAACTTTACAAGACCAAGGCACTTCTTCGTCGAGCTCAAGAGAAGGCAAACAGGATCAAGAAGGAAGGAGCACCTTCTGGACAATCCGCTATCGCTTATCGAGGCGGAAGGCCCTCCGAGGATGTGTCTTCCAAGGGTGAAAAACCACCTCGGCGACGCCGGATGACAGCAAGGGAATATCGCAAGCTTTTCCCTGCACCACCGTCGAAGCACCGTTGTATCCAACTCCTCCACTCCCCCACTCCCTCAAGTGACAAGGGAGCCCAGACAGATGAAGACAAGGAGGAAGACCCAGAAGAGCCGGAATACGCGACCGAGCATTCCGCCGCTTAGGCATCATTCGCTACTCGGATATTCCCGTTGTAACCCCTATGGTAGGATAGGTCGTGTAACCCCTATGCGTAGTCGAGTCCTTGTATGGTTCATATGAAACCATCTAGCGTTTGCTTTTGTTGTGTCTAGATGTATGTCGTATTCTTCCTTCGGGAATGTGTAAACGACTACATCACCCATTTGGATTTTAATGAATGTGTTTTGGCCTCTCGGCCCTTGCATGATTTGATTTAGTGTCACACCCACCCCCTTACTAGGCACCCATCTATCTTGATTTTCCTCTTCCGAGTCATGAGACCTTTTACCGCTCCAACAGGATGCCTGTTGTAACTCGTACTGGTACCTCTACCCAGCAGCCCGAAGCCGGAGCATCCTCTCAGCCAGAGGCAGACCACGACCAAACCAACGACCAAGCTCCACCACCACCTCCTCCAAGCATGGACATGGCTCAGCTTCTCCAAGCTTTCCGAGAGGAACGCCAAGCCAACACTGCAGCTCTTCAGCTGATTGCTCAAGCTGTTGCCAACAACCGCCAGCCGGCGGGGAATGGCAATGGACGTTCCACGTTGGCAGAGTTCAAGAAGCATGCACCGCCAACCTTCATCGAGACTGCGGAACCCCTGGATGCTGATGACTGGGTCCGTTCAATTGAGGAAATCCTGGAGCTAGTCGGATGCACCGAAGATCGCGAGAAGGTGGCTTATGCAGCCCACTGTCTCGGGGGAACCGCAAGAGCTTGGTGGGATGGATTCAAGGTCATGCATGCTGAACAAGACATCACTTGGGTTAACTTCAAGGCAGAATTCCGCAAGGCCCACATTCCTTCTGGAGTCATGGCTATCAAAAAGCGCGAGTTCCGAGCCCTGAAGCAAGGAAGTGGCACTGTCAAGGAGTACATGCAGAAGTTCAGTATTCTGTCAAGGTATGCCCCTGAGGATGTCAGCACTGATGCTGCCAAAAGGGAGCGCTTCATGGAAGGCCTTAATCAGACTCTGCAATATTCGCTTGTCGTGTGCGACTGCCCGTCTTTCCCTGACCTGGTGAACAAGGCACTCATGCTTGAAGACAAGCGGCGTGCTTTGGAAGACACTCGCAAGCGCAAGTTGGTCAGTAAGGGAAGTTCCAGCAACCAGAAGCCTCGTCCGTGGCAGTCAGCCCCGGCCAAGTCAACCTATCAGCAACCAAGAGCTCCTGCACCTCGTGCCAATCCTCAGCCTCAGCAGTATGCCAACCCCAGGCCAGCTTTCAACCCCAATACCAGTGGTGGCAACAAGATCAACACTCCAAATCAAGTCACTTGCTTTGGGTGTGGTCAGCCCGGACACATCTCCAGGGTGTGCCCCAACAAGAAGCCTGATGCCCCGCGCCCCAATGCGCAGAACCAGGGACAAGGCCGTGGAATGCCACCAAGGAACCCAGCTCCTCGCAATCCACCGAACTATGGGAAGGGGCGTGTGAATCACGTCACTGCTGAAGAAGCCCAGGAAGACCCGGACGTCGTGCTGGGTACGTTCCTTGTCAACTCAGCACCTGCAACTGTCTTGTTTGATTCTGGAGCAACGCATTCATTTTTCACTCAAAGATTTGCATTAAAAAGTGGCATGACCCCTACACCCCTGAATAACCCTATGGTGGTACAAACCCCCAGAGCCGAGATGAGAGCCAAGATAGGCTGTAAAGGAGTCGGTATTACCATTAATGGTGTAGACTTCCTAGCAGACCTTATCATCCTGAGATCGCAAGGCTTGGATGTGATCTTAGGGATGGATTGGCTCAGCAAGCACCAAGGCTTGTTAGACTGTGCCAATCGGACAGTCACTGTGACCAATGACCAAGGTGTAGAAGTCAAGTTTACCCCCAACTCCTCTTCCGCTCAAGCCGCTAAAGTCAACTGTTTGTCTGAAGTTGGGCTAGATCAAGTACCGATGGTATGTGAATATCCTGATGTCTTTCCGGATGAACTACCGGGAATGCCCCCTGACCGTGACATTGAGTTCATCATCGAGCTCGTGCCCGGAGCAGGACCCATCTATAAGAAGCCTTATAGAATGGGAACGGAAGAACTAGCCGAGTTGAAAAAGCAGCTAGAAGAGCAACTAAGGAAAGGATTTATCCGCCCGAGTGCCTCCCCCGGGGGATCTCCTGTTCTGTTTGTGGCAAAGAGGGACGGTACCATCCGCTTATGCATTGACTATCGTTCCCTCAACGAAGTTACAATCAAGAACAAGTACCCACTTCCCAAGATCGAAGATCTGTTTGATCAACTCAGCGGAGCCAAGGTATTCTCCAAGATCGACCTCAGATCTGGATATTACCAGCTGAAGATCAGACCCCAAGATATTCCGAAGACGGCATTCGTAACCAGATATGGCCTGTACGAGTGCACGGTCATGTCTTTTGGGTTAACCAATGCCCCAACTTACTTCATGTATCTCATGAATAAAGTCTTCATGGAATATTTGGACAAGTTCGTTGTTGTCTTCATTGATGACATTCTCGTGTTCTCGAAGTCGGAGGAAGAGCATGAGCAACATCTGAGGATGGTCCTAGACAAGCTTCGTGAGCACCAACTGTATGCCAAGTTCAGCAAGTGTGAGTTTTGGCTGCACAAAGTTGGATTCTTAGGTCATGTCTTGACCGAGGAAGGATTATCTGTTGATCCTGCAAAAATCGAAGCTATGACCCAATGGCAATCTCCAACAACCGTCAAGGAAGTCAGAAGCTTTCTCGGATTAGCGGGCTATTACCGCAAGTTCGTAGAAGGATTCTCTAGCATTGCACGACCAATGACTCAGCTCCTCAAGAAGGACAAGAAGTTCGAGTGGACGCCAAAATGCGAAGAGAGCTTCCGAGAGCTCAAAAAGAGATTGACCACCGCCCCAGTTCTGGCAACACCTGATATTCACAAGGAGTTCGTGATATATTGTGATGCCTCTCGAACCGGAGTGGGAAGCGTTCTGATGCAAGAAGGCCGCGTCATAGCATACCTCTCCAGGCAGCTACGACCTCATGAGGAGAACTACGCTACTCACGATCTTGAGCTAGCGGCAGTAGTTCATGCCTTGAAGACATGGCGGCATTACCTCCTAGGGAAACGGTGTGAGATTTACACAGACCACAAAAGTCTGAAGTATATTTTCACCCAAAAGGAATTGAACATGAGGCAGCGGAGATGGTTGGAACTCATCAAGGATTATGACCTCAGTGTTCAGTACCACCCTGGGAAGGCTAACGTGGTGGCCGATGCCTTAAGCAGGAAGGCTTGCTCTTTGAATGTCATTATTCAAGAAAGACAGCCAGCCTTGTTTAAGGAGATCGAACAATTCAGTTTGGAATTGGTCACCCCTGGATTTCTGGATCATTTGGAAGTCAGACCAACCCTGATGGACGACGTCAAGAAGGCTCAAGAGGGACACGCAAGCATTGAAGGTATCAAGAGGAAGATGAAGATGGGCATGGCCCCAGGATTCTCCGAAGACGAGCACGGGATTGTTTGGTACAAAGGTCGCCTCTGCGTACCAAACAACACCGAGTTGAAGACGCTGATTCTGCAAGAAGCCCACGACACCCCGTATTCCATCCACCCCGGAGGAACCAAGATGTACCAAGACTTGAAGGCACGATTCTGGTGGCACGGTATGAAGAGAGAAATTGCAACTTATATTGCAAAGTGTGATGTGTGCCAAAAGGTCAAGGCTGAATATCAGCGACCCGCTGGATTGCTTCAACCACTCAAGGTTCCTGAGTGGAAGTGGGATAAAGTCGGAATGGACTTCATCACTGGATTACCAAGGTTGAATAGAGGACATGACTCTATCTGGGTCATAGTCGATCATTTGACCAAGGTAGCCCATTTCATTCCTGTCAAGACCACTTATGATGGCAACCGGCTGGCAACTCTCTACATTGACCGAATCGTAAGTCTTCACGGTGTTCCCAAGGAGATTGTGTCAGATCGAGGAACCCAGTTCACCTCAAGGTTCTGGAAGAAGTTCCAAGAAGCCTTGGGAACCAAGTTGTCTTTCAGCACAGCTTTCCACCCACAGACCGGAGGTCAAACTGAGCGAGTCAATCAGATTCTCGAAGACATGCTCCGAGCCTGTGTCCTGGCATATGGAGCCAAGTGGGAAGACTGTCTTCCTTTTGCCGAGTTCTCCTATAACAACAGTTACCAGTCAAGCCTTCAGATGGCACCATTTGAGGTGTTGTACGGATGCAGGTGTCGCACACCCCTCAACTGGTCAGAGACTAGAGAAGGACTAGTCTTTGGACCGGATATTCTCCGCGCAGCAGAAGAGCAAGTCCAACTAGTCAGAGAGCGATTAAAGGCAGCCAAGTCAAGGCAGAAGAGTTATGCTGACACTCGATGCCGAGACATGAGTTTCCATGTTGGGGACCATGTGTACCTGCGGGTGACTCCTCTGAAGGGAACCAAGCGTTTCCATGTCAAGGGGAAGCTCACACCAAGGTTCATTGGACCATTTGAGATCACTGCACGACGAGGAGAAGTGGCTTATCAGTTGGAACTACCACCTGAGCTATCCGATGTGCACAATGTGTTCCATGTGTCACAACTCCGGAAGTGTATCCAGGTTCCGGACAAGCCCAATCTCTACAGGGATGTGGATCACCAAGCCATTGATCTGCAGCCTGACTTGACCTACCGCGAGAAGCCCATCCGTATTCTGGACGAAGCAGAACGACGTACGCGGAGCCGTACCATCAAGTACTTCAAGGTCCAGTGGAGCAACCATACCGAAGCAGAAGCAACCTGGGAACGAGAAGACTATCTTAGAACCGAGTTTCCCGACCTCTTTTAAGCCCTAGTTTAGGAATCTCGGGGACGAGATTCTTGTAAGGGGGGTAGGTCTGTCACACCCTGCATTTTGTAACATGTTATTTGTAACTTTGAAGCATGAAAATTTGGACCAGCAAAAATTTTAGCATCATTTGGCTTTTATTTGGAATTGAGTTTTCTTCATTTGCTTTTTCATGTGCTCATTAAAGTCAACTATGACCTCTTATAGATTTCATCTCCACACCCAAAACTTCTGCCCAATGATCATGCCAAGTGTTATATAGCAGTATAATATTTTCTTACAAAATTAATTTGGCCAAAAAGTATTTTATAAATTTAGTTTTCCAAAAACCCCTAAATTGAGATTTGCACTGCAAGTACTTGATTAAGGGTGTGAAAATTATTTCAAAAGGTTTATTTGAGACCTAGTAGTCATAGGTCTCCCAGAAACCACAAAAGTATAATTTTAAAAGTTATTTTCCTATTTTATTTAAAAGCTTTTTCTTAAGGCCAGAAATGGTCTTTAATAGGGGAAAATTATTTAACTATTTCAAAAATATTTGCCAAAATTCAGAGAGACTCAGAGGACATATATTGTCCATATATAAGAGTCTCAACACTTGGTCATGTTCAAAATAATGGGCTAAACCCTCTAAAACCCTTTCTGGATATTTCAAGCTTTTGAAATATTTACAAAGGAATTTTTCTCCAAAAATTCCAGGGAAATTCTATCATGTCATATATGACATATTAGATGATCTTGCAAAGCCTCATGCATTGGAGATCAAGGAAACCTCCTCAAACCCCTTCATAACCATTCTGTCCATATTTGAAGTTTGAGCAACTTTACATTGCCAAACTTGTCCAAATGCTCTCAAACTTGGTGCACATTCTAGTATGGCCTAATAAGGCACCTAGACCAAATGGCACAAGATTTGGAATAGGGCAACTTGATCAGATCACCTCAAAACCCTTTCTGTTCAAATGCAAATTTGAACAACTTTACATTACCAACTTTTTATCTGGAGCCTCAAACTTTGTGAGCATGATCAATACCCCAAATGATGATGCTACACCAAGTGGTGCATCAAGGGGAGATGATTAGCTTGACTCAATCAAGATGAAACTATTTCTGTTAAATTCTAGGGTTCACCAAAGTTACATTGGCTAGTTTCTTCAAATGAGGCCAAATTTGGTGAAGCACTTTATTTTCTCATGTCTTTCAACCCTGTCAAGTGCTATGTCAAGTGGACCTCATTTGCTTGATCAAACCATGATCAAACACCTTCTGCAGAAATCTTAAAACCTCTATTTTGACCACTTTCACTTTTCTCCATAGCCTCTACTTCTTACCACAGGCCCATAGAGTTACTAGCAACCCCCAGTAACTCCCCCAACACCTCATCTCCATGATTGAGGGGTGAAACCTCAACTTTACCTTGCTGTACAGCCCACTTTCATCTTGTTACCAGCCCTCCTCTCTCTCTCTCTGCACCCCAGAGCATCCAAGGCCTTGGGGCAATTCTTTACTACTCCCTCAACACCCCAGACACTGTTGGACACGCTGGAGCGGACCAAACCAGCGAGAGCGCGTCGATGCCGGTCACACGCGCGCTCTGGAGCGCGTGAACAGTACTCCCGCACGCTGGCTCGGGCCAATCGTTGATCCCCGACAGCCTCGGGCTCTCCCCTCGCGCCTCCCAACGTGCCTCGACGTCCGCAGCCCCCAACGGTGCTGTCCCCCTCCTCCTGCGCCCTCCAGTGGCCGTCGCCGCACGCGCACCGGCCGCCCGCTTCGGCCAGTCCTCTGCTCCACACGCGCGCGCATCCCTGTTGCTCCCCCGCTCCTCCTCTTGCCTCAGCTGGGCGTAGGACTCGTCCAGCAACTCCCCTGACTCACTCCCGTAGCCCCCCGTGCGCTGTAGCGACGAGCCGGAGCTCGCCGACGCACTGGACCACGGGTCCTCGTCGGGGCCCTATATATAGACCCCCCCGAGCCCTTCCAACACCACCACCAGCCTCACAACTCTCCCCTAGTCCCTCCTGCACCCTCAGTTCAACCCCGGAGCGCCCCTGTGCTCGGGATCGACCGGAGCTCCGCCGCGTCGGGCCGCCGGCGATCTCGAGGTACAGGCCTCTCCTGCTTCTCCTTCCGCCCGTTTCGGAACCGCAGCACACCCCTGAACCTTTCCCCTCTCTTTCCCCCTCTGTTTGCAGACGGAAACGGCCGTTGCAACTGACCTCCGACGAGCTTCCGCCGTCGCACCTCGTCGCCGGCGAACCAGGGCTCCCCGCCGTGCCGCGCTACCACCACTGCAACCGCAACACGCCGCTGAGTCCGTCCCTGGCCTCTGTTGCCGTCGCCGTGGCCGGAGTCGTCGTCGGTGAGCTCGCCGCCGCCGTGACCGCGGGGTTAGAGATGACAGGCGGGGTCCGCCTGTCATCCCCCCACCTCTCTCCCCTCCTCTGTGCCACTGACCCACGGGCCCCGCCCGTCAGGTTTGAAACCTGACGTGCGCGCGCGCTGGCCCCGTGCGGCCAGGCCGAGCCGTCTGGGCCGTGCACTGTGGCCACTTCTGGCCCAGTGCACAGGAACCCTTTTTCTTTTTCTTTTCTATTGATGTTTTAAACATTTATGCAGAAAAGAATATTGATCCAAATTAAATATTTCCAACTCCAAAAATCTTGTAATATTCCAACCTATTTAATGGTACTACTTTCATTCAAATCCATGAAACTTTTCTGTACTGTTCAAATTTAAATTCAAATTTGAGCAGTATAACTCCTGTTCAAAAATCAATATATCCTATTCTGTAACTCCAAAACTCCAACTAAGATTTTTCCCCATCTTAGAAAACCCTCTAGTATTTTACAAAAATGAGTTGACATTTTTCTGAGCACTTTGGTTTTTCTGTTTTATTTGTATTCTTATTTTTCCGTTATTATTATGCGACGTATAGATCCCGTATTTGACGAAGTTGCTGTGGAAGAAGAAGGAGAAGGACTAGAAGACTTTGAAGACCAAGCCAATCCAGGCAAGCAGCCCTTTGACCATGATACACTTGTTCTTCGGAACCCGTTTGTTTCCGATGCATGATGATTAGGGTTACGATGGTAACCTAGATGAACCACCACATGATGCATGCCTTATTGTTGATCTTGCTTTGTGCTAGATGTCATGCAAATAGTTGGTCTTGATGATGCACGTGTGATATGAACCCCCGTAGTTGAAAACTTTGCATGAACCCATCGGGTGCCCCTAATGCCCGAGGGTGATGAAGTGTTTGGTCATCACTTGAGAAAGAAGTGATGTGCCGTAATATCATGAGCATGGTGGAATGATGGATTAGATTTATGTGTGACTACCGTCCCAACCAAACATGTGCAACCACACTACCCCTTATGGGACGGGGCTTTATTGATTACTTAGGTCGATACTAGCATGGTGCCCGCATTACTAGTGACGGGAAGACTTGAGGTCTTTCCCGGGATGGGGTCGTGCTTGGATAGGCGGCCATGACTGTTTTCACAGGGCACCGGACACACCGTTGGTCCCTTCGGGTACGCGTGAACATTGAAATTAGGGCAAGTCCCGTGATCTATTGTTTGTACCCGAGGGCCGTGTGCCAACGAGTGGACTCTATGTTAGTGTCGTCTAAGGAAAGGTAATGACCGGGTGCTTACCCCGGGTACTTGAGGTACCGCGGGTCGTGGATGACACGGAAGTTCCCCGGATCTTGTGGGTAAAGTGCGCAACCTCTGCAGAGTGTAAAACTATTCGATTAGCCGTGTCCACGGTCATGGACAGTTGGGTGGTGCTACTTAAACTATGTCCAGAATTTTACTTCATCAGTGTTGGTATATGTGTGACAAGTCAAGGACGGTGACTTGACTCGATGAGTTAAATCATATTCATGTTGATGTCGGTAACCTGTTCTCAAGGTTACACGAGGTTATTGATGCATAAGCTTGATGATATCATATTGTTCTAGCCTCCTGCTAGATCGTTCATTATTATTCAATTGCATTGTTACTTGAACCACATCATGGGTTGCTTGCGAGTACATTAAAAGTACTCATTGGCTTGCCACTGGTTATTTAATTGGCCAGGCATGGAAGAGCAGGATTATGAGGAAGAGTTCTTTGGAGACGACCATGCGAACTAGGACGCTATCCCAGTCAGAATGCCTGTAGGGTTAAGGCAGATGGCATGGGTTCTACCCGTTTTATCGAAGACTTCCGCTACTTGAGTTATTTGCTATTCAGCCCGTGAGGCTCTATCTATGTAAGACCTGGCCATAATGGCCTTAATTCATGTAAAACTATTTGTATGGATGTAAGACTCTTGTTATCTCAGCTTCTGTGTGTTCAGTAAGCATTGATCTCTGGGATCACTGTACACGTGCATTCGGTGATCTCGACTTCTAAGTCGGGGTCCCCACACGGGGAGTGCACGGTAGTTGCACCCCCGGCGGTCTTGTCTCCATCGGCCCTCGTTTGGCTGACTTGCCGCGGTCGTGATGTTTCCGGCTGCTGCGGCGTGTCGTTGTTGGCGAAGGCGATGAGGCTCTGGATTGTAGCCCTCCAGTCTTCGGCCTTGTCCGCCGCTGGAGGGAAGTCGAGGAGCAGCTGAGCCCTAGCTAGAGCTTCTGCTGGAGAGGAGGGAAGCGGTGGCGAGCGGTGCGAGGAACGAGATATGCTCGGACTTCTAACTGCGTTAGAAGGAGCAGGTTCTCGCCCCGGCGACCGCGCCTTTGCTCGTGCCAGCGCGTTGGCCCTGAGCGTCCCGCGACCCGCCGGCTTGGCCACGGCCCAGCAAGCGTATGGCACCCTAGGTTCCACGCCGCTGCTGGTCCGGCAGCTCCTGAGAGGGGTGTGGCGCGTGCACGGACGCCGAGGTATTGGAATGGGCATGGTCGTTCGTCTTGTCCTTGGACTTGGCGGCGCCGTGAGTGTTCTCGCCGGCGTCCACCCTTCCGCCGGCGTCTACCCCACCAACCGTTGGTTCTGGTGGTGGTGGGATCGACGCGGACGGGCCTCCTATCTCCGAAGCTTTCTTCTTCGGCGGCATGTCGATGTAGTCGATGAAGCTGACGAAGTTGGAGAAGGTTGCGCCCGCGTGATCGCCGGATCAGGTTCGCACAACCTCGACGCCCCCCTATCTGGCGCGCCAAAGATGTCGGGGGAAACTGATCGCCCACGAACACCTATGGGACCGGAGCCCCTTTTCGGTCCGGCAAGGGAGCGGAGGGAGCACGAAGAGCAGATCGAGGGGCACACGCAAGCAGTTTTACCCAGGTTCGGGCCGCACGGATGCGTAAAACCCTACTCCTGCCTTGGTTGTATTGAGTTCTTGGCTCGGGAGCAAGAAGATCTACAGTACTAGCTACACCGAGCGTGGGAGTGATCAAGTTTTGGAAACCGAACCTCTTCTACGTTGTGCATGGGCCTCCTTTTATAGCTCAAAGGGGTCACCGACAGGTGTCAACGTAGATGAGGGTAAAAACGTAAAACTGGTGGTAGTTGTAACAGTGCATGTACAGTGTATGTACAGTGGTTTATACCTAACCTTGACGGTGGGGGACAAGGGCATTGAATGCCCGTCGCCGTCACCCCAAAAGCGTCCGTCCGGGCGTCTCCGTTCGCCACGACGGAGGCCTCGTCATCGTGGCTTGCCACCGTGTACCCCAGGCTGCACAGCCATCCGCCACGTGCCCCAGGAAGGGCCCCAGGGCGACGCGTGGCGAGGTGAGCTGGAGCGCAGGCACATAGTGAAAGCTTGTCGCGGTCGCTACCTTGCTGGGCCCGGAAGCTTGCCGCTTCTCGGGTCTTGCCGGGGCGCGCGATGTGCCACGACATGTCTTCTGAAATGCTGTTCTCTGGCCTTCCTGGCAAGCTCCTCTTGCCAGGGTCTTGTGCAGAAGGGATGATCTCGAGCCTGGAGAGGCCTTCCCGGCAAGCTCCTCTTGTCGGGGTCTTGTTTCTTAACTTGAATACTTTGTTCTTGAATGGCTCCAAGGGAACTAGAGTGGGCCTTGGCGGGCACGTGGTGAGCCTGACCACGGGACGCTGCTACTGCCCGTGCACAAGTCGGGATACTAAGGTACCCCTACTTTAGTACACCGACAGGATAATTTCCTAGAATTATTTTCTTGGCAGAAGTTACTATCTTCTCATTATTTAATAGGACTGTAAATTTTGAGAAGTAGAAATTCAAAATTAATACCAGTGTGTTATAACTTAGGAGAGGCTCATGTGGATCAACTTTTTTCTCAGCCCATGGGAGATTGTCGGCAAGATCAAGGCGTACCACCCCCTTTGCACCTTGCTATATTGCAAGTCCTGAAAAGCTTTCTAGATAACAGTAGCAACATTGTGAAGGAGGAACAAGAGTTTTCTGTTCCTTTTATTTGGAGGTTAAACTTTGAAAGAGAACAGCTTGGTCACAACGCGCATGATGAGCTAACTAAGACTGATTTGATCTTCTGGTTTAGTTTTCTTCCTTAATCCCACATTAATATATTGAATTGTACTTTGTTCACTGATGGATTCACAAGGATATGAAGAATCAATGAATTAATATCTTTTGAGGTTAGATTCCTGACGCACTTAGCTAGATAAACTATATTTTTAGTACATGTTGATTAGTGAATTAACATTGTGTGTTGATGAATAAAATAATATGAATATTGTCATGTTTGGCATTTCAGCTCTCCATGCTCTCCCAAGTGTGGCGTCCTCCCTTGATTTAATTTATTATGTAATAAGATTAAAATAATATGCATACAAGCAAAAACATCCCTAATATAAAAAATGTTTGACCTGGTGGTATGCTATTTGAGCTCATGTCATGGAATTAAAGAGGTTGAACTCAGCAGTCAAGTATTAATAGCAAACGACATCATTTCAGGAACATGTATTGGACATTTGTTAGTCAAGCATACTAACAAGTAGTATCATAATTAGTTCATGAAGGTAAAGGCTTTGTATAGGGGGTCATGGAATTTCGGAGGTAATTTACACATAGTTGAGTTGACCAATTGTTGGGTGGAGGAGTAGGAGGATGAAGACAACGTTGGGCGCCTATGCGTTGCCTCGAGGGCCTTCTCGACCTCCCTTGGCGTCCAGTAGGGTGCGTGCTCACTATGGTTGACGTGTCTTGCCGTCTGTGGGGGCATCATGGTGATGGTGGACAACGGACAAAGAGGTGGATCTGTGGCAGGATCGTATACAATGTTTGTGTACGCATTGTGACGTCGATGTGCATTTGCATGATGATGAAATCAACTTTCTCTCCTGTTGCAAGTGAATGGCTTCCGTCGGTTCACCGTAATTCTCTTTTTTTGACGATCGTTTCGTTCACCGCCATTCTCTTTTTTTATGATAGTTTCGTTTGCACGTAGTGTATGGTATGTTGACCCTCGCTGGTTTTTCCGCTCGATCCGTTTCTGCTTATATACAATCTGAGAGGACGCACTAGAAGGATGCGTCCGTTCCCGAAAAGCGCATCGAGGGATGCGATTGTTGCGGGTGTCGGTTGGAACAAGGGGAGATTTCCCTTTAATTAAGTGTCATATAATTAAATCCTAACAAGATCATGTGTGTGAGCCATGCGCCGAGGATTAACCGAAGGCCTAAATTGTTCGAAGAATGATTTTTTTTCTAAACCTTGGCGACTACCTGCCGGCTGTCATTGTTCGCATATCATGTTGATGGTAGGTGTTTTGGTGTAGCGAAGCACAAGTTATCATGCTATCACATGCATACCAATTTTTTATTTACCCGTTGCAACGCACGTGCATATGTCCTAGTAGATATAAGTGAAGCAAGAGAGTTTTATTTCTTTCTACAAAAGATATGCCCACACTCTAACAAATATAAGTGAAGCAAAAGAGCATTGTACAAATGGCGGTTTTCTATGTGAGGAGAAACAGGCAATCCAAACTTCAAATGATATAAGTGAAGCACATGAAGCATTCTATAAAGCCATACTCAAAAGATATAAGTGAAGTGCAAAGAGCATTCTATAAATCGACCAAGGACTATCTCATACCAGCATGGTGCATTTAATAAAATAAAAATAAAAAGCACACGACGCTCCAAGAGTTTATGCATATCATGTGAATGAAACGAATCCGAAAACATACTGATACTTGTTGAAGAAAGGTGGGATGCCTTCCGGGGCATCCCCAAGCTTAGACGCTTGAGTCTCCTTGAATATTTACTTTGGGTGCCTTGGGCATCCCCAAGCTTGGGCTCTTGCCTCTCCTGCTTCGCACATCGAGACCTCCTTGATCTTCGAACACTTCATCCACACAAAACTTAACCGAACTTTTAGTGGCGGGGTTAGTGCATATGATCAATGAAATACCATCATGTACTGCTCTAACATTATTGTATAATTATGAACACACATTACCCACTTTATGCTATCACAATTCTACGGCCCCAAGTCAAGGAGGCTTCAACAAGAATTCAAACATATGCAAATAATGAAGCTATAACAACAATCTATGAAAACAGGACAATCTGTAGTAATCTGAACATTAACCATACTTCTGTAACTCTAATTTTTTTGGAAAATTTACAAACAATCAACAATTTGTATAGCAAGACTTTGCAACAAGGTTTCATATCCTTTCGAAGTTCCAGTAAAAATTATAAAATCGCGCACTACAACCAAAGTTTCTGTTTTTGCACCGCATAGACCAACAAGCAATTTAATCATCCTAAAGGAAACTCTTGGCACATTTTGTGTAATACAAAACTCTTGGCACATTTTTTTATAATACAATGGAATTGTACAAGGGGATATGTATTTTTGTTGAAAAGTTTCTGTAATTCAAGATTTGCAAAGTTTCCATGGGCATGAACAAAGTTCAAGGCTAGCTCCCACTTTAAAAATGCTTGTCTTTCTCACTTTCGCTTTTCTTTTTGAAAAAAGTTTTAGGTTCCCCTCTTCATTTTTTTGTTTTTAAACTTTATAAAAGCACACAAAAGAAATAATTGACTCTCTAAAACTTCCAGGTTGTCTCCCTGGCAGCGATTTCTTTAAATACATTAATGTAGGCATATAGTGCTCAAGTAATGGATCCACCCGGATCCCAAGGTATATCAAAGCCAATTTTAATTAACAATGATTTGTGATCTAGTAGTGAGCACAAAGTAACATATATCATGCAACAATGAAGTCTAACTCTCTTCCTATGCATCGGCATGTCATAAAAGAACAATTCATGCACACATAGTAAAGGCCAATGCATAGTATAAACAATTTCTTGCAATTTTATCATATTGGAAATATAGAGAGGCGGAGATGTAGTTCCTCTCTCATAATAATTGCAACTAGGAGCAGCAAGCACATGCATATTATATCTATCAAAATCATCATGTGTAGTAGTAAGACGCCACCCATCAATATAGTCCTTAATAAGTGCAAACTTCTCCGATATAGTGTACTTGGGAGAATCCAAAAATATAATAGGACTATCATGTGTGGGTGCAATAGCAACAATTTCATTCATAACATAAGGAACTATAGCATGTTCATCTCCATAAGCATAATTCATTTTGGCATCTTGGCCACAAGCATAGCAAGCATCAAGTTCATCAAAAAGGGATATTTCAAACGAATCAAAGGGATCATAGCAATTATGATAGCAACCATCCTTCGGTAAGCACGAAGGGAAATTAAACAATGTATGAGTTGAAGAGTTACTTTCATTAGAAGGTGGGCACGGGTAGCTAATCCGTTCTTCCTTCTTTTGTTCTTCGCTCTCCTCGTCATCTTTTTTGTCTAATGAGCTCACAATGTCATCAATTTCTTCTTCCATAGATTCCTACAAAATATTAGTCTCTTCCTGGACAGCGGAGACCTTCTCAATAAAAACATCAATATTGGCATTGTATTCATAATTCTCATAGCAATATTTCAATATAGCAAAATTTTCAGGCCTATAAACATCATCATCAAAAGCTTCATACCTTTTAAAGAGCGATTCAATTTCATAAGCACCCTTAAAAGCAACAAATTCTTCTATTCGTTCCACATCATAATAATCGTATATACCATTAGCATAAGAAGCTAAGGTTTCATTATCATTAAATTTGCATGAAAAGGGAAGGTGTGGAGCCTTCATCCTAGATCAACAACTATAATCATATCTCAAGCATAAATACCGAGCATACCAACGCAACATATAAATTTGATCCCATACTAGTTTCCCTTTTTGTGTCAAGCGATAATCCCTAAAGTATTCACGTTGGTCCAACGTTACTCCCATTATATAGTTGAATGGGGTTTTCTCAGGATTATCAAAGTAGTACATAATATTTTTCCCATACTGAGCATCGAGG
Source organism: Secale cereale (assembly GCA_902687465.1). NCBI lineage: Eukaryota > Viridiplantae > Streptophyta > Magnoliopsida > Poales > Poaceae > Secale > Secale cereale. Next base: position 170,123,575 of record LR738712.1, read on the forward strand.
GTTTTAGGAGGTTCTGCATCTCCATGAGTAGCAAGTACACCTAAGTTTTTTGGTATTTCGTGTTCCATATCCATAACTAAAGATAGAGAACAACTTAGAACAGCAAATAAAATCTACTTAGTGATAAAGCAAACAAGCACACAAGAGAATATTCACCCCAAGCTATTGCTCCCCGGCAATAGCACCAGAAAAAGGTCTTGATAACCCACAAGTATAGGGGATTGCAACAGTTTTTGATAAGTAATAGTGTCGAACCCAACGAGGAGCTAAAGGTAGAACAAATATTCCCTCAAGTTCTATCGACCACCGATACAACTCTACGCACGCTTGGCGTTCACTTTACCTAGAACAAGTATACAACTAGAAGTACTTTGTAGGTGTAACGGGATAGGTTTGCAAGAATATAAAGAGCACGTAAATAAAAACTTGGGGCTATTTAGGTTGTGGGGACCCCGACTCGTAAGTCGTGATCACCGAATGCACGTGTACAGTGATCCCAGAGATCAATGCTCACTGAACACACAGAAGCGGAATAACAAGAGTCTTACATCCATACATACCGTATTACATAAATAGGACCATAATGGTCAAGTCTTGAGTATAACATCGCAGCGGAAAATCTTCAAAGACAACTAGGACCCATGCCATCTGCCTTAACCCTACAGGCATTCTGACTGGGAAGCATCATAGCTCGCATGCTCGTCACCAAGAAATCTTCATCATAACCTGTTCTCTCATGCCTGGCCAATAAAATAACCAGTGGCAAGCCAATGAGTACTTTGAATGTACTCGCAAGCAACCCAAGTGTGATAACAAAATAATTATGCAAGGCTCTACTGCTAGGTTGGCAGTTTTGCGGAAAGCTAGTTTTTCATATGCAATTATGATCAACATATAACAAGGGCATGCATGTGTCTGTAACAAGTATTAGGAGGTCACAGACATCAATATCGAGAAAGAGTTGTAATCAACTCATGCACAAGCTCATTGTGACTTCCTCACAATCACATCATCAATATCTCTGAATCGTGTTGTTTCTCAGAAACTTAAGGACATAGTCTAAGTAGCACCACCCAACTGTCCTTGACCGCGGACACGGCTATTCGAATAGTTTGACACTCTGCAGAGGTTGCACACTTTACCCACAAGATCCGGGGAACTTCCGTGTCATCCACGACCCGCGGTACCTCAAGTACCCGGGGTAAGCACCCGGTCATTACCTTTCCTTAGACGACACTAACATAGAGTCCACTCGTTGGTACACGGCCCTCGGGTACAAACAATAGATCATGGGACTTGACCTAATTCAATGTCACGCGTACCCGAAGGGACCAACGGTGTGTCCGGTGCCCTGTGAAAACAGTCATGGTCGCCTATCCAAGCACGACCCCGTCCCGGGAAAGACCTCAAGTCTTCCCGTCACTAGTAATGCGGGCACCATGCTAGTATCGACCTAAGTAATCAATAAAGCCCCGTCCCATAAGGGGTAGTGTGGTTGCACATGTTTGGTTGGGACGGTAGTCACACATAAATCTAATCCGTCTCTGTAAACAACACTTTCGTCGAGCCTCAGCACACTACTTCTCACCAAGTAGTGCCCTAGCTCCTCATCAACTCCCAGGGCATTAGTGGCACCCACTGGGTCATTTGCAAGTATGTCAGACCACACTTGTTTCACTCAATGCATAACCCCAACCCATTTGCGTAGCCAACTACTATAGCATACATCCATCAATTCCCACCCACATAACCCTCATAGAAAGGTAGGGTCATGTTTGATGCAAGTTTCAACAGTGAAGTAACAGGGGTAGCAACCAAAGTGGTTTCTACCTCAACATGATTCCGATGCATTGAATAATAAGGTGCTATGAGACATGCATAAAAAGGTTTCTTGAACATGGTCAAAGGGCTGCTTGCCTTATTCTTCAGAGTCTTCAAATCTTCTGGTCCATCTCCGAATACTCAGTTTATTACGTCAACTAACGATGGAAACAATCATAATAAGCAATACAATCAAAGCAAAAATAAAAGTGCTCTAAAAATAGGAGTTGGACTTTTCTAGGATACCTCTGGTCATATTAGAAATGACCAAGGTTGTTTCATAGGTATTGGATCAATGGGTAGTTTGGAACATTTCAATATGATGGAACCAAAGGGTTTATGGATTTGGAAGAAGTATACAGAAATAATTCCTTGAATGATGAGCAAAGGTACCCATCATCAAGTCATGATTTTAGAAGCATTTAGGAGTTGGTTTCACTGGATTTGGAATTCAAATGAATTTCTTAGGATTTTCCAAAGCTGATAAATATAAAGAAATGGCTCAATATTTGGTGGGGTACAAAAACTATTATTAAAAAAATGTTCCAAAACTAAGTTTGGACATGACAAGCATCTAGGAATTTGAATCACTGCATTTGGATCAAAAATGAGCTCTCTGTGATTTTCTAAAGTTAATCACAGAAAGTGGAAAATGGGCATTTGATAAATATTTGTGAAAGAAATGTATCTGGAATAATGTGCATGTTGCACCATGTGATAGGGCATGATTTTAGAAGCTACCAGAAATTTGAATCATGCAATTTGGAGTTCATATGAATATTCTAGGCATTTTTGAAGTTGACAGAAAAAGGGAAAAAGGAAAGGAATAGGGGTTATACCCTATACAGTGCTCTGGGCGAGGCCCAGCTAACCAACGCCCACTGGGCTCAGCCTAGTGGCTCAGCGGCGGGATGGAGGTGGTGACGCCGAAGGCGTAGTTACGTGGGGGCGCCACCACCACAGGAAAGCGCAGCCACCGAAGTGCGCTTCCACTTATCGGGGAGGGGCCACCCGTCAGCTGCTTGCACCGGGCCGGTGGCGCTTACAGGCGGGGCCCGCCTGTCGGGTTCGTCGTCCTCCGCCCGCCCGACGCAGAGGAGGAGGCAGGGGCGACGCCGGCGCCGTTCCCCGGCGGCTCCGGCCGTCCCCAGTGGTGCCCGGCGCACCGGAGGCCCCAGTGGAGCAAGCCGCGCCCATCCCTGGCCTCCAAGCTGGCCGGGAGGAGCAGGAGCGATGGCGGCCGAGGCATCAGCGGCGGCTTCGGGTCGAGACGGGGCGGCGCCAGAGGTGCTAAGGGGAAGGAAGGGTGGAGTGGGAGGTAGCTCCATGGTCCTGGGGTTCTCCTCCTGGCGGCCAATAGAGAAGGGGAAGGAGAGAACGGCCGTGGTGCCCGATGCCGAGCGGTGGCTGGCGGCGGCACTTCGGCCGTGGAGAGAGGAAGAGCGCCAGAGAGGGAGAGGGGGCGTGTCTAGGAGGTGCACGGGGAAGAGGAGGATCCAGCAGAAGCAAGAGGTGCTCGGGGGGAGACCTTTTATAGCTGCAGCCGCGGTGCACCGTGGGCGACGCCCATGGACGTGCCGGGCGAGCTCATGGAGAGAGGAGGGGGACCGGGGAGGATAAGGCCGACCGTCCTGCAGGTCGTGGACGTCGAGGGCATCTCGGGGGACACGCTCTCTCTGCCCAAGGTTGTCTGGAAGCCTCGGGAGGGCCGAGCTACAGTGCCTCGGTGCACTGTAGCGTGCTCCAGAGCGCGCCTTTGGCCGGCATGCTCGTGTCTTTGCTGTCCAGGCCGTGTCCCCCAGTGTCCAGTAGTGCTAGGGAGTAGTAAACAATGGGGAGGCAGTCTTGGATGCTTTGTTGAGCCACTGAAATGAAGAGAGAGGTGAAGGAGAGGGTGAAAACTGCTGTCCAGCAGTAGAAATTGGGGTCTTACCCCCTCCAATGATTGAGCTGAGGCCATAGAGAAGTTACTGGGGGTAGAGGATGATCAGGGGAAGGTGTGGTAAGAATTTGGGGTAAGGGGAAATAGTAAAAGAGGTCCAACCACTTGTTTTGGTAATTGGACAGAAGGTGTTTGATCAGGGTTTGGTCAAGCAAATGACACCCACTTGACATGGGACTTAACAGGATCAAATGTCACATATAATTAGGCTCCTACACCAAATTTGAGCTCATTTGGGCAAAGTGGCCAATGTAACTTTGGTGAACCCTAGAAATGAACAAAAATGGTTTCACCATGTTTGAGTCAAGCAATTCATCTCCCCTTGATGCACCACTTGGTGTAGCATCATCATTTGGGGTTATGAACATGCCCACAAAATTTGAGGCTCCAGATAAAAAGTTGACAATGTAAAGTTGTTCAAATTTGCATTTGAACAGAAAGGGTTTTGGGGTGATCTGATCAAGTTGCTCTATTCCAAATCTTGTGCCATTTGGTCTAGATGCCTTATTAGGCCATTCTAGCATGTGCACCAAATTTGAGAGCATTTGGACAAGTTTGGCAATGTAGAGTTGCTCAAACTTCAAATATGGACATAATGGTTTTGAAGGGGTTTGAGGATGTTTCCTTGATCTTCAAGGCATGAGGCTTTGCAAGATCATCAAATATGTCATATATGACATGATAGAATTTCCCTGGAATTTTTGGAGAATATTTCCTTTGTAAATATTTCAAAAGCTTGAAATATCCAGAAAGGGTTTTGGAAGGATTTGTCCAATATTTTGAACATGACCATGTGTTGAAACTCTTATATATGGACAATATATGTCCTATGAGTCTCCCTGAATTTTGGCAAATATTTTTGAAATGATTAAATAATTTTCCCTATTAAAGACCATTTCTGGCCTTAAGAAAAAGCTTTTAAATAAAATATAAAAATAACTTTTAAAATTATACTTTTGTGGTTTCTAGGAGTCCTATATCTAATAGGATTCAAATAATCTTTTTGAAAGATTTTTCACACCCTAAATAAGGTACTTGCAGTGCAAACCTCAATTCAGGGGTTTTTGGAAAACTAATTTTAGAAAATACCATTTGGCCAAAACATTTTTATAAGAAAATTCTATTCTGGTCTATACACATGGCATGATCATTGGGAAAAAGGTTTTGGGTCAAGGAGATGAAGTGTAAGAGTTGGAGGATTTATTTGATTTTTTAGAGCACTAGCAAACAACAGACAAAAGTCAAATCAAGCAAAGTCAAAAACACTCAAAAGTTTTTGCAAATCCACATTTTTAACAAGAAAACTAGCTTAAGCAAAGTGACATGAAAATCAGGGTGTGACATAGGTAAAGAAGCAATAAAGTTAGTATAGTGAGTGTGAAAAAGTGGTGGTAGGAGTTGCGAAATTGTCCCTAAGAAATTGACTACGTTACTAGATCGATAGCAAGTTTTATGTGGGAGAGGCCACTGTTAGCATGTCATCCCTGACTTAGAATTCTATGCACTTCTGATTGGAAGTATTAGCAAGCATACACAACTACTAAAGTTCATTAAGGTAAAACCCAACCATAGCATTAAGATATAGGGTTTTTATCATTTATGCCACTGGTTGTGTCTCACTACTCAGTTTTGCCATTAGAAGTTACAACTACTTAAAAATGCCATCGACCCGTGAGATACTTGCTCAAAAATGCCATTAGATATCTAAAAAGTGACATCGTTCTATTAAATCTTTGCTGAAAATGCCATTAGACATTATTATTTTCACGTCAAACCCGTTGACCATGTTATATGACAAATATAAGCCTAGACCCACATGTTCGTTCTCTCTATCTCACATTGATAAGTGTGGCCCCACTTGTCAGGAGTAACCAAGTGAATAATTTTACAGGAAAACAAGAACGTTGTTGGGATCAAGTGGGCCCCACACTTTATTGTAGTGAGATAGAGGGAGAGATGGCATGTTGGTCCATAGGTATTTATGTCATTATAACATGTCAAAAGAGATTTGAGATCACAATAATGGTGTCTAGTGGCATTTTTGAGCATGTGTGTAATGAAGTGATGGCATTTTTGAGCAGTTGAAATTCATAGTGGCAAAACTGAGTAGTGGGACACAACCGGTGGCATAAATGATAAAAACCCTAAGATATATTGCTCCCTCTTCAATCCAGTATGCATCAATTTCCATGCTAGGTTGAAGCTTCTGTCACTGTTGCCCTCCAATACATAGTCCTATCAACATACAATTAACCCTATAGTGTGATCCACACACGCGCTCATATGATGGGCACCAAAGGACATCAACATAACCACAAGCAAATTAAACCAATCAGAGCAATTCACCAATTACTGATAGGACAATGAAAATCTACTCAGACATCATAGGATGGCAACACATCATTGGATAATAATATGAAGCATAAAGCACCATGGTCAAGTAGAGGGTACAACAGATTGCAGGAGAGTGGACCACTGTAGATAGATGGGGGAAGGTGATGAAGATGTTGGTGAAGATGATGGAGGTCTTGGTGTAGATCGTTGTCGCACGATGATGGCCCTGGTGGCACTCCGGCGCCACCGGAAGCGAGGGGGAGAGAGCCCCCCTCCTTCTCCTTCTTCCTTGGCCTTCTCCCTAGGTGGGAGAAGGGTTCTCCCTCTGGTCCTTGGATTCCATGGCATTGGAGGGGCGAGAGCCCCTCCATGATTGGATCTGTATCTCTGTCTCTCTCTGTTTCTGCGTTCCCAGATTCTGCCTTTCACCGTTTCTTATATTCCCGGAGATTCGTAACTCCGATTGGACTGAATTTTTGACACGATTTTTATCCGGATATTGGCTTTCTTGCGGCGAAAGAAGGGCACCAACCGCCTTACGGGTGGCCACGAGGGTCAGGGGCGCGCCCACCCCCCTGGGGCGCGCCCACCCCCCTGCCTCGTGCCCCCGTCGGGCATCGTGTCGCGTAGATTCTTCTTCCCAAAACTCATAAATATTCTAAAAAAATCTCCGTCCATTTTTATCCCGTTTGGACTCCGTTTGATACGGATATTCTACGAAACACAGAACATGCAACAAACAAGAACTAGCACTGGGCACTGGATCAATATGTTAGTCCCAAAAATAGTATAAAAAGTTGCCAAAAGTATATGAAAGTTGTATAATATTGGCATGGAACAATCAAAAATTATAGATACGACGGAGATGTATCAGCCTCCACAATATTTATGTTCATGGTGATTTATATCCTTCTCATGCTTGCATTCATTGTTGATTAATTTCAATGCATGTTCATGACTATTGTCGCTCTCTAGCTGGTCGCTTCCCAGTCTCTTTCTAGCCTTCACTTGTACTAAGCGGGAATACTGTTTGTGCATCCACTTCCATAAACCCCAAAGTTATTCCATATGAGTCCACCATACCTTCCTATACGCGGTACTTACCTGCCGGTCCAAGTAAATTTGTATGTGCCAAATTCTAAAACTTCAAATGAAATTCTGTTTTGTATGCTCGAACAACTCATGTATCAACTAGGGCTGTCTATATCTTCTATGCTAGGTGGGTTATTCTCATGATGAGTGGACTCCGCTCATCATTCACGAGAAAATGGCCGGTAACCGGGATGCCCAGTCCCATGCTCAAATCAAATCAAAATAATTAAACAAAACTCCCCCAAGGCTATTGTTGGTGTCACTGCAAAAAAAGACACATCATTTTGGGCCGAACGATTTTTTTCTGTCATACTTATGACACTTCTATGACAATAATTGTGACAAAACCCGGTATCATCATAGATGTGGTGGGGTTCTACTTCTATGACAAAAAATCATGACAGAAAATGGGCTTTTCGTCCTGGGCGGGCCGGAGACGCAGCTGCATGACATTCTTTGGGCCGTCCATGACGGAAAAAACCGTGGTAGAAGCGAGGGCGAGGAAAATATCGGGGTGTTCCCGGTTACGGTGGGTGGTCGGGGCCGAGTGATGCGCGTTTCTCTCATAAACGAACGCGCGTGGGTGTGAGGCGTTGGGCTCTAACTGAACCCGAGCGAGGCGTTGGGCTCTAACTAAACCCGATCGATTGCAGTGTAGGCTACGTGTTATTGAACACGAGCGATCGATGGCTGTTAACTGAACCCGATCGAGCAATTCCTTCTCTACTGCTGCTAATTGAAGCCGATCGATGCTGCCTCTGGATGAACAGTGAGCGTTGTTGGGGGGTTTGGATGAACAGTTCCCGGTGGGGGTGGATGAAAAGGACCCCGTGGTGTTGCCTCTGGATGAACAGGACCCCGATCGATTGAGCCGGGGCTGGTGAACAGGACCCCGTGGAGGGCAGGATGAACAGGACCACTTCGTGGAGGGCTGGATGAACAGTAGCTCGTGGAGGGGTGGTTGAACACGAGCCCGTGGAGAGGGCTGGTTGAACAGTAGCCGGTGGAGTAGCGCGCAGTGGAGGCTGGATGAACAGGAGCCCATGGATGAACAGTTGCAGGTTGAGGCTGGAGGAGGTCGACTGTGGATAAACAGTAGCCCGTGGAGGCTGGAGGGGGTCGACGGCGGAGATGAACAATATCCCGTGGAGTCTCGTTTTGCGGTACGCCACACCCCTCCCGATGAACAAGACCCCCGTTTCAACCGTAGCGCTCCAACACAAGTCTGTTTCCTCCGTTTTGCGGTACGCCACACCCCTCCCAATCAACAGGACCTCCGTTTCGACCGCATGAGGTATGTTTCCTTCGTTTTGCGGTACGCCAGACCCTTCCCGATGAATATGATCCCGTTTTGACTGTGGCCGGTCGAACACAAGGCCGTTTGCTCCGTTCTGTGGTACGCCAGGCCTCATTTCCATCGACTGTTCCGTCCAAGCCCTCCCGATGAACACGACGACGCATTCCGTTCCGACCCAGCCGGTTGGCTCCCCATGAACACGATGACGACGCTGTTTCTCCGATCCGACCCAACCATGTACATGAGCCCTGGCCATACGTATGCGCGAGTAGGCGTTCGAGACCCTGCCCGTATGTACGCACGTGGCCGTATTTTCTTTCTTGCACAGTGGCCATTGTACGTACATGTACATGCTACGTGCGCGCCTCTACTGCGACACGTGCGTGCCTCTACATCGACCAGTATGTACGTACACGTTCGCGACCAGAATGACAATGCTACGTACGCTTCGACCAGGTGGGTCCCGGCTATCACGCACTTCCTTGCCTGCGAAGAAGTAGCTGGTGGGTCCTAGCAGTCAGGGGGGCGAATCGTTTTTTTGCCTGGACGCACTTCCTTGCGTGCGAAGATGTAGCTGGTGGGTCCCAGCAGTCAGGGGGAAACGTTTTTTCACGAAATACGGTGGCCCGTCGGCTGGGTTCCCGATGTTAGGTAAAGGAATAATTATTTTGCGCCTAATAAGGAGGCACTTCCTTGCTGCGGCCATGGACCCAGCTGACAGCCTCTCCACTTATAGTCCACGTCCGATGCAAAGCCATTCCTTAACCACGTTGACCATGCCGTGCCGAGAGAACCAAGGTGGTGGATGATGGCGAGGCCTAGGAAGGGGACGACGCAGAGCCAGGGAAGACGTGGCACTGGATGCCCACGCGGAGAGGAGTACGAGGTTCCACTCGTTCGGCTGCGGTGTGTGGCTGCCGTCGCCGCAGAATAACAGGGGGTGTGGGTGAGTAGAGGGATGGCCTGGCCAGCGGTGGGAGTAGTAGGTGGCGGTGAGGCCTCCACGGCATCGCAGTCGGCCACGGGAGGCAGGAGCACGTGGCACGACCAGCACTGGTTTGGGCGGCTGGAGCAAGAAGACCAGAGGTTGAAGAAGCAGTATGATCGTTGGATGGACATCGTACGGTTACTGGAGCTATAATTGTGCATATTGACTAAGTTGACAAAGCCCTCCATCCCCGTCAACTTAGTAGGCCCACAAGTCAGCCTCCCACTATACTGGGTCCTAGTTAGCAGGGGGAGTATTCATTTTTTGTGCGTAATAAGGAGGCACTTCCTTGCGTGCGAAGATATAGCTGGTGGGTCCGAGCTGTCAGCGGCGGTAACATTTTTTTTACGAAATACAGAGGCCCTTTCGGTGGGTCCCAGATGTCAGGTGGAGGAATCATTATTTTGCGCGTAATAAGGAGGCATTTCCTTGCGTGTAGCCGTGGACCCAGCTGTCAGCCTCTCCACGTACAGTTCACTTTAGATGCATGTCGGTCGTTGACCACGTTGACCAGGCCGCGCTGAGAGCACCAGGGCGGTGAACGACGGCGAGGCCTAGGAAGGGAGCAACACGAAGCCAGGGAAGACTCGGTAGTTGTTTCCCACGCGGAGGGGAGTACGACTGTACGAGGGTTTACTGGTTCGTCTGTCGTCGCCGGAGAATAACAGCAGGTGTGGGTGAGTAGAGGGATGGCTAGGCCAGCAATGGGAGTGTGGTGGGGCGGTGAGGCCTGTGCGGCAGCACAGCTGGCCCCGGGGAGGAGAGAGCTGGCAGTCCCGCCGGCGCTTGTTTGAGCGGCTGGAGTAGGAAGAGCAGAGATTGAAGAAGCACGACGGCCGTTGGATGGACATCCAACAATCACTGCTTGTGCGTCAACCTTTTTTTAGGAAAGCCTCAAATATGTGGAAAACATCATACAACCCATCTGCCATTATTTCTAATAATTTGCAGCCCATTTGCTAATTCTTAAGGTTTTTTTGGAGCCCATATTCTTTTTGTTAGCATTACAGCCCATATTGTGGCCACGGTTAAAAAGTTATACAAAATTTTGCATATTTCGGTGCGGTCCGAAGTGTTTTTAATCCCGAAATTTCGAGTCATGTTCAAACTGATTTTAAAAATAAAAATATCAATATAAAATCCAACAAATTGTCCACGCATAAACATCAATGCAATTTAAAATCTCGAAATGAAAAAAGGAATTTTAAACTAATTGCCGGTTTGATGTGTTTTAAAAATGCACAACCCATTTCTCATTACTGATAGGCCATTTTCTCGGCCAGCCGAATGAAAGCTCTCCTCGTCTTGAAAGATTTGCAACACAACAGGCATGACAAAGTGACTTACTTGGCAAATCACAAAAAAACTGGGCTGGGGCCGTGGACCCAGCTGTCAGCCTCTCCATGTACAGTACTCTTCCGATGTAAGTCGCTCGTTGACCACATTGACCACGCCGCGCCGAAAGCACCAAGACAATGGACGACGGCGAGGCCTAGGAAGGGGATGACGCGGAGCCGGGGAAGACGCGATAGTGAATGACCACACGGAGAGGAGTACGAGGGTTCACTGGTTCGGCTGCGGTGTGAGGCTGCCGTCGCCGCAGGGTCTGGCTAGCGGTGGGAGTAGTAGGGGCGATGAGGCCTCAACGGCAGCATAGCCGGCCACTGGGGCAGAAGCAGGCAGTCTCGCCGGTGCTGGTTTGGGCGGCTGGTGCAAGAAGAGCAGCGATTGAAGAAGCAGCAGGACCGTTCGATTCAAATCCAACGGTTACTGCTGCTACAATCGTTTGTTGACTAAGTTGACAAGCCGTGCGTACGCGTCAACTTTGTAGGCCCATAGGTCAGCCTGCCAACTGATGCGGCCCAGATGTCAGTGGGAGGACTCATTTTTTCGTGTAATAAGGAGGCAGTTGATTACGTGCGGCTAGGCCAGCGGAGGGAGTAGGGTGGGCCGGGGAAGCCGGCGCGGCATCATAGCGGGCCACAAGAGGAGGGAGCAGGCAGTCCCACTAGCGCTAGTTTAGGCGGCTGGAGCAGGAAGATCAGACATTGAAGAAGCACGTCGGCCGTTGGATGGACATCTAACAGCCACTGCTGCTAGAATCGTGTGTTGACTGACAAAGCCTTATGTAAACAAGTTAGCCTCGAAATCTATGGCGTGTACAGCCCATTCGCTATTATTTTTATTATTTTTACTCATTTTCTAATTCTTATCGAATTTATTGTAGCCAGTTTTCCATTTTTAGAATTGCTGCCCATTTTTTGGTCAGTATCAGGGTTAAAAAAATTAACTAAATATGTGGGAAATTTTGAAAATTCACAAATTTTTGATGCGGAACAAAATATTCTTAATCCAAAAATTAGTAGCCATACTAAAACAAATTTAAAAATAAATTAGTACTATGTCATGTTAAATCCAATGAATTACGTATAAGATATTAGTGAAGAGCAAAAACAAAAAAGAAATTAATATCCCATTTGCTATTTTTTTTGGAATTTTCAACCCCTTTTGATATTAATTTTAACAGACACTGACCATATTCTTTGGCCAGGCCGGAATGCATCCCTACTCGTCTTGAAAGATTTGTAGCCCAGTAAGTCGGAGAAAACAAATAGGCCTAGCTTGGGTGTTCTTCAAAAATAAATACTGGGTTACCTATTTTCCCAAAGAAAAAATTGCTGGGCTGGTCATGTTGTTAGACAGGCCATAGAGACCGCACAACCCAGTTTATAGCCTACTCCTCCGAATTACTACTAAAAAAAGTTGTGCAATTCTGTCGTTAATTGACTATACGTTGAAAATGATGTGGGTCCCAGATATCAGCAGGGTGGATTACAGTAAAAAATGAGGGGTTCATCTGAGTAGTAAAGGAGGCGCTTGTTTGTGTTCGGGAGTGGACCTGGTGGGTCTGTACTATCATACTCACAACTACAGTCCTCTCCCGATTCACTATGTTGACAGGGACCGTTTCGAAAAAAGACTATGTTGACAGGGTCGGGCGGCGGCGCCGCGGCGAGCGCACCAAGGTGGAGGATAAAGTGCTGTCGCCAATGTGCTGGGCTGAGTTGGACATTATTATTGAAAAATAAAAATGGACCAGATCTCTTTACGACGTTGACTACGATTTGCATGGGTCCGCTGGTTGCAAGAAGAAAATGCTGAGAGAAAGAAGACTGATCGCTATCTTTGCCGAAGAATAATATCGACTGAATGCAACGACACTATCATAGGAAAATATCCTCCTGTTAAATCATGAATTTGAAGAACTGGTGCATGAGCATTTAGCTTTTTTTATTTATTTTCTTATTTATGTTTAGGGGACCATGAGCATGTACCTGGGCTGGATTCATGTGACAGCCTCCCTTCCAGTTAATTATGGGCTTCCCTATTGGGCCTTCATCAGTGGGCTGCATGTTATCAACAAGTGGAAAATGTGTTCCGTACGAAAAATAGTATGCGCTACGTACGGTACGGGGCACTAAAGGATCGAACCGTGCAACGACTTCCAAAACATTGTGTTTGTCTTTCTAACAACACATTTATTCAACAAACAGACGAAATATACTACTAATTGTACATTGAAAACAGTAGCAGCAACAACCAGGGTTGGGGATGCAACATAAGCAGTAAGTAGGCCAGAAGAGTGAAGATGCAACTCTCTCTTCCAAACCAAACATCAGCCATCATTACAAAAGGGTTACCAAAAAAGAACAAGTGTATGCATCTAACTAAATAAAGATCCCACTACACAAGTGTACGCATCTAACTAACTCGCTCAATTAGACGTTACTATTTATTAAGCTATGGAGATTGGCTGATGGCTGGAACCAGATGGGTGGCTGACGGGGGAAACTCTAGCCAGTAGGTCGAAGTCTGATACTTGCGACCCTCTCTTCTACTTTGGGCTGCAGAGCATGGCGGCACATATCAGGGTATGGTGCATGCAGAGACGCATGGTATGCTGTGTACACACAATTTTTCCTGATGAACGGAACCGCGCTGCCATCATGATCCATGCCGTCGATTATCTCCTGGTTAATCGGATAATTCAGTCCGAAAAATAGAGAGCGTGTACCAAGGCTACTTACCAACCTCTAGTCAAAAATTCCTGAAGGCCCAGAGAAGCTAGGATCCTGCTCAAAGACCTTGCAGTGACTGTGATTGTATTCCGCGAAACAACACGTCCTGTATGTGCGAACGATCATCAACCGTTCGCCGTCGTCTGATCGAGCTAGGAACCACCTGCAACTACCATGCCGCTTTTCTTTGAAAGATTTTGGGATTAGGAAGGGTAAGGACACCAGGCGGCCTACAACATCATATCAAGTTGGAGTCAAATAACCCTAAAAAAAGTCGGAGTCAAATAAAAAAGGGCTTTTGATGCAGTCAATCTTAAGAACAACAAGTTATGAGCATGAATATTTTTTCAGTAAATGTTGACAGTAATATAAGCAAGCCATCATGATATCATAGGAAAGTAACATACTTCTGTAACAGCCGTTTGTAGCGATGACTGGAGTAGGCCAGCAATACGTCCAGCCATAGAAGGAGTCGACAGCGTAAATGAAGCCCCTGTGTTCAATGGCATCAGAGAACCATGGAGGATGTATGATCCTGCGATGGACGTGCAGATTTATCCACTTACCGCAGTGACCTGTCAGATAGGCGAGACCGCAGTTGAAGAACGCAATTAGCCTGAAGTCTTTATAATTCGCAGATCACTAGTGTCCCTTGGTGAAGAACATCAAGTACAAGACGTGCTACCCGTTCACCGTGCCGGAGTCACTGGAGTATCAGCGCCGCCTGCTAGTCTCGGAGGAGGACGGCGGCGTCTTCCTCTTGATCGTGGGCACCGGCGAGGCCCGCGCAGGCCGCGGCCACATCTCAGTAGTGTAAGTCAGGGGCGACGCCGCTGATGCTGATACTGACATGACGCCGATGTACGGGTGCGTGCTCACTATTACTACCCCTCGGAGGTACGTGGGCGGCGACACTGGCTACGTCAAGGTGACTTGGACTCTGCCGAGCTAGGACATTCCCGCCGATCTAGACATGGAAGACGCCCGGTATTATTTGACCCCCAACAATGTGCACGGGGACTCCAAGGAGGTTCACCTGGACATCTGCATTATCAAGTTAAATGTTGATCATTAGCCTTCGCTCAAAGTAATCCGCTGTCTAAGCATGTGGATACTTCCATGCATGATCTTGCTCTATTGGAGTATCGCGCATGAATAAAAGTGTATCCATTTATGGTTTAGTCTAGAATCTTCCATGTATGAAGTTTTTACTACATTACTGGTGAAAGACTTATGGTGAACCATTTCTTACATATGCTCTGCCCCCTTCCAAGTCATCCTGATTTAATCCCTCCGTCTAGGTGTATAAGGGCATGGTTAATACTTAAATAGTATAGCCAACTGTTGACTATAAGAAAGTGCCATGTCATCTGTAGCCAACATGTATAACAATGGATACTCAAAAACTAATTCTTGAAGATCATTTCCTGCAAAGCACAATAAGAGTTATTTCTTCACAAGTTTTGGATGCAGGTTGAATAGTTGAACGCTTTTGTTTGCAAAAGATACTTTTTTATCTATTTCACCCGGATGTTTGTGAGCTCTAGAGATGAAATAATATCCGAACAAACCTATCGATACCCGTTACACATGAGATGACCCCCACATCCTTTGTCAAAATAAACAACTCCCCGATCAATGCATTTCACTCTTCCGTGCAACGCACGAGCACCTTACTATAGATTAGTACGACCAAAAATTGAAGTAACATTATATATAGTACGATAAATGATGATGCATGTCACCTAAAATTATATCATTGAAAACTATGTTCAAATACGAATCCAACGATATTGTTTTTGTTGACATGCACTAACATCTTGTGAGTTAAATCTTCAGTGAAATTCAATGGGAGATAAACCACGACCGATGTAGTAGTACTAGTGTAGAGGGCGGCGTTGCACGGGAGTCTCACCCCGCTCGTGGCGCAACAGTAAAGCCATCATATCACAAAACCCAACCACTCCCGGTAATAAGTGGCCTGGTAAAATAAACGGACACACAACCATCACATCCCTCCGTCTTTTTTGCATTTCATCTCTCTGCATTTACTTTCTCCAGTTCATCTCGCACACTCGATCCCTAGCTACTACTCCTAGTATCCCTAGATACTACTCCTAGGGCCAGTTCTTTTGGCGGCTTCCCCAGCTTTTCCCATAAGACTAGTCACAGTGGAGAGTAACATTAAGGCGCCTCACTCATTTATTTGGGCTTCTAAACTACTACTAGTAGTACCTCCATCCTGGTTTATTCCTCACCATTGTAATTTGTGCTAAATTTTAACCAAAGATTTAACTGATAAAATGTTAGTGCATGTGACATGCACTAACATTTCATTAGTTAAATTTATGATCAAAATTTGACACAGATTACAATGGGGACCAATAAACCAGGACAGAGGTAGTAGTTATGGGATTACTAATCTAGAAGCATAAAAGAACTAGCCCCTGGTACTCCTACTAGTAGTAGTACTCAAGTTGGAATTCCAATTGTACAGCACAACTTGTTAGGCAAAAAATTCGATACAGGGTGTAGGAAGCGGTTTGGGAATTTGCATGCCTTTTCGACCAGTGAGATACTCCATACAAAGTACGATAGAGAAATAACCACAGAGAAGGAAGCTAAAAGTAAACAATCAAATGAGCATTTTTGCATTTGTTTTGCATTGAATCGTTTCACAAGCTTGAGTAGTGCTGTTTTTCTACTTTTACAAAAACCGCATCGTAGTGTTAAAATGTGCATTTGCAGGTACATAAGTAATAGTAGTACTCCCTCCGTCTAGGTGTATAAGTCTTCCCTCTTTCTTGGTCACAGTGCACAACCAAAGATGACTTATTGACCTGTACGGAGGGAGTAGCACAGTCTGCAAGCATATATAGAGAGAGACGTGTAGTGCGATAGTATATAGTAAAGTTTGTGCTATATGCACGTACATACAAAATGCGTACGAATACACAAGGTTTCCAAACTTTCCCTTTTACATACTTAATTAAGGACGCCAATAATTCTTGAACGTTCGGGTATTTATCATTTGCGTCCCAAAACTAATGAGATCGCCTTAAGAAACAAAAATTATACTCCTACTAAAAGCCACGACGCTCGCAGGAGCGCTTGCGGCGCGCCACGAGTGCCCTGGTGCGCGGCCGTTTCCCAGCGCGCCGACACAACGCCTCTTCCTCAGCCTCGCAACTCGTGAGGTGCTGATTGGCGGCTTGCCAGTGGGCGAGCGTGATCTCACCGGTGTTGTGATCCGGCGCCAATAGGTACTCCTCCTCGCTGGAAGCGTGCACCCGGTCCACGTACCACCAAGCGTAGATGAGGCGCTTGGGCCCGACTGCACTCAGGGCTTTGGCACGGGCGTCCTCCGCCACCCTCACGGCCCTCGCAAGAGCCTTCTGCCAAAGAGCCAATTGCCTGACTCTCTCGGACGCAACATAGGCCTACCAGGCAGCTTGTCCTGCGGTGCGCTTCTCTTCCTTGGCCTTCTTCTCCGCCTCTATTTTGGCGCGCTCTGCTGGAGGCAAAGCCTCCCACAAGGCGACATCCATTTCTTTCCAAAGCTCCTCAAGGCTGGGGGCTCGGTGGGCGGCACGGCGTTCTCCTCGTAGCGGGTTGCCGACGCATCCTCCGACGCGCGTGCTGGCGAGATTGGGAATGCCGACGCGTCCACCTCGACGTGTCTCGGCGAGTAGCGGAATGCCGACGCGCGTGCTGGCGAGATTGGGAATGCCGACGCGTCCACCTCGACGTGTCTCGGCGAGTAGCGGAATGCCGACGCGTCCTCCTTGACTAGTGGCGGCGAGGAGTGGAACACCGACGCGTCCACCTCGACGCGTCATGGCGAGGAGCGCAACGTCGACGCGTCCTCCTCAACTAGTGGCGGCGAGGAACGGAATGGCGGCGCGTGACCGTCCGCGCGGTGCAGCGAGGGGCGCCTAGGGCTTGGGAGGGGCGATGCCATGGTGGTCGACGTGAGAGGGAGGGGGAGGAGATAGCGATGAACGTGAGCGTTCTTTCGAATGTCGTGGGAGACGCAGTATTTATAGCAAGCAATGGCACACCTACGTAAGATATGGACTGAGCTGCACTGACTTAACTAGAGGTCCAGTTGCGTCACTGACATGTGGGCCAGACCCCTGTTGGGCCCATATGTCAGTGAGCCAATGCACATGAAGTTAAGTAACTGAAGTAGCATCCTGGGTGGAGTGGTGGGACCACCGGAGGGAGAAGGAGAGTCTGGCAGGCATATTGTTTCCACACATGGAGAGGAAAAGATTTGGAGACGAACGGGCTTCCTGCAGGTATGGGGAACGATGCATAAAGTCTCATCTTGCATGCCGGGCTAGGTATAGTCTCAAGTCATTAAAAGCTTACACGCCCCACACATGTTCATATTTCAAGGTGCACTAAATTATTGCATGCGATGGTTAAGGCTGGCCATAATGGTGGTATCTTAGCTGGTATCATGCACACGGGAATAGCAAACAAGCCGGCATGGCATGCGAACAGGCCGAAGGTCGTGGGAGGCGCGACGGTTGACGAAATTAGTTGAAGTTACACAAGCCGGCATGGCGTGTGAATAGGCAGAAGCTATATAGTCAGACCTAAGATATGGGTCTAGTAGACATGACATCTAGTGGGTCTCGCATAGTTCTCGAGAACTCTTTGGGGGCTTGCAGCCGTTTATCCATCGGGCAAGCCAGCAACCCCACGCCGTTCGCACGCCCTACTTGTCCCCATCTTCTACTATTGCAGTACCTTACAACAGTTCGCTCCCAGTCGTCCCATCCTTTCACATTATGGTAGTTCCACTAATCCTAACCCTCCTCCCAAATCCATGGCGTCCCAAATCTCCATGATCGGCGGTGAGTACAAGGTTAGAACCATCACCGGCAATGAGTTTGACGTCATCTACGCCCGTTCTTCCGCAACGGTGAAAGAGTGCCTTGCTCTCTTCAAACGCATGTTCAAAAACTCAAATGATGAGTGGGTTGCTGGGCTAGATGTTTACACCACAGTCCTGGGAAGCGAGAAGAAACTAAAGTTGGCAGAGAATAAGAAGCCCACCGTGATCCAGGTTTGCGTGCATGACTTATGCTTGGTCTACCACATATGCCATACCGATGTTGAGTGTGAGGAATTTAAGAAGTTGCTCAAGGGCGGCCAAGTCAAATTCGTTACTATAGACTTTAGGAACAACAAGGAAATCCTGGGTCGGATAGGCCTCGTTGTAGGCCAGCCCTTCAATCTCCAGAAGGGAAGCCTGGTGTCCTGCTCTTAGCCTTCAACGCTGACCCTGGCAGCATCCATGATTGGTCGTTCGTACGCTAAACTAAAGAAACCTCGCCACGAGTTTCATCATGCATGGGAGTCGAAGACATTAGATGAAGATCACATCTTGTATACAACAATGGATGCCTACCTTTGTTTAAATATCTACAAGGGTTGGATGAAGAAGCAGAGCCCAGTGTCTGGTTCAAGCAAAGAACCGTCGGCCAAGAGGAAGAGGAAGAGGGACGAGGACGAAGTCAAGGACGTGGACTTGGACTCTGAGTAGGTGGCAGTGCCGTCGCTCATGCTGGTTCTACTGCAGTGTCAAGCGGACTAGTTGCTTAGTTTATTTTCAAGGGTGTGTTGTGCTGAGGCCCCAACAGAACTATGTTTATGTTCTTTCTCGTTATTTGAACTCTTTAGTACATACAGTAGTACTAGTAATATGTCTTACTACTGTTCTTCTTGCAGTTGGTACTACTGCTCGTATCTTCGTGTTCCTACTGTAGTTAATATGTTCGTACTAGTAGTATAATTTGGGTCAGTCGATTTGTGAAAGAAGTTTGACGGAGTGAAGGAAGAAGACGACAGGGTGCCCATGATCTATCTTATGAGTGTTGGCTATGGAATATAGTTCGCCAGAAAAAAAATGGATCGTGCCCGGGATTAAACGGATGGCGGGGGTAGGAAGGAGCATGGCGGTGGCAGGAGGTTCAGGGGAGGGCGCGGCGGCGGCGGCGGCAGGCGGTTAGGCATGTGGCGGGCTGAGCAGATGAACCATGCATCTATTTCAGAGGTTGAAGAAGCCCTTCTAGCCATCCATGTTGCATCAAACGGCTCACAAGAGTCGACTGACCCAAATTGCTCCTTCAGATTGCAGGATCCATGTGGCATTCAAGGTATCAAAGGTAGATTCCGTGTCCGCACCCTGATTGTGGGCTCGACGCACGCGCGACTGGCTTCCGCCGTGACAACCACCATGCGCGCCTCGTCCACGCGGGCAGAGACGACAATGACACGCTAGTTCCTCCTCACCGGCGTGCTGGAGCACGCGCTCGTCCTCCTCTTTGTACGATGTATGCATAGACGCAAGTCCACCAGCTGCTCGCGTGTTTGGCAGCGCGGCGGCATCGCGAGGAGGGACTGCAGACAACGTGAGCGGGCGAGCCTTCGGCTTGGCGGTGACACGTCGGTGATGGGCGAGAAATTGTTGGCTAGAGCAGGCGGGCGCCGGCATGTGCAACGGTGATACAAAATTTCCTTCATAGTAGCTAGGTTCAAATGTTTATCCAGTCAGCATGCCTGTTGTGATGTCCGTGCATCTACTGATGTGGCATGCAATTTTTTTTGAGTCATGTAATAACATCAATTACTTTCCAAACAATAATAGACAAATCATTGGACATGGTATAGTTCACGCGCAAGCCCGACATTCCAAGTTCAACTTCCACATCAAACTCATGTTCACACATATCTCCACATTCATACATAATGTCCACAACCATGATTCATTTCAAAGCCAATTTTTTTGAGGATGGTTATGAATAAATAAAAACCTCTAGTTCCTACTACTAGTGCGAGCACAACAAGTCAAGACCATGCGTAATTAATTATATTTTGGTCATTTTTTTGTTCTAAAATGCCGGCCGGCTCGTGGAAGGACGTGTTGCCGGCACATGCGCGGATTCAATGAAGGCAGGCGAGCCGGTTGCATGCAGCGAGAAGGCGTGTTCAGCCGGGCCTGCAGTGAGTGGGGCCCTCTTGGCCGGCGCGCTAGTTCAATGCCTGCACTATGAGAGGTCGCGTCCGTGTCAGAGCAATCACTCCCTCCAGTCCTTTTTTGTTTGCGTATAACAAAATCTCGTTTTCCATTCACATTTTACAAGTAAAATTCGTGGACAAACTTTGACCCAAAATAGGATGGGGACTAGTAAACCAGAACAGAGGTAGTAGTTTTTTTAATCAAAGAAGGGTTTCCCCCTTCTGATTTTCATTACTGAAAACCAACATCTAAATCTAAACATAGTATGTTCCCTAGAACTACCAGGTTCAACATCTCGCAACATAAACCCATACAACCATATGCCAAGGAGGTACGTAGTACTATGAATTCCATTTTCGCTCCATACCAATCATTCTGAAAACTACTTAGTACTTATAACGCGCCATTGAAAATCGGAACTCTTAACCCCGCTTAAAATGATATTTTAAACGTGGCTACTCGATCTATGGAAACTGGCGAGCCACCGCCTCCAAGTCGTTCACTTGTGGTCCCGACCATCAACTCCTACAGATCAAATTATCGCGTGAGCTGACTATTCCTACAAAGGTGCGCTCCACCACGTACCCGGTACCCGCGAATGCAGCAATTGTGCACCTATGGTTTTAGGGTTTATTTGTTAACGCTGCCTTTATGTAACACTCATGTGTGCGAGACAGCGAGAGGCCGACTACGTGCGTGCGCCTCTTCTCTTCGTATATGTACTCCACCGTTTGTCTGGTGTCCAAAAAATTATAATAACTACTAGCAATGTGCCAATGCGTTGCCACACGATCTGAGTAGATTAATACATATTCACCGATTTGATAGAAAAAAGTCTAGTTTTGAAATACATATATCACTAGAAAATTGTTATGTTTCACTCAAAATATATTCCTTTGGCGGTTTTGATGAGATAAGGGAGGAATGTTGTTGGTTTCAAGATTCGAGAAGTGGTATATGTCTAATTTCTACTCTTAATAGCAAGATGCCCATGCGTTGCACGGAACATCAAGATCTTGTGGGAGAAAAGGATGAACGAGGGAAGGCCTTATCTGCAAATGTGGAGAAGAGTGCGGGTAAATTTCCATAGTTTTGTTCCTATCCGTTATATATAAATCGGACGGCCTATATTGTAGGATGGCAGGCCCACCATCATCACCAACTCTATTTTATCCCTACTCTTATAAAAAGCATAGTCGGTGATGATCGTGTGCCTGCCATCCTGCAATATAGGCCGTCCGATCTATATCTGACGGATAAGAAGGAAACTATAGCAACTTTGCAAAATGATACCCACACCCCTCTCCACACTTGCAAATAAGGCCTTCCCTTGTTCATCCTTTTCTCCCACAAGATAAACTATTCATACAAGTGCATCTTGATGTTTTGTGTAACGCATGGGCATCTTGCTAGTTGTTGCAAAAAGCCCATGTGTGTGAGAGAGCGAGGAAGAGAGGAGGAGAACGGAGTGCATGTGTGACGAAGACACAAAGAGTGTTTGTGCGAGAGGTATCAACTTAAAATGAGGCGATAGTGTGTGTGTGCGCGATCGAGAGGGCGTGTCTCAAGAAGGGAAGAAAAATCTACATAGATACAAGGAGCGGAAGAGAGACATGTATGCGATAGTGGAAGCACGAGTGTGCGGGTGTATAAACCTATCTAGAGGCTAGTCGATAAATGTTTGTGAGAGAAATACGAGTCGGGGGTGCGAAAGCGAGAGTTTTGTGTGTGTGAGAGAGAGACGGTAGTCAGGAAGGGGAGTGGAAGCAGGAGTTGTGTGTGTGTGTGAGAGAGAGGGAGTGGGGAGTTTGTCTGATCGGTAAACAAATGAATAATGTCAGTCTGGGATGGAGATGAAAAGAAGACCGCAACAAATGTTGTGTCTACAGGAGAGAGAGAGAGAGAGTAATTTTAGTGGTATGATTCATATCTAGAGACATATAGGGTGTGTGAGAGAATCCCATAGTGAGAAAGACAAAGAGAAAGACGACTGAAGACTGTGTGTGTGGCGGTGATAAAGAAAGCTTAGGTACCTAGTGATACGAGAGAACGGTAGAGACGTGAGAGATAATGAAAACCGTGTAATGTATAATGATAGGGAGAGTGTGACACTTCTAAAGGGAGACGTCGAGAGACCATGTTTGTGAGGATAGGAGAAACATGAAGTGAGCGTGCGGGTGAGATGGAGAAAAGATAGTGATAGCTACATGAAGGAGCATGCTTGAGAGAGAGTTGGGCATGAAAGGAGTGAACATAAAAAGGATTCAAATATTTGAATTCGAGATGATGATACATGTAATCCATACACGAACCAAAATTGATCTATCAAACATGCATACTCATATAAATTCACGCGTATCTATGTTTTTTAATATGTAGATATTACTGATCCATACATTTTAGTATAACATAATTTGGTTTAATTTATTGATTTCAACCTTATGATTTTGAGATCATTGTATTTGTAAATCATATTATACATATAAAGGAGCAGAATTCTTTGTTGTGCTTTTGAAAGTATATATAAAAAATGATGTATATAGAATTTTATTCCAATCAAAAATGGATCCTGCACGAAAAAATAGAATACAAACGGGATTCGAATTGAGTTGGCACGGTAAACGTGCACTCTGAAAAATTTGAACGAAGCGGGGAAAGTCGAGTAACCACGTGAAACCAAAATCTGCGAGATGGAAATTACTACTGCCTATCCCTGCCACTCAAAGCCTATATGCTCGATTTTTATAGGTTACGATAGGGGTAGGTTTGTAGTTCCACTCAAACGTGACATAACCGCCTCTCACCCGGATTCATACACGGTGGGCGCCAAAACACAGTGTGTCCTCGGCCGAAATCGACTGCCTCCCTGATTCATACACGGTGGGCGCCAAAAACAAACTCTCGTCGGCAAATATTCAGTGTATGCGAGATTACCATCCTATCCCCAACCAACTAATATTGCTGTAATGTAGGAAATATGAAACGGGGGCTAAGTTTATAATTTTCCTCGCATTTGAGACAAGCGCACCCTGAAGACATGGTTCCCCCTTCCTCTCCACCTCCATTTCCCCATTCCCACTCTGTGGGCGCCAAAACACCCTCTCCACCCTAGCCTCCTCCGTCCGCCACCCCATCCACCACCGTCCTCCTCCACCATGCCGGAGCTGATTCCCCGACGCCGCCGTCCATTACAAGAGATCGACCTCTATCATCCACGGCTTCGAACCGGGATCCTTGCATCCCGTCCTCTCGCTTCATCCCCGCCGTTATCCACCTTGTCGGTGCCGCTCCTACGACTGTCTCGTCCACCGCGCCCAGCCGCCACCGTCTATCCTCCTAGATCTGCTTCCACACCGCCAACAGCCAGCAGCACCGTCAAAATCTCAGCAGATGCATACACGGCGCCGCACCAGAGGCGGTACTCTTTCGTATCTGCTCAACTTATTTATCGCAGCAAGAAAATAGATCGCCACTGCTTTACTCTGATTTCTTGTCCATCACTTACTTGCTAGTTGAAAGCAAACATTGGTTGCCAAGTTTCCTTTGTCCGGTTTGCACCTTCAGATCTGCCATGGCACGCTCAACACTATACTCCCAATGCTTATGGTTTTCGCCTTTTATATTCCACACTAGTTAAATCACAGTAGACTAAATTTCAAAATTGGGTAAGTCGATTTTTCAGAGCTCGTCGGAGTTCGCCGGCGCGAACGAAGGGGCTCGGGTGGGGACT
>LR738712.1:170148786-170301976 GCA_902687465.1 Secale cereale
GTGGGGGCGGGGGCGGGGGGTGGGGGTGGCGGAGGAACACAGGTGGTGGGGGCCGATGGTCCGGCCGGCGGCCCGTGCGGTGTTCTGTATGGGAAGAATCAGAGACGAGGAAGAAGAAGGGTTAGGTGACGTAGGATCTTCATCCAACCACCTGAAATGGTCGACTGACCCAAATGAAAAAAGTCACGCTACTTGCATGCAGACAAGCCTTTATATTCAGTACCATCATCGTACCTGCTTAGCACTGCAACTGAATCCATCAAGCTAAACAACGTGCCACTCATAATTCCAAACTTGTTGCTCAAGTACGAATCTGATATGATGCTGATATTACTAAAACAGATAACCTTTAATTGGTGAACTAATGTTCCTACTTTACTTTCGAAAAAGCACGTGCACCACATATAGAGAGACAACAGGGAGTTGCTTTCTTAATGCGCTCTGGTTCATCATGTGTGGGCACTGCGCAACGAACATTTTATTATCCAAAATCTTCTTGCTCTTCTTTAGCATGTACCTCTTCCGTTCTTCTTTAATAAGTACTCTCTCCGTTCCTAAATACAAGTCCTTGTATAGATTCCACCATGGACTACATATGGAGCAAAATGAGTGAATCTATACTCTAAAATGTATCTGGATACATCTGTATCCGATCCATAGTGGAAATCTCTACCAAGACTTACATTTTGGAACGGATGGAGTATGATAGTAGTACAGTATGTTCCTTGTAGTGAAGATGAGCAGGGACATTTGCAATGTAGAGGTCTATACGGTCGGTTGGTATGGACACTTTGAACTCTTCGGGCCTCTTTGATTCGTAGGATTTTGTAAACATGGGAATAGAATTTGTAGTGGCCTGCCCACTTGAATCCTATAAGAATAGCAAGGAAATGCGGGGAGCTGTGTCGCCTTTGAGAGTTACACTGATATTAACAGTACCGCACCTTCAGTTGAAGAGAGCTGGTATCCAAAGCCTTTCTAGCCGTACCGGCAATACTAGCACATATATTCCAGCAAGTTCCACTTTGCTGATTTTACTCTGATGCTTACAGTTTTCCCGTTATATCTACACTATGATCTGTGTAGCTGCTTTGTGTCGCACTAGCAGCAGTCCACTCTTGAAGCAAAACACTACAATGACTCACAAAATTGGCACCAAGGCATTGAGTGCCATTCTGGATGCAATGAAACTCATACGCTCTCCACCTGTTGATTCTTGTTCAGAATATGATCCTAATGACTATTCTAACCTCGAGGAGTCAAAGGCAGATGGCCTGTCCTGTTCACCCGTCAAGGTGCATGTTCTAATTTTGTAAGGTTTTATTGATTGCCCGTATCTTGCATATGTTGTCTTGCATTTCTTCTACTTTGTTGCACCGCCATCTGCTTAGTTTACTTATCATATATGTCAAGATGCCATGCCCATCCATTATCAATACATATTCCATCTGTCATCATACCATGTTTTCCCACTCAAATGTTGTTCTTGTGCATCAGACATCAAAAAGGAAGAGGGTGATTGCCGAACCTGAAGGAGCACCAGCAAAGTCCTTGAAAAACGTGGTTGTGTCGGAGAAATTAGACAACACCCCACTTATATTGGCTGTACAACTAGTGACACAAAAAGTAGGACCGACTCCAGCAGACTGTACGCATACTTCACTGGCCACACCACTAGTCGCACCACACAGGACCTGCACTCCAACAAAAGGTATGCCGATTTCAGTTGCCATGGCACCAGCCGTACCACAGAAAAATCCCACTCCAGCAAAAAGTATAGCAAGTCCACCGACCATAGACCTATCCCAACTGCAGAGACGGCCAATTCCTACAGATTGGAACCCCATTCCAGTTATTCCCAGTTTAAAAGACAATGCTTTCAATGTTGTTAGGGACTACGTGCATATATTCCCATCACGGGAATATTATAGTGAAGACAAACACCATTTTCACATCTTCTTGTCCCACTTACGTGTAAGTGCTATTATTCATGGTGATTATTTTCCTGTTTTCTGCTGATTGAACACATCAATGATTTACATTACATTGTTGTCAGTAGGCGAGGGTCAATCTAGATAGTCATGATGAGCAAAGCTTGCTTGCGCTTTTCAAGGAAGCATTGCAGCAGTATTGGTGTTACCAGAGGAAATCACACTTTGATGGCAAGTCTATAAATGAATTTCTTGTCAAGTCTCCTATGCTAAATTTAGAAGACATTGAATGGAAAAACCTTGTTATGCACTGGTCTCGTTCTGAGGACGAGGTACTGTCTATGATATCGCATGATAATTTGAACTTCTACTTATCCGCATGTGCCTTACAGATCTTTTTTGCAGGAAATCGGCTCGAAAAAGAATTCCGGTTTGAAAAGAACAACATGATATCACAAATATGCTACCCGCTGCTTTGCTCTTGTTAGTACCTGTTATCCTGTATCACTGTACTTGCATACATACGTGGTTCATTATGTGACAGCAGTATGCATGATAGCTTGCTTATCAATTGTTTGCTCCAAATTATTTGATCTGTATGAATGGTTACATTAGTGTTGAATATATCCAATGCCAATGAATTTTTTTAGCTCTGCATTGTTCTTGTAAGTACCTGCTGTCCTTTATCAGTGTACTTATATTGACAGGTAGTTGTTCATCTACCATCACTCTGCAGTTTATTTTCCTTTGCCCTCCATTTTCTACACATAAGATCTATATTTACTCTTACCATAAGGTTGGATAACATCGATGGTACTGAAGAAGTTTAGCTCTGCATTGCTCTTGGCCGTACCTTTTGCCTGTATCGCTGTACTTACATTTATAGCTACTTGGTTATGTAGCATCACTCTTCATCTTATCTTACATATTCTCCATTTTTTCTTATATTGTCACATCTATATTTACTCTTAACAAAATGTAGAATAAAGGAAATGCTTATGAAGAAGATTATGTGGTAAACTTCTTGAATTGCCCCCCCCATCAGCATGGACAAGGGCTTTATAGAGCCTGCCTTCACCAATAATGTAAGTTTGTCCTTCTCAAGCCATCAAACTTTGTTGTGTATATTTGGCTAGGCATGACTGCAACAACTGTTTATTTTTGGTGTTTGCATTAAATTGCATGTTTAAAGTTTATTATGTAGTTCATAAACAAAAGTTTGTCCTTCTCAATTTAAGTTTTCAGTTGTACAACCAAGTTCCTTCTTCATACCATGTAAATTAAACTATACAGAGCAAGTGATCTTCTTTTGCACTGCATGTATGCTTCTGTTCTTGATCCGTAATCCAGTGGTGTGGTGAACCTACCCACTACAGCACAATGTCATATTCTGCAATGTCTTAACTATGAACAATGTCATATCATTCTACTATTATTTAAACCGTTTCTTTATTTGCCAATCTGAAATGGGATAAATTGACAACACACTAACCATTGATACTTATGAGTTCTTGATCTATAATCGAGTGGTGTCGTGAAGCTGCCAACTCCTTCACAATGTCATTTCCTGCTATGTCTTGACCCGAACAATACCATATTGTGTTAATGCAATTTTAAACTGTGTCAGTTTATTCATCGGTAAGAAATGTGATGAATTGTCAACACTGATACTTTTATGTGCAAAACCTGTCATCTGTCTGCTTGTTTATCTTTCAAAGTGAGGGTTAAACAAGCACAGTCTCATCAGCTTGCTCAGCTGCTTGCGCTGCAGCTCCCCAGCACGGCTAACCTTTCTTGAACTCTATTGAACTGCTGTCGGTTTTGTATATTATTTTGTCGGTGTGTGTAGTTGCACCGGTGGCGATCTTTGATGCCCCGTGTATGTAATCAGCTGTCTGCTTGTGCTTTATTATCATAGTGGCGAACTTTGATGCCAAGTGGATGTAATATGCCGTAATTTCTTTATTGTATAGTCTAGGTTTTTTATTATTCACGATGCTGCAGTTATTTTACTGTATATATATCCTGTCTTCGCAGTAAACCGGCCAAACCGTAAAATTACGGTACATAATCAGGCCGTCATGCAATCACGTGTATGATCCGCATCATGGGCCCCATCATCTTGGTCCGTTAGAAGGCCTAAACGTAAACTGGCCCACTAGTAGAGTCGGGCCTTTAATAGGCCGAGTAAACCGCCGACCCTCTTTTCACAAGAAAACTCAATGGGCTTTTAGGAGGCTGAGAAATAGGTTGGGCCTGAAATGTGCCGAACAGCTCACGGGTCGGCAGAAGCCTGAAATGGACCCCGGCCCATGATTGTGCTAATCAAATCACAGGCTTTTAATAGGCCAAAATTGTCTCGGTCCTTGTTTGGCCCAATCAGATTATCGGATGCGAGTAGGCCGGATGCAAACCGGGTCGTAGTTAGGCCCAACTATATGATGGGCTTTTAACATGACGAAACTAATATTGGGCCGAAATGTTAAACGGGCCCTTAACAGGCCGAAACTAATATCCGGCCGAATTACTAAATGGGCCTTTAGCAAGTGGGCCCAAAAGCATAGTGTCCAGTTGACGGGCCGAATCTGATATGGGCCATAATTTAGCCCAAAGCCTCTTAAAGGGTCGGACCTGATCTGGGCCGTAATTTGGCCCAGAACGTGGTAGGCTTTTAACGGGCCGGATCTCTTATGGGCCATTGTTAGGCCCGGAACATGGCAGGCCATTAATGGACCGGATCAAATGTGGGCCGACATTTGGCCCAAAACATGGCAGCCAGTTAATGGGCCGGCCTACTAGGGTCCTAAAAATCTTGTGGGCCTACAGCTGGGCCGACCCATTAATGTCGGCGAAATCTCGTGGGCCTTTAGCTGGGCCGGCCTATTATGGTCCACAAAAATCTTGTGGGCCTTCACCTGGGCTGGCCCATTATGGCCCGCAAAAATCTTGTGGGCCTTCACCTGGGCCAGCCATTGTGGCCCACAATATCTTATGGGCCTCTAGCTGGGCCAGCCCATTATGGTCCGCAAAATCTCGTGGGCCTTTAGGTGGGCCGACCCATTATGGTCCGCAAAATCTTGCGGGTCTTTAGTTGGGCCGGCCCATTTAAACTTTATGGGCCACTTTTGGGCCGATCCACGTGTCAACATATCATAGGCGCATCAGGCCCATTGGATGAGTGACACCTGTGCCAACGCGGAGCTGACACGTGTTTCCGTCAGCCAATCAGAATTTTACACGTGGAAAATCCCCATTGGTCCGGGCTGTTAATGGGTTATCGGATCCAAAACCGGACCCGATAGCTTAATGGCGTTCCGTTACGGTGGATTCCTCGTGTCGGTCACCCTTGACGAAAGCACTTTTGTGACGCGCGATTTATCGTCATGGAAGTGGACACTTCCGTGATGAATTTTTTGGTAATGTCATGGAACACTTCTACGACAGCACATGTATGACTATCTTGATTCTGTTATAAAATTGTCATGGATGTACATGCATGATAGAAAACGTGACCTACTGTGACAAAGACGTATCATCACGGAAGTGTATTTTTTTAGTGTATGGACGGTGCCCGTTGTTTCGGGTCAGCAGTGGAGTGTGCTTGTTGGTGATGGGGGAGTATAAACTTTACCATTCTGTTTGGGAACCGCCTATAATGTGTGTAGCATGGAAGATATCGAGATCTCTTGGTTGCTATGTTGACAATGAAAGTATACCGCTCAAAATATTATTCATCTCTATTTCAAAACTCAAGCTCTCGCACCTCTACAAATCCCTACTTCCCTCTGCGAAGGGCCTATCTACTTACTTTTATGTTGAGTCATCATCCTCTTATTAAAAAGCACCAGTTGGAGAGCACTGCTGTCATTTGCATGTATTGCTATTAATTTACATTGAGTATGACTGTGACTGGATCTCTTTTACCATGAATTACAATGTCTAGTCAATTCTTGATCTTCAGAGGTGCTCTACATTTATGTTTTGCGGTCTCAGAAAGGGCTAGCGAGATACCATCTTGTTATATCATATTATGATGGTTTTGACAAAGTGTTGTCATCCAGGTTTATTATTATTGTTCGCTAGTTGATTATGCCATTGATATGAGTAAACATAAGACCTGAAAGTTACTACGAATGTGGTTAGTTCATAATCTTTGCTGAAAACTTGAATGCAGGCTTTACATATTTGCAACAACAAGAGCAAACAAAGTTTGTAAAAGTTTTTCTTTATCACTTTCAGTTTGTCAACTGAATTGCTTGAGGACAAGCAAAGGTTTAAGCTTGGGGGAGTTGATTCGTCTCCAACGTATCTACTTTTCCAAACACTTTTACCCTTATTTTGGACTCTAACTTGCATGATTAGAATGGAACTAACCCGGACTGACGCTGTATTTAGCAGAATTGCCATGGTGTTATTTTTGTGCAGAAATAAAAGTTCTCGGAATGACCTGAAAATCAACGAAGAATACTTCTGGAATATATAAAGAATATTGGCGAAAGAATCAAGACCAGGGGGGCCACACCCTGTCCACGAGGGTGGGGGGCGCGCCCACCCCCTGGGCACGCCCCCTGTCTCGTGGGCCCCCTGAGGCTCCACCGACATCAACCCCAACTCCATATATTCACGTTTGGGGAGAAAAAATCAGAGAGAAGGATTCATCGCATTTTACAATACGGAGCCGCCGCCAAGCCCTAATCTCTCTCGAGAGGTCTGCTCTGGAGTCCGTTTGGGCCTCCGGAGAGTGGAGATCATCGCCATCATCATCATCAACCTTCCTCCATCAACAATTCCATGATGCTCACCGCCGTACGTGAGTAATCCCATCGTAGGCTTGCCGGATGGTGATGGGTTGGATGAGATTTACGATGTAATCGAGTTAGTTTTGTTAGGGTTTAATCCCTAGTATCCATTATGTTCTAAGATTGATGTTGCTATGACTTTGCCAAGCTTAATGCTTGTCACTAGGGCCCGAGTGCCATGATTTCAGATATGAACCTATTATGTTTTCATGAATATATGTGAGTTCTTGATCCTATCTTGCAAGTCAATAGTCACCTACTATGTGTTATGATCCGGCAACCCCGAAGTGACAATAATCGGGACCACTCTCAGTGATGACCGTAGTTTGAGGAGTTCATGTATTCACTAAGTGTTAATGCTTTGTTCCGGTACTCTATTAAAAGGATGACTTAATATCCCTTAGTTTCCAATAGTTCCTCGCTGCCACGGGAGGGTAGGACAAAATATGCCATGCAAGTTCTTTTCTATAAGCACGTATGACTATATTCGGAATACATGCCTACATTACATTGCTGAACTGGAGCTAGTTCTGTGTCACCCTATGTTATAACTATTACATGAGGAATCGCATCCGACATAATTATCCATCATGGATCCAATGCCTACGAGCTTTTCACATATTGATCCTTGCTTAGTTACTTTTCCGCTGTCACTGTTACAATTACTACAAAACTGCTACCGTTACTTTTGCCAATGTTACCATTACTTCCATACTACTTTGCTATTAAATACTTTGCTGCAAATATTAAGTGTTCTAGGTGTGGTTGAATTGACAACTCAACTGCTAATACTTGAGAGTATTCTTTGGCTCCCCTTGTGTCGAATCAATAAATTTGGGTTGAATACTCTACCCTCGAAAACTAGTGCGATCCCCTATACTTGTGGGTTATCAATGGGCTCCCGGAAAAGAAGGAATTCGTTATTGGTATGAGTAGTCTATCATCCCTATTAAGCCAGGCTATCACATACACCCCCACTCAGAGGAACTGACATCCTCATCGGGCCACATGAACATTCGTTCTTGGCACATACGTCTGTGCATCTAGTCCAGTACATGTGCCATGCCGTGTGCCACGACGGGTCACAAACATCATGAACAACATGACCGTGCACCTGTCTGCAAACATCTGTGTAACCGCGAGGGTCGGCTCTAATACCAACTTCTAACGCCCTGGACACACCTGCCGGTGGTCGTTACTCCTGGCAGGATCTAGACTGGCGCCACATATCAATACTAGTCTTTTCTGTGCACGTTGTCCTCACTCGTGCACACCTGGGAGCAACTTCCCGGTCGGTCACCCATCCTAAAACTACTCCAAGTTGAGCACGCTTAACTTTGGAGTTCTATTCCAATGGGCTCCCGGAAAAGAAGGAATTCCTTATTGATATGAGTAGTCTATCATCCCTATTAAGCCAGACTATCACATGATCTGATCCCGTTAATCAAATGACAACACATGTCTATGGTTAGGAAACTTAACCATCTTTGATTAATGAGCTGGTCTAGTAGAAGCTTACTAGGGACACTGTGTTTCGTCTATGTATCCACACATGTATCAAGTTTCCGGTCAATACAATTCTAGCTTGAATAAAAGACATTTATCATGATATAAGGAAATATAAAAAACAAATTTATTATTGCCTCTAGGGCATATTTCCTTCAAGTGTGTCCAGGGCAGCGACAATTATGTCCTTGCATGTATCAACCTGCTCTTATAGATTAACTTACAATTAGTTGCTATCACGAGATTTAATAAACCAACCAGCTTCACACTTCGACCCTAACAATAAGCAAGAATTTTAACTTCAGTCGGAAGGGAAGTAACTTGCAGTTTTAAGCTAAAAAAAACTATACATTACGCAAATGTCATAGATGCTTGCAGTTTTCATTACATATATTTCACATTGGTAGAGAATGTCACAGCTTTGTGAAAAGCATTGTGGTCGCATGGTTGATATACGGATCGTCTACAAGCTATATCTCCATTCCAGCACACAATAGTGGTGAACTAATGAAATATGAAGACTTGCAATGTAAAAAAAATCCATGACATGAGCAAATTATTGATGTCAAAGGTCTTGCATTCGATGTCGGAACAAGTTGCTATAACAGATCTAGTTATCAAGAACAATTGTATCGAAATTCATAAATCCCTCTCCCTCTGAAGTGCTTGTGTTGACGCTCAAAAGTGGCACAATCGTAGAAGTTTCTTTAAGCTATGTCAAGATTAATTCAAACTTATGATTGAAGGTCACCATGGGATGGATCTTTTCGAGAAGATCAAGATGGATATGAAAATGGTCTAAAACAGAGCTCGGATGCAAAAGTTATGACAAGTTCAGATATGCTCATGTTGACACCAGATTAAAGAATGGATGGAAACCCAATTAAGATTTCCTCATATGGAAAAACGATCAACGTGAATTGTCTTCGTCTCGTCGAATCGGTCGATTTTGATATAAAAATCGTCTTAATCCGAGGTCGTATGCAAAAGTTACAGCCAGTACAAGGCGCAGCTGCACTCGATGGCCGGACACTCCGGGGATAACCATCCGGGTTTTGGATTTCTCTGTGGATGGCCGGACACACCGGGTATGTTTGTCTGGGTTTTGAATTTCGCTGCTGCAGACTTCGAAAAACAGCCGAAAACCCCCTCAAGATGGCCTCAGATCAAAAAACGTGCAACATGAAAGTTGTTCGTCTCGTCCAAACGGTCAAGATTGATTTTGGGCTCGTTTCCATCCGAGGTCATTTACTCCCCCAAACATGGCCCGCAAGGGGCAGCCAGATTTTACCGAACAATTTTGGAAAGTTCGGACCAAACAAGTCCGAATTGGACTAGGGTTTCGGACGTGAATTGAAGCCTTTTCCTTGCACGGGAAGTCCAGACGCCTCTTATATACTCAAGGGGTGATGGCCGATTGAACAACACACAATCGATCAATTCATCTACCACTTTTTATCTTTTACCTTTTCTCCTTAACCCTAGTGCTTCTTCTTCCTCGTTCTTCGTTCGTTCTTGTTGCAGGGCGGCGAACCTTGAGGTCCTAGGGGCGATCAGGTCGACCTAGGGCAGCCCATAGCCACCGCGCGCCCCGACGAGGTCCCTCCCGGGTGTGTGGGGCTTCGGGTCTACAAAAGCGCTCGTCGGATTGTCTTGCGTACCGCGCTTCCGGCGGGTCTCCTTCGACGTGAGCTGCGGTGCATCACCCCTGGCGTCGAGGGTACACGGTGACATGCTCGCGTGCGAACACACTTTTTGCCGACTCCGCTGGGGACGAAGCTTTGAACGGTCTCCGGCCCATTCTTGCTACGAAGAGAACATCATCTAGGGTTTGCAATCTACAAAGGTAATATGAATACACAATTCACATATGTAGATGCAAATAATGAATATGTTGTTGCTAGATCATCTAATGAGCATAATGTATCGGCTAGCCCTAGATTTATCAATCATGCATCTAATTATGTGCAAGGGTCGATGCAACAAAATCTCCATGATTCTACTTCATATAAATTTAGCAACATGCAACATATGTATCCCAACTCCCATGCATCAGCAACCCCACAAATCCATATGCCGATGAACAACATGATGAGTTCGGTTAATCAAGTTGAAACACCCCATGTAGGATCTTTCCATGGCATGCAACATAGTGTTTCATCTTTTTATTCATCGGCAACTAATTTGCAACATGTTAATCCAAACATGCTGGTGGATAGGAGAATTGGCCATGCTACTACTAGTTATTCGGCCAATTACCCTCAAACATCATATGCTACACCTCATGCTACTAGTTTTTTGGCACCATACGCAACTGTTGATGTCCATAATTCGGCTCCGCACCTTAATGGTCATGGCCGAATAAGTGAAACTTCTACAGGAGCACAAATGCCTTCACCTACTACCGTGGCATATCATGTCCCCCATACACAACTACAGAATTTCGGCAACATCTCATTGCTGAAAGAGTCTAAAAGCATTGGGGGGCAACCGTATCCAGACTGGGTAATTGAGAACAAGCTTACATTCTCTTGGGATTTGTGCAACTCTATTCTCCAGGAACTAATAGAAGGCGGGAAGCCTCATGATTTTGCTCCTGTAAAAGCTAGAGTTGTGCAAATGATGCAGTTGCCCAGTGTTGTACCATCCAGTGTACCACCTAAACAATCATAAAGTTTCAGCACCTCATTGCCGAAAGAGTCTCAAAGTATTGGGGGGCAATCTCATGACGAGTGGATGGAAATTGAGTTGAAAAAGTTTAAAGCTCGCCAAGCTGAGATGTGGGCTAAAATTAGACGAGAGCGAGAAGCCTTGCAAATTCAAAAAGATAAAGTTGTTGATTCAGGTAACAAAGAAAATTCGGTTATTAGAAAAGTCGAATCAAGTAGTATATATTCCGAGTCCATCAAATCCAAAGAGGCAAGCATTATTGAGAAAGGGCATGGAAAGCATAGCAAAACAATCATACTTGATTTTTCCGAAGTCAATGGAACCTACTTCCTGTCCTATGAGTTCCGTGCCATAGAAATTGACAAGCCTGAAGGACAAGAACAAGTAGCCGAATAAAGTTCGGCTAACATGGATCTTCAAAGCAATGATGCACATAATCAAGAAAAAGATGATGAAACGGTGTTGGGGAGCCATCCAAAGACGGAGCAAGATGTTCTTCAAGTGACACCACCATCATGTTCTCCCAACATATTTGAAGAGGTATGCACAGAGAGTAATTTACCTCTTTTCAGATTTGGTCGCGACTTCATTATTGATGCATCTATAACAAATATTCTCATAAGTAATTTTGAAAGACCAATGAAGAAGGGTAATTTACTTGTTAGCAATAAACTTGTTATGGAACATATCAGTCAACCCATTACGCCATTTATAAAGACCGATATTACCGATATTGACTTATTGTTACAGCCAAAGCTTTTGCCGTTGCTTTATGTAAAGTTCATATCTAGTTGGGTAGCTTTGCTTATTTCGTACTTGGCTTGCACTTGGTCTCAACTGAGACATGTATGTTCTAAATATCTTCGTTTCAGAAATTTAAAGCCAAGGTTAAATTCTATTGAGAAAACTAATGCTAATATAATATCTTATCCAAAGACATCGGAGATTGAGTGGAAAACACAATGCATAGCCGAATGGGGAGATTACAAATCTGAACCATTCGTTTGCTTATCTCCAAAGCCGTTCAAATAGCAAGATCGGCTAGAAAACAAGAAGTATACCTTCAATTCAAGCATGTGCGATCAAATATTTGGTTTGTTGCTGAAAATAATTACATTACAATTCTTGATCACCATGTTAAGCCATCAATCAAAGGACGAATGTATTGTAAGTTGCATGATTCATCCAAGCATAATTTTGAGGATTGCAACATGTTTCGTCAAATAGTTAAATCGGCCATTGAAAAAGGACGATTGAAGTTTGTTGAAACACCAAGAGATGACCAGTCTATTCCGATTGGTCCCGATGGCAATTTTTTTTGCATCGTCTTCTTCAAGCCGATTCATTTAAAGAGAATGTAAAAGCTGCAGGTGATGGGATCAAGCTTTCAAGTAAAGAAGTTGTTGAAGAGCATAACGAGCATAATCTTGAGGGCGAGAGTTCCATCAAAGCTACAATGGAGACGGCAATGACTGGGGGCAGCAAGCAAATCCAATGATCGATGAAAGCAAACCAAAAGAAAACAAAGGCCGGAATAAGCGCAAGTGTAAGAGATCAAAAATCACCTTCACTGAACTATTGGATAAATATCAAAAGAAGAGTGAAGAGAAGAATGCTTATCGGCCAAATCATGCAAATAAACCAAGATCACCCCCAAGGCGCAAATATGAGGATTGGTATGGGCAAAGTGATAATTTTAATGCAACATATTCATATCCTTATTTTGGGCCGCCAATGCCAATGCCGTGGATGCCTCCCTATGCTCATATAGATACATATTCATCATGGGACTTGTATGATACAAGGGCACATTCTCCATCTTATTCTAGACCATCTCACCAATACTATGAAGCTCCAAGAAGATCAACATTTCAACAATCACATGTTAAAGACCATTTCAATCATAAGGAATCGATCCGGAGCTCAAGGAAGAACAAAGAGGTGGTCAAGCAAGTTTACCGTGTTAAAAGAGATGGCCGTAAGAGTGCAATTTCAGATTTGACCTCAAATGAAAAAGAGCCAATTAAAGTGTTGACATTGGCTACTAAAGGCAATAAGACGAAACAACCAATTATTGATAGTCAAAGTGCCAAATCTGAAGAAAAGTAGTTGAGAGTGCACAATGTAAAACAAGAATTGCCATTACTTCAGACAAAATCGCAACCGGGGTGTCCACTCGGCTTATCATATTGGCAAAAGAAGAAATTACAAAAACTTAGTGCACAAGAACTTGAAGAAAGGAACATGGCATGGGTTCCAAAAGGAAGTGCTCAAAATAAGAATTATGTGCAAGCTTCCATTACAAGAAGTGCGGCAAAGGTGAAGAAAGAAAAGAGTGAAAACTATGAAGGACCAAGCCAAAGTTTTCAACATCTTCGGTCTACACATTATCCATATTCTTCAACTATGCCATTAACGCCCGTGCCATGGAATTCGTCATCAAGTATGATTGGTAACCCTCAATGGGCTTATTTTAATCCATGGATGCCATATAATTTCTTACATCATGAAAGGGTATTACCAAGTCACTATACATTTGATTAGCTACAAGTTTGTTGCTGATCCAAAGGGCCAAAATACTTGATTTGTCATTTCATTTGTTTATTTCGGCTATATGTGCTTCGAATGAAGTCTACATGATAATGGCCGATATTTATCTATCGTCCTAAGAATATGTCAATGCATGGCCGGTGTAGTATTCTAGCATCGTCCTTAGTTCGATTGGAGAGCGAGACAAGGTATGTGCTCATGGAAATTCATATGTATGCCTATATTATGATTGAATGGAGTTGAGACATCATGACCGATGTCATCGAATATACGTTGCATAGACCAATTCATAGTGCAGAATTGGCTAGTGGGCTTATACTTTGTTTGGATATGATTTGGCTTATGCATCTTTGAGATATATAAGAGGCCAAATCATAGCTGATTTTATTACTGAACATCGGATTAATGACATGCATAATATTGTTGTTAGCCTTGTCTCTCTAGTACTATGGAGATTATGTTTTGCTGGTTCAATTCGTAGCAATGACCAAAGTGTTGGTGTTGTTTATATATCCCCTTATGATACTATTTTTTGAAGCCTCATGCCGCTTAGAATATTTTTATGCATGATTAATCAAAGCCGAATATGCATTGTTATTCGGATTGACTCTTTTACTTGCTATAGGTGCTATACATATTGAGGCTTTCGGTGATTCGTTATGAGTAGTGCAACAAATATCCAAGGGTTATCAATGTTTTGACGAATCACTTATAGTTTATCTTGGGGTATGTCTAGATGCAAAATTTACCTTGGGTTGCATTAATTTTTTTCATATATTTAGACATGAAAATTTGAAAGATTTGGCACAGCAAGCATCCGACTAATATGTTAATCATTATGTATTACAATAGCCGATGTGTAGTCTCGTTAACATAGGTAAGGCCGAACCAAAGTCAACAGCTTCGGCCACTAATGAAATTTTTATGCAGGCGAAAGTAAGGATGGGAGAAAGTTTATTGTTGATTATCTACAAAATCCTAGCAAAAGGGTGAACAATATGGTTCGGAGCATGACCTTGAGATACATATCTATGGGACTTTATCATCGGATTGTTAATGAAGTTGAGAAGGTTTCGCCCAAGTTTGCATCAAGGATTAAAAAAAATGATGGCCGATATATAATTATCGCCCTAAGCTTATAAATGGCCGATGGAGTGTTGACATCGTCCTTAGAACCACCATGGTACAAGTTATTTTTCGGCACGCTAGCTTTGTCGAAAAACAGGGGGGCATGTGTTGACGCTCAAAAGTGGCACAATCGTAGAAGTTTCTTTAAGCTATGTCAAGATTAATTCAAACTTATGATTGGAGGTCACCACGGGATGGATCTTTTCGAGAAGATCAAGATGGATATGAAAACGGTCTAAAACGTAGCTCGGATGCAAAAGTTATGACAAGTTCAGATATGCTCATGTTGACATCAGATTAAAGAATGGCTGTAAACCCAATTAGGGTTTCCTCATATGGAAAAATGATCAACACGAATTGTCTTCGTCTCGTCGAATCGGTCGATTTTGATATAAAAATTGTCTTAATCCGAGGTCGTATGCAAAAGTTACAGCCAGTACAAGGCGCAGCTGCACTGTATGGCCGGACACTCCGGGGACAACCATCCGGGTTTAGGATTTCTTTGTGGATGGCCGGACACTCCGGGTATGTTTGTCCGGGTTTTGAATTTCGCTGCTGCAGACTTCGGAAAACAGCCGAAAACCACCTCAAGATGGCCTCAGATAAAAAAACGTTCAACATGAAAGTTGTTCGTCTCGTCCAACCGGTCAAGATTGCTTTTGGGCTCATTTCCATACGAGCTCATTTACTCCCCCGAACATGGCCCGCAAGGGGCAGCCAGATTTTACCAAACAATTTTGGAAAGTTCGGACCAAACAAGTCCGAATTGGACTAGGGTTTTGGACGTGAATTGAAGCATTTTCCTTGCACGGGAAGTCCATCCGCCTCTTATATACTCAAGGGGTGATGGCCGATTGAACAACACACAATCAATCAATTCATCTACCACTTTTTATCTTTTAACTTTTCTCCTTAACCCTAGTTCTTCTTCTTCCTCGTTCTTCGTTTGTTCTTGTTGCAGGGCGGCGAACCTCGAGGCCCTAGGGGCGATCAGGTCGACCTAGGGCAGCCCATAGCCGCCGCGCGCCCCGACGGGGTCCCTCCCGGGCTTTTGGGGCTTCGGGTCTACAAAAGTGCCCGCCGGATTGTCTTGCTTACCGCGCTTCCGGCGGGTCTCCTTCGACGTGAGCTGCGGTGCATCAACCCGGCGTCGAGGGTACACGGTGACTTGTTTGTGTGCGAACAGCTTGCTTTTCTTCTGTAAATGTAACTGTGAATTAGCTACAATATGTGCAACAATTGTTTTTCTTCTGTACGATATAAATGTAAATTGGCTACAATTCACAAGATGAGCAACACTTGTTTTTATTCTTTATTTTCCTCATGCCACACAAGCAACATTTTACCGTTTGACAAACTACATCTCCAGGCTTGAAGTGGCGCTCATATCCCACTACGATGGGAAGACTCAATGCCAGAGTAGACATTATTGACATTTTCCTTGTTAGAAACATCATTATGTGGTGCATTTTAATGAACTTGGAACATGAAATGGAGTCTCATCGGACATCATCTCATCAACAGGTATGCCAAGATCACAATTTTTTGTACAATGTCAGTTGTTCACACATAAATGAAGCTATTATGTTTGGTTAGAAAAACACCACCTTCGGCCGCTGGTGTGTATCATAGTTGGGTGATTACAGAGTGCGCCGTTGGCTTCTCTGCGGTGTGAAAATCTTCTGTTAGAAATAATTGATCATCAATATGATTATACTTTTGATTCATCATATGTATCATAAAGAATAGTGAAAATGGACAAACCAGGCGGTATTGTCGGTGTCAAAACCGGCAGATCTCGGGTAGGGGTGCCCAAGCTATGCGTCTAAGGATCGGTGGTAACAGGAGACTGGGGACATGATGTTTACCCAGGCTCAGGCCCTCTCGATCGAGGTAATACCCTACTTCCTGCTTGATTGATCTTGATGAATATGGGGTTACATGTGTTGATCTACCTCGAGATCGAAATGGCTAAACCCTAGAAGTCTAGCCTATGATATTATGATTCTGTTACCCTCTATGGTCTAGACCCTCTGGTTTATATATCCACCTGAGGAGACCTAGGGTTTACGAAGAGAACTTGGGAAGGAAGGAATTGTTACATCCGAACATCTATTCTGCCTTTCTACGCATACATGAGTCCTAGCCGGACACGGGGACGTCTTCATCTTCATGGCCCATGTATCCGACCCAGCTTCGGTAGACTGGATCCTCATGGACCCCCAAATCTAGGGCTCCCTCAGTAGCCCCCGAACTTGCCTTCAATGCCAAGATTGTATTTGGCTTCATGTCTTTGGTTTTGCAAGGCAGGTTCTTCTTTGAAATAGATGATAGTTCGGCTCCATATTTAATATTATATCTTGTTGATTCCCTGCCACCGTCGCCTCGGCTTCCACGTGTCAGATGAGTGCAAACCGTCTGAGTACTTTTACAATTAACCCCTCGACTGTGTAAGGAAGGTGCCTATTTAAAGAGACCAAATCTCAGATGCCATTCACTGCACACGGAACATTCTCAGAGCTTGCCATGGAAAATTTCCAAACATGGTCGGCGTTCCTAGCTCCTCCTCACGCCCTCATGGACCTCAAATGGGTGATTGGGAAAGTTGCTTAGTATCGCATGTGCACCTAAGTAAACTTCAGGTGCAGGGGTATCTCCCTCCCGCGGATCTAGTCCTCGTCCGGGCTGGATTAACTTCTGTTGACAGCGAAGCCCTGGCAGAAAATTTCCCCAATCCCGCCAAGGAGGAGAGGGTGTGCTTTGTTTCCTTCCTATTGAGAGGCGTAGGATTCCCTATTCAACCTTTCCTCAGGGGGTTTCTGGAGTTCTATGGTCTCCAGTTGCATGATCTTACACCAGGCTCTATCTTGCACATTGCGGGCTTCGTCGCTCTTTGTGAGCTATTTCTGGGCTGTGAGGCTCACTTCGAGTTATGGCTAAAAAAATTCTGCCTCGTCCCACGTTCGCAAAAGGGATCTATATTCGAGGTGGGCGACACCAAAGTATGGTGTATAGCAGGGACAGGCTATCTGTCCGGCCCTCCGAAGAAGGCATCCGAAGAGTGGCCCTCGGAGTGGTTTTATATTGAAGACACCATTCTTCTGGATGCAATTCGGTGAGGCCTCCCTGAATTCTCTAGTGCCCCCCTTAAGAAGCGCTTCAACTGGTGTCTCCGCAGCCTCAAGGAGGAAGACAGTGCGGGGATCAAACGACTAGTAAGCAAGATCAGATTACTTGCCCATCTCGAGCTGAAGTGATGGCAATCTCAGTAACGCAATGTGTGCAGCTGCTTCAGGCCAGAGGGTTTCCTATGTGGCACTATAATGGCCAAGATGATGCCTCACACTGCGTACGCTAGGGTTCGGACAACCCTGCCGCCCTGGCCGCCATCCTAGTTGATCTCTACAAAGGGAATAAGGAGGACTTTCTTCGCTTGAAGTGTCGGGAAGGTCTTTCTATATATAACCCCATCGACTGGGTAAGCCTTTCTCTGATCGCTAGTTTCACTCGATTTTTATTTTGAGATATACTAACCGAACTGAATTCAGTTATTTCCAATAGGAGTGGAGGAAGGTGGTTGAAGGGATTCATAGTGCCATCCCATAGCCAGAGGACCATATTCGAGACATGGATCCCGGATTTGAAGAAGATCCGAACATAGGCATATAACTTAAAGATGGAGTTTTTTTTTATCAAGCCAGCCATGATGGTACCGAAGTGGCTATTATAGCCGACTATCCTGGCCTTCTTCCTTCCTCCCATGTAAGTAACTAGGAGACACATCTTCAAAGAAAATATTCCCAGCGAGCCTCACGAAAAGCCTATCATATCAACTTACTTATACGGAATGGAATGAACCACCACACTATCTCATGCTCGAAAGGGGCGACTCTCATCCCACCGTACTGCATCAAGAGGATCTTCCAAGAAGGCGACGCCTGCGCAGGGCGGGTCTCTGAAGAGAAAGGGGACCGGAGACACCACCGAACCTCCTCCTTTATCGAAGAGGTATGACTTCTTAACATATGCTTGGTGGTGGAGCCGGATCATAATTTTCTGCTTTATTTATCCCTTTTAGGAAGAGCATACGCCGAACTATGTGTGGGGATCCTGCTGGTCATGCTCCAACCAATTCGGCACCGGGCCCATCCACAAGGACTAGAGTTGATACGAGTGTAATGTCGGATTGTCCTCTTCAAGAGGATTCAGATGAGGTATATGTTACCAATTCCGAAGCGAAAAGCGCAATGAATCATTGGCGGCGAAAAGCAGCCATGCGTGACCCAGCTGTTACTGAGGAGGCGTTTAACACCTTCAGTTCTACGGATGCGTATATCCGAGCCGCTCGAGACAGACTTGCCGGAGCCACTCACCAGCTTTCCAAGGATATGCAGGTGAGTGTTAATTCAATGTTCATATGCCAGTAGCCCCTGAGACTTAAAGCAGTTGGGCCAACTGATTTAAGGATCGCTGTGTCCTTAGGTACTCAAGGAAAAGAATAACATATTATCCAAGGAGCTGGAAGAATGCTAGACCAAGCTTACTGCTGTTACCACCGAATTGGAAGATTCGAAGAAGTCCAAGAAGGGCTCTGATGGTAAGAACAATAGTGTCTGGAAAGCATGGTCCTGTGCCAATCAATGATCTTTAAATACTCATTGTTTTAACTGCAGCAACAGGCCCAACGAACCAACTAGAGGAAAAGTTAAGGGCTGCTCTGACAGCGAAAGAACAAGCCGAGGGGCAAACAACTACTGGTCAACGTGTACTAACACGAAGCATAGATGAGAAAAACAAGCTGCAGGATACAAATATTAAGCAAGCCGAGGAGCTAAAGGACGAACGAGCCCAACTCTCGGATGCCTTGAAAGAGAACAAGAAGCTTAAAGGCGGCATATTAAGTATGACCTTGAACCTAGCTTTCATTATAGTCCCTTGATTGAAAGTTTTTTTACAAAACTATTCGTGCAGGCTTGTTAAATGGGCGGCCCGAAGGAGAGGTGTCCTGATTTCAAGGTGACCTGCTGCAAGAGCTCTCCAGGGTACACGAGCAAGCTTGGAAAGCCATGAAGAATATGGCCAAAGCTTTATGGCCAGCCGATTCTCGTCTGGAAATTACGGAGGAACTGGCGAGTTTATTCAAAGGGGATCGACGCCGCTTTGAATTATGGAAAGCATCAGCATGTCGAGAAGGTGCTCGAGAAGCCTGGGCTATGGTCAAGACACGCTACACCGGACTTGACCCGAACCATATGGCTCGGGTTGGACC
Organism: Secale cereale; assembly: GCA_902687465.1. Classification (NCBI taxonomy): domain Eukaryota; kingdom Viridiplantae; phylum Streptophyta; class Magnoliopsida; order Poales; family Poaceae; genus Secale; species Secale cereale. The sequence continues at coordinate 170,168,640 of LR738712.1, forward strand.
TCGAGGGCCTGACAGACTGTAAATCCCTGTAAGCTTGGTATACGACCAAGTAAAGACAACCGCCAAGTATTCTCAACAAGACTGTAAATTAGTCAGTCTTATAGATGGTATAGATGAAGAATAGACGTTTGATTCTATGTAACAATGTACTTTATCATGAAACTTATCTCCTGCCCAATTTAATTGAAAGATTGTCATGGCAGACCTTCCACTTTAACTTCTGAAAACCCAAGGGCTGGAGTGTTTCCAAATACTATACCTGTGGTAAACACGTGGTATGGTCGGTAACTAGGCAATCGGGTCATATTTGCTTAAACAGACAAACTATGTTCCGGGAGTTATGTTATATTACTATTTAACGTGAGAAACATCTTCCAAAGAGAATAGTTCCGTTAAGGGTTCCTTTCCCTGGGCCGGCATGCATATGTACGCATGCCTAGGCTTTGATCCTTAAAAAATGGGACTATAGGAAGCCTTATCCTATAGGATATCTGAGTTTATGCGCTTAAAATCGGTACGTCATTTATCCGCCGACCAATGATTCCCTTAAGAACGCTAGCTTTCGGCTACACCCGTCTGAGGTACAGGTCCGGATTACCCGATTGTGACAATCGCAGAGGTGCTCCCTTTACACCCTAGACGAACAATCGGGAACGTAGGGTATAAACACGGGAGCCAGGCAACCCAACTTGGCAAAAACTAAAGTCATAAAGGTGCATATAATGGCAAGGAGACTGGATGAAAGAGACAACATAAGTATTGTAAGCAATATGCTTTTTAATAACGGGCTTCGTTATAGAAGCACCCAAGTATTTTTGAGGTATATACATTTGAGGATGTTCTACCCTGTGATAGTTTGGTTGAGCCGAATACTTATCGATAAGAAAAAAAATAAGAAAAGAAGAGGAGAACTTAAAGTAAAAAAAGGGATAATACCTAGACTGAAAAGGAAAAAGGTACTACCGAACTATCCGTAGAATCGTCAGAGCCTGGCCGCGTTCCATGGGTTCGGCTCAAGGCGATTGTCTGATGCGTTTCGAAGGCGATAGGCTCCACCGGTGAGTACTTTGTTAATAATGAAGGGGCCCTCCCATCTTGGTTTGAGCTTGTCCTTTTTCTTCTCCGGGAGGCGTAAGACGAGTTCGCCAACATTTTATGTCTTGGCCCGCATTTCTCTGCCTTGGTATCGCCTGGCCTGTTGGTGATATAATTTGGAATGGGCCTGCGCGATATCGCGCTCCTCTTTAAGGCCATCTAGGTCATCCTACCGATCGAGCTCGGCCTCTCGCTCTTCATACATGCGCACTCGAGGTGAGTCATGAATAATATTTCAGGGCAAAACAGCCTCTGCGCCGTACACCATGAAAAAAGGCATGTATCCAGTTGTCCGGTCAGGTGTGGTCCGCATCCCCCAGAGTATGGAGTCGAGCTCCTCCACCTAGTGTTTATCTGACTCCTGTAGGGAGCGCACTAGTCGGGGTTTAATGATGTTCATTATCAAGCCATTGGCTCTTTCGACTTGACCATTTGTTTGAGGATGGTACACAGAGGTGTAATCAAGTTTAATGCCTAACTTAGCGCACCAATTTTTCACCTCGTCAGCTATGAAGTTGGAGCCGTTATTTGTGATAATACTGTGTGGGACACCATAACCATGTACTACACCGGATATAAAATCTATCACTGGCCCTGCCTTAGCTGTTCGGACCGGCTTGGCTTCTATCCATTTAGTGAATTTGTCCACCATGACCAGGAATTTTTTCTTTTTATGGCTTCCCCCTTTAAGAGGTTCGGCCATATCCAGCCCCCAGACCGCAAAGGGACATGTAATGGGGATGGTTCTCAGAGCCGTGGGAGGCATATGCCTTTGATTTGCGAAAAGTTGGCATCCAACACAATGTTGGACTAGGGTCCGTGTATCTACGCGCGCAGTTGGCCAGAAGAAACCAATTCGGAAAGCCTTGCTTACAAGAGCTCGGGCCGCGGCATGATAGCCGCCCATGCCAGCCTGTATTTCGGTTAGAAGTTGCCATCCCTCCTCTTTAGAGATGCACCGTTGGAGAATACCAGTAGTGCTTTTCTTGTATAGTTCACCTTCATGAACCTTATAGGCTTTAGATCACCGAATTATGCGGTGGGCCTCATTTTGGTAATTGGGGAGCTCTTGACTATTATGGTAAGCTAGGAAAGGCTCGGTCAGGGGGGCTATAACAACCATGATCTCATGAGCCGAAGATGTTATTTCCATGTCTGAGTCCCTAATGACGTCTGTATTGAGTTCGGCTGGGGGCGTGTTCGGGTCCGGATTAGCATCTCTGCTCTCGTCCTGCCATGTTACTGATGGCTTGAACAGCCTTTCCACGAAGGTGTTGGTGGGACTGGGTCGTGTTTAGCACCCATACGAGCAAGTATATTCGCTGCCTGGTTACATGTGACGGCCCGAGACCGATGCGCCATGTGTCTTCCTGTTATTCACTGCCGTTGCCATGTCATTTGCTTGCGTGTTGCATTTTGCCCTGTCATTGTGTGCATTGCATCTGCATCGTTTTCAAAAATTGCATCTGTTCATAGCTGCCGGCTCCCATTTCTCTTCGTTATCCGTTCCAAGTCCAGACACACTCGCACGTGCCCCCGGCACCTCCGAACCTTGTTTTGTAAGTGGCCGGAAAATATTCTCGAAATGAGTCGAAACTTGGAGTGTGATCTTATTATAGCATAGACAGGCCGCCTGCCAAATTTCGTCGCATTCGGAGTGCGTTTGATAGCCCAACCGCTAGACATAGAGCAGTGTCATTGCCGGTACTGACGTCGGACATTTTCGGTCTTCGAAAACCCCCGCTAGCCTCTCTCTCTTCTCTCTTCTCAGCCCACCAAGGTCTGCCTAAACCCCCCTCCGCGACGGTGTCGTCGGATCCTGATCCGATGATCCAAATCACCCCTAAACTCCCCGCAGACCATACCCTAGCTAAACCTGCTATAAATAGACCCCTCCACCTACCAAAAATGGCCTAAACCCCGCCTCTAAACCCCCCTAACCTCGAGCCACCAAATCCCCATCTATTTATGTAAGGGTACGGTGTAATGATATCCATCTTGCTAAGCACCTGAAATGCGGTTGTGCCCTAGTCACGAAGTTATCATGTGATTAGGATAGAATCTCATCTTGGGCGTGACAAGTTGGTATCAGAGCATTGACCGACCATAGGAGCCCCCATCGCGCGCCTGCTTCAACCGCGCTAGCCGCCGCACCCATGAGCTCACCGCCACCGGCCATGTCACCGCCGTCGTTGCAGCCACTTCAGCTCGAGCCTAAGAACATCACCATGCTCAGTGCGTCCTCAGGTGCCCGTAGCAACTCATCGCTCAACTTACCGTTCGCTGCAACGCCATTCCCGAGCGCGCTCGAACTCCGACCGCCGTTGTGAGCTTGATTCCGGTAAGCCCAGTCGCGCCCCGCCCCTCACGCTCGCGTAGATGGATGCGGACGAGTCTCCGTAGCCTATAGATGGCCTCGAACGTCCATTTGGACGTCGAAGGCGCAATCCCGACGCCCTCCGCCGCGTCTGTCGCTGCCGGCGGCTAACCGCCAGCGTGTTTGACTTGTTTGACCGAGGGTTTGACAACCCTGGGTCACTGACTTATGGGCCCAGTCCCTTAAGTAATCTAGGTTAGGATTAGACTAATGCTAATTAACTCTGATAGTTAGGTTAGACATTGACACGCGGGTCCCACTGGACACATTTGACCTGGACCAGCCGCTGTTGACCTGCTGACGTGGTGCTGACCTCATGCTGACGCAGTAATCCATTTCTGTAATTGAAATAAATCTTAAATGATTTATTTTTTCAGAAAATGGTTTAAACTTCTAAAAATCATAGAAATCAACCGTAGCTCAGAATGAAATAATTTATATATGAAAAATTATCAAAAAAATGCAATCTATCCATCTGTTCCATTTTCCTGCATGACAAAGCAACTTAACCATGCTGTATAGATCAAAACAAGTTAATGCACTTTGGAAATTCGTAGTTTGAGTTTCAAATTGACTGAAACCCCTTTGGTTTTAGTTGCATTAGCTCAAATCACTGCACATTGCCATGTCATATATCATGCATCATATTTTCGCATTGCATTGATTGTGTTGCTTCTCTATTTGCCGGTATTGTCCCCTCTCAGTGGACGTAGCTTCGACGATGAGTTTGATGTCACTGATATGTCCATTTGCATCATGCTTTTATGTTGATATTTATTGCATTATGGGCAGTTATTACACGTTATGTCACAATACTTATGCCTTTCCTCTCTTATTTTACAAGGTTTACATGAAAAGGGAGAATGTCGGCGGCTGGAATTCTGGGTTGGAAAAGAAGCAAACTCTGGAAACCATTCTGCACAACTCAAAAAGCTCTAAAACTCCATAGGACACTGTTTCATAAAATATAAAAAATATATGTCAAAAGAAGATCACCAGGGGGCCACCACCTGTCCACGAGGGTGGGGGGGCGCGCCCACCCTCTCTGTGCGCCCCCTGCCTCGTAGGCCACACGATGGTCCCCCGATGCCCATCTTCTCCTATATGAGGTGTTTTGACCTGGAAAAAAATCAGAAGGAGGCTTTCGGGACTAGACACCGCCGTCTCGAGGCGGAACCTTGGCGGAAACCAATCTAGGGCTCCGGCAGAGCTGTTCTGCCGGGGATACTTCCCTCCGGGAGAGGGAAATCGTCACCGCCGTCATGACCAACAACTCTCCCATCTTGGGGAGGGTTATCTTCATCAACATCTTCACCAGCACCATCTCCTCTCAAACCCTAGTTCATCTCTTGTATCCAATCTTTGTACCCAAACCTCAGATTGGTACCTGTGGGTTGCTAGTAGTGTTGATTACTCCTTGTAGTTGATGCTAGTTGGTTTATTTGGTGGAAGATCATATGTTCAGATCCATTATGCATATTAATACCCCTATGATCATGAACAATATTATGTCTCGTGAGTAGTTACTTTTGTTCCTGAGGGCATGGGAGAAGTCTTGCTATAAGTAGTCATGTGAATTTGGTATTCGTTCGATATTTTGATGAGATGTATGTTGTCTCTCCTCTAGTGGTATCATGTAAATGTCGACTACATGACACTTCACCATTATTTGGGCCTAGAGGAAGGCATTGGGAAGTAATAAGTAGATAATGGTTTGCTAGAGTGACAAAAGCTTAAACCCTAGTTTATGCGTTGCTTCGTAAGGGGCTGATTTGGATCCATATGTTTCATGCTATGGTTAGGTTTACCTTAATACTTCTTTTGTAGTTGTGGATGCTTGCATTAGAGGTGAATCATAAGTGGGAGGCTTGTCCAAGTAAGGACAACACCCAAGCACCGGTCCACCCACATACCAAATTATCAAAGTACCGAACGCGAATCAAATGATCGTGATGAAAACGAGCTTGACAATAATTCCCATGTGTCCTCGGGAGCGCTTTACTCCATATAAGAGTTTATCCAGGATTGGGCCATCTTGCTTCACCTTATTTACTTTTACCTTTTGTCACTTGCTACCAATTACCTTATCACAAAACTATCTGTTATCGATAATTTCAGTGTTCGCAGAAAATACCTTACTGAAAACTGCCTATCATTTCCTTCCCCTCCTCGTTGGGTTCGACACTCTTACTTATCGAAAGGACTACGATAAATCCCCTACACTTGTGGGTCACCAAGACTCTTTTCTAGCGCCATTGCCGGGGAGTGAAGCTCCTTTGGTAAGGAAAAATTTATATAGTGTGCTGAAATTTACTGTCACTTGTTACTATGGCTCATCATTCTTTGACGGGCTTGTTCGGGGTATCTTCACCCCAACCAGAGGAGCAAAGAGTTGCTCCTCAACCTGCCGCACATACTGAAAATGTTTGCTTTGAAATTCCTTCGGGTATGATTGAGAAACTGCTTGATAATCCTTTTACAGGAGATGGAACACTACATCCAAACTGCTAGATAATCCTTTCATAGGAGACGGAACACTAGATCCCGATTTACACCTAATCTATGTGGATGAAGTTTGTGGATTATTTAAGCTTGCAGGTATGCCCGAGGATGTTATAAAGAAGAAGGTCTTCCCTTTATGTTTGAAGGGAGATGGATTGACATGGTTTAGGCTATGTGATGATATTGGATCATGGAACTATAATCGTCCGAAGTTGGAATTTCATTAGAAGTTCTACCCTATGCACCAGGTTCATCGTGATCGTAATTATATTTATAATTTTTGGCCTCGCGAAGGAGAAAGCATCACTCAAGCTTGGAGGAGGCTTAAGTCAATGTTATATTCATGCCCCAATCATGAGATCTCAAGAGAAATGATCACTCAAAATTTTTATGCTCGGCTTTCTCTCAATAATCGCACCATGCTCGATAATTCTTGTTTTGGCTCTTTTACGATGAAGACTATTGAATTCAAATGGGATTTATTAGAAAGAATTAAACGTAACTCTGAAGATTGGGATGTCGACGAAGGTAAGGAGTCAGGTATGACCCCTAAGTTTTATTGTGTTAAAGCTTTTAAGGATACCGATGTTTTCCGTGAGTTTAGCACAAATATGGACTTGACTCTGAGATAGTAGCTTCTTTCTGTGAATCATTTGCTACTCATGTTGATCTTCCCAAAGAGAAGTGGTTTAAATACCATCCTCCCATTGAAGTAAAAGTAGTTGAACCTGTTAAAGTTGAAGAAAAGACTATCACTTATAATGTTGATCCTATTGTTCCTACTGCTTATATTGAGAAACCATATTTCCCTGTTAGGATAAAGGATCATGCTAAAGCTTCAACTGTGGTTCGTAAGAGTAGTACTAGAACACCTACACCCTCTGAGAAAATTAAAGTTGAACCTAGTGTTGCTATGGTTAAAGATCTCTTGGTTGAAAATTTAGATGGACATGTTATTTACCTCCAAGAGGAAGCTGCTAGAATAGCCAAACTCGATGCTAGGAATAAACATATACCTGTTGTAGGCTTTCCTGTTATCTCTGTTAAAATAGGAGATCATTGCTATCATGGTTTATGTGATGTAGGCGCTAGTGCAAGTATAATCCCTCATTCCCTATATATGAAATTATGCATGATATTGCACCTGTTGACACTATTTCACCAGTTGGGATTGTTAGAGATGTTGAAGTTTTGTGTGGGAAAGTTAAATACCCTACTGATTTTCTTATTCTTAGTTCCCCACAGGATGACTTTTGTCCCATTATATTTGGTAGACCCTTCTTGAATACTGTTAATGCTAGGATAGACTGTGTGAAAGATATTGTTACTGTTGGTTTAGGGGATATGTCTCATGATTTTAACTTTTCTAAATTTCGTAGACAACCCCATGATAAAGAATTACCTAGTAATGATGAAATTATTGGTCTTGCTTCTATTTCTATGCCTCCTAATGATCCTTTAGAACAATATCTGCTAGACCATGAAAATGATATGTATATGAAAGAGATAAGGGAAATAGATGAAATATTCCTTAAGCAGGGACCCGTATTGAAAAACAACTTGCCTGTTGAAATTCTAGGGGATCCTCCTCCACCCAATGGTGATCCCGTGTTTGAGCTTAAAATTTTACCTGATAATCTTAAGTATGTTTATCTTGATGAAAAAAGATATATCCTGTTATTATTAGTGCTAACCTTTCAGAGCAGGAAGAAGAAAAATTATTGAAAACTCTGAAGAAGCACCGTGCGGCTATTGGATATACTTTGGATGATCTTAAGGGCATTAGTCCCACTCTATGCCAACACAAGATAAAATTGGAAGAGGACGCTAAACCGGTTATTGATCATCAAGGACGGTTAAATCCTAAGATATTAGAAGTGGTGAGGAAGGAAATACTAAAGCTTCTAGAGGCAGGTATTATCTATCCAGTTGCTGATAGCCAGTGGGTAAGTCCTGTCCATTGTGTCCCTAAGAAGGGAGGTATGACTGTTGTTCCTAATGATAAAGATGAATTGATCCCGCAAAGAATTGTTACATGTTACAGGATGGTAATTGATTTCCGCAAATTAAATAAAGCCACTAAGAAAGATCATTACCCTTTGCCTTTTATTGATCAAATGCTAGAAAGGTTATCCAAACATACTCATTTTTGCTTTCTAGATGGTTATTCTGGTTTCTCTCAAATACATGTGTCAAAAGGGGATCAAGAAAAGACCACTTTTACTTGTCCTTTCTGTACCTTTGCTTATAGACGTATGCCTTTTTGGTTTATGTAATGCACCTGCTACCTTTCAAAGATGCATGATGGCTATATTCTCTGATTTTTATGAAAAGATTGTTGAGGTTTTCATGGATGATTTCTCCGTTTACGGAGCTTCTTTTGATGATTGCTTGAGCAACCTTGATCGAGTTTTGCAGAGATGTGAAGGCACTAATCTTGTCTTGAATTGGGAGAAGTGCCACTTTATGGTTAATGAAGGCATTGTCTTGGGACAAAAAATTTCCGAAAGAGGTATTGAAGTTGACAAAGCTAAAGTTGATGCTATTGAAAAGATGCCGTGTCCCAAGGACATCAAAGGTATACGAAGTTTCCTTGGTCATGCCGGGTTTTATAGGAGGTTCATTAAGGACTTCTCCAGAATCTCCAGGCCTCTGACTAATCTCTTACAAAAAGATATTCCTTTTGTCTTTGATGATGACTGTCTAGAAGCATTTGAAATACTTAAGAAAGCATTGATCTCTGCACCTATTGTCCAGCCTCCTGACTGGAATTTACCCTTTGAGATTATGTGCGATGCTAGTGATTATGCTGTAGGTGATGTTCTAGGACAAAGAGTCGATAAGAAATTGAATGTTATCCAATATGCTAGTAAAACTCTAGACAGTTCCCAGAGAAATTATGTGTGATAGCCTGGCTTATTAGGGATGATAGACTACTCATATCAATAAGGAATTCCTTCTTTTCCGGGAGCCCATTCAGAAAGAACCCCAAAGTTAAGCGTGCTCAGCTTGGAGTAGTTTCAGGATGGGTGACCAACCGGGAAGTTGCTCCCGGGTGCGCACAAGTGAGGACAAAGTGCGCAGAAAAGACAAGTATTGATATGTGAGGCCAATCTAGATCTTGCCAGGAGTAACGATGTCACACCCTGCATTTTGTAACATGTCATTTGCATCAATAAAGCATGAAAATTTGGACCAGCAATTTTTTTTGGCATCATTTGGCTTTTATTTGGAATTAAGATTTTCTCCCTGTGATTTTCTTGTGCTCATTAAAGTCAACTACTCCCTCATGTAGAATTCATCTCCTTATCCAAAACTTCTGCCCAATGATCATACCAAGTGTTTATAGCAGTATAGTATTTTCTTATAAAATTAATTTGGTCAAAATGTATTTTCAAAAATTAGTATTCCAAAAACCCCTAAATTGAGGTTTGCATTGCAAGTGCTTGATTTAGGGTGAGAAAATTATTTCAAAAAGTATATTTGAAACCTAGTAGATATAGGACTCCCAGAAACCACAAAAGTATAATTTTAAAAGTTATTTTCCTATTTTATTTAAAGGCTTTTTCTTGAGGCCAGAAATGGTCTTTAATAGGGAAAAATTATTTAATTATTTCAAAAATATTTGCCAAAATTCACGTAGACTCATAGGACATATATTGTCCATATATAAGAGTTTCAACACTTGGTCATGTTCAAAATAATGGGCTAATCCCTCAGAAACCCTTTCTGGATATTTCAAGCTTTTGAAATATTTACAAAGGAAATATTCTCTAAAAATTCCAGGGAAATTATATCATGTCATACATGACATATTTGATGATCTTGCCAAACCCCATGCCTTGGGAAGCAAGAAAACATCATCAAAACCCTTCAAAACCATTCTGTCCATATCTGAAGTTTGTGCAACTTTACATTGCCAAACTTGTCCAAATGCTCTCAAACTTGGTGCACTTGCTAGAATGGTCTAATAAGGAATCTAGACCAAATGGCACAAGCTTTGGAGTAGGGTAACTTGATCAGAGTACCCCAAAACCATTTCTGTTCAAATTCAAATTTGAACAACTTTACACTACCAACTTTTTACTTGGGGCTTCGAACTTTGTGGGCATGATCATAACCCCAAATGATGACACTAAACCAAGTGGTGCATCAAGGGGAGATGGTTAGCTTAACTTAAACATGGTGAAACCATTTCTGTTGATTTCTAGGGTTCACCAGAGTTACATTCGCAAGTTTCTTCAAACAAGCCCAAACTTGGTGAAACACCCTATTTCCATATGACATTTAATCCTGTTAAGTGTCATGGCCAGTGGAGATCATTTGCTTGCCCAAAACATAATCAATCACCTTCTGCCATTTTACCAAAACCACTGTTTTGGCCTCTTTTACTATTTACCCTTGACTCAACTTTCTACCACAGCATCACCTAGTCACCCTCTACCTCCAGTAACTTCCCCATGACCAGAGTTCAATAATTGAAGGGTGAAAACACCAATTTACCTTGCTGGACAGCCCAGTTCTTATCTTCTCTCAGCTTCCCTCCTCTCTCACTGGACAGCCAAGGCATCCAAGGCCACAGCCAGATTGTTTACTCTGTGCTTGACCCCCCAGACACGGTGGACGGGCCCAGCTAGCCAACGGAATGCCGTGGCATGCAGAAGGCACGCTCCAGAGCATGCTACAGTGCACGCCCGCACTGTAGCCTCGCCCAATCAGCCAGCCCCGACCACCTCGTGCCCCCCCTCACGCCGTTCGATGCGCCTCGGCGTCCGCAATGTTCCCTTGCTGGACAGCCCAGTTCTTATCTTCTCTTAGCTTCCCTCCTCTCCCACTGGACGCCCTCGCACGCGCGTCGGCCGCCCACGAGCTCCAGTCTTCGGCCTCACACGCGCGCAGCACCAGAAGCTTCCCCCGCTCCCTCTCTTCCTCTCCTCTGCCCTGGACCTCGTCCAGCAACCCCGCAGACACCTCCCCAGCGCCTCCCATGCCCTATGGCAACGAGCAGAGGCTCGCCGGCGCACAGGTCCACGGCACCTCGCCGTCCACATATAAATAGACCCCCCGAGCCCCTCCTCTCCTCACCAGTCGCACTCTCCCTCTCTCAATCTTCCCCGAGAGCTACTCGCCCCACTCCAGACCAGCCCAAGCTCGAGATCGAGCTCGAGCTTCGCCGCGGCAGCTCCCTGTCGCCTGCTCGGTACAGGCCGCCCAGCCTCTTCTCTCACTCGATCTAGCACCACAGCACCACACTGATGCGTTTCCCCCTATTTCCCCTCTCTACAGCTGCCGGAATCGACCGAAGCATCACTCGCCCAAAACTCCTCCGCCGCGTGTCCTCGCCGCCGGCGAACCAGGCCCCTCCGGCGACCCGCACCACCTCCACCAGATCGGCGACATCTTGCTGAGTCCATCCCTGCCCTTAGCTCGCCCCGCCGTGCCCGGAAACGTCGCCGGTGAGCTCGCCGGCTCTCTGCCGGAGGGTTAGGGATGACAGGCGGGCCCCGCCTATCAGCCTCCCCTCACCCTCGCCCCTGTCTCCTCTCACTGACGCCGGGCCCCGCCCGTCAGGTTTAAAAACCCTGGCGCGCGCGCTGGCGCCCGTGCGATGGGCTGTTCGCCCTGGGCCTGCTACACTGTGGCCGATCTGGCCCAGTGGCACAGGGCCCTTTTTCCTTTTTTCTTTTCTATGGATTTTCAAATAATTCCATAGAATTAAATATTTGTCCAAATGAATTAATTCCCGTTCCTAAAAACTTGTAAAAATCCAACCTATTTAATGATGTCACTTTCACACATGTCCATGGACCATTTATGTTCTGTTCATATTTAAATTCATATTTGAACATTAAAACTTCTGTTCAAATATTCATGTACCCCATTCTGCCACTCCAAAACTCAAACTAAGAATTTTGGCCATCTTAGTTTTCCCTCTAGTATTTGATAAAAATAAGTTGACATTTTTCTGAGCACTTTGTTTTTCTGTTTTTATTGTGGTCTTATTTTTCCCGTTGTTTATTGCGACGATTAGATACCGTATTTGACGAGGTTGCTGAAGAAGAAGGAGGGGAAGGATTTGAAGACATTGAAGACCAGGCCAATCCAGGCAAGCAGCCCTTTGACCATGATACCCTTGTGTTCTTCGGAACCCATTTATTTCCGATTGCATGATGATAAGAGTGACGTTGGTGACCTAGTTGAGGACCACCACATGATGCATGCTTTATTCATGATCTTGCTAAATGCTTAGATGCAATGCAAATGATTAGTAGTGATGCTTAGTGATGCATGTGTGCCATGAAACCTTCGTGGTTGCATTCTTTTGAAAAACCCCATCGGGTGCCCCTAATGCCCGAGGGTGATGTTGAGTTAGGTCATCACTTGAGGAAGAAGTGATGTGCCGATAAAGATCTTGTGTGTGGGTGAAATGATGGATTAGATTTATGTGTGACTACCGTCCCATCCAAACATGTGCAACCACTCTACCCCTTATGGGACGGGGCATTATAGATTACTTAGGCCGATACTAGCATGGTGCCCACATTACTATTGACGGGGAAGACTTGAGGTCTTTCCCGGGACGGGGTAATGCTTGGATAGACGACCATGACTGTTTTTACAGGGCACCGGACACACCGTTGGTCCTTTCGTGTACGCGTGACATTGAAATTAGGGCAAGTCCCATGATCTATTGTTTGTACTCGAGGGCCGTGTACCAACGAGTGGACCCTATGCTAGTGTCGACTAGGGAAAGATAATGACTGGGTGCTTCCCCCGAGTACTTGAGGTACTGCGGGATCGTGGGTAACACGAAAGCTTCCCGAATCTTGTGGGTAAAGTGCGCAACCTCTGCAGAGTGTAAAACTATTCGAATAGCCGTGTCCACGGTCATGGACAGTTGGGTGGTGCTACTTAAACTATGTCCAGAATTTTACTATATCGGTGAAAGTATGTGTGTGGGATGAGTCAAGGTGGTGACTTGACTCGTTGAGTCGAATCCTATTCATGTTGATATCGGTAACCTATCTTCGAGGTTACCCGAATTTATTGATGCATGTACTTGATGGTAGAATATCTATTCTAGCTTGTAGCTAGATTGCTCATTGTTGTATAATTGCATTGTTACCTTGAACCAAATCATGGGTTGCTTGCGAGTACATTCAAAGTACTCATTGGCTTGCCACTGGTTATTTAATTGGCCAGGCATGGAGGGGAAGGAATATGAAGAAGAATTCTATGGAGACGAACATGCGAACTAGGACGCTATCCCAGTCAGAATGCCTGTAGGGTTAAGGCAGATGGCATGGGTTCTACTTATCTTCGAAGACTTCCTCCATTCAAGTTATTTGCTATTTAGCCCTTGAGGCTTTATCTATGTAAGACTTGGCCATAATGGCCAAAATTTGTGTAAGACGGTATGTATGGAGGGAAGACTCTTGTTATTCAGCTTATGTGTGTTCAGTGAGCATTGATATCTGGGATCACTGTACACGTGCATTCGGTGATCTCGACTTTTAAGTCGGGGTCCCCACAGAGCTGGTATCAGAGCCATCCTGACTGTAGGAAGCCTTAGTTAGCATGGGCGTTAGTTAGATGAGACCCCTTTTTCAAAACCTTCTGAACCTCTCTTCTTTTCTAAACCTTACCAACCTGAGATATCATCGGCTTATTAACCTCTCCTATTCACCCTTTGTAGATGGCCGCTGTACCTGAAGAGCACCTGACCACTGGGGTTTCCCTTGCTTCTTGAGGATAGCCTCCAGGAGTGCCAGTTCCACCGAGCGCCCATCCTCACCTACCTTGAGCATTAGGTTAGCGACACTGAGGTGAGTACCATGTGGAAGTGATCGTGAAGGCAAACGATCCTCCCACAAGTTGGTTCTTCGAGGGACCCCAGATGGCAACACTACCACTCGCTGTCGAGGCTGCTGCACTCAAGGCACTAACCCGTCTTCGCGAGCTTCTTCCGAAGATTGTAGCCAAGATGACAACCCGCTTCTTTCCTTACTGGAAGGAAGGTGAAGATGAAAGCAGCGCACAAGCCCCTCCGCTGAAGGAAGGACTCCCACTTCGATTCCAGACCTACTTCAGTCTATGTGCCGACAGCTTGGCACAAGATTTGGCCTCGGAATCGATGAAGCTCCAAGAAGAACTTCACAAGACCAAGGCACTTCTTCGTCGAGCACGAGAGAAGACATATATGATCAAGAAGGAAGGTGCACCTCCCAGACAGTCCGCTATCGCGTACCGAGGCGGAAGGCCCTCAGGAGATGCATCTTCCAAGGATGAAGAACCATCCCGGCGACGCCGTATGACGGCAAGGGAATATCGCAAGCTTTTCCCTGCACCACCGACAAAACATCGTCGTATCCAACTCCTCCACTCCCCCACACCCTCAAGTGACAAGGGGGCCCAGACAGATGAAGACAAGGAGGAAGACCCAGAAGAGCCAGAATACGCGACCGAGCATTCGGCCGCTTAGGCATTATTCGCAACTCGGATATGCCAGTTCGTGACCTTTACGGTAGGATAGGTCGTGTAACCCCTATGCGCAGTCGAGTCCTTGTATGGTTCATATGAAGCCATCTAGTGTTGCTTTTGTTATGTTTGGATGCACGTCGTATTCTCCCTTCGGGAGTATGTAAACGACTGCATCACCCATTTGAATTTTAATGAATGTGTTTGGCCCTTTCGGCCCTTGCATGATTTGATTAGTGTCACACCCACCCCTTACTAGGCACCCATCTTTATTGCTTTCCCTATTCCAAATCATGAGACCTTTTACTGCTCCAACAGGATGCCTGTTGTAACTCATACTGGTACCTCTACCCAGCAGCCTGAAGCTGGAGCATCCGCTGAATCAGAGGCAGGCCACGACCAAACCAACGACCAAGCTCCACCACCACCACCTCCTCCGAACATGGACATGGCTCAGCTTCTCCAAGCTTTCCGAGAGGAACGCCAAGCCAACACCGCAGCCCTTCAGATGATTGCTCAAGCTGTCACCAACAACCGCCAGCCGGCGGGGAATGGCAATGGACGTTCCACGTTTGCAGAGTTCAAGAAGCATGCACCGCCAACTTTCATCGAGACTGCTGAACCCCTGGATGCATACGACTGGGTCCGCACCATTGAGGACTTGCTGGAACTAGTCGTATGCACCGAAGACTGCGAGAAGGTGGCTTATGCAGCCCACTGCCTCGGGGGGACTGCTAGAGCTTGGTGGGATGGATTCAAGGTCATGCACGCTGGGCAAGACATCACTTGGGACAACTTCAAGGCAGAATTCCGCAAAGCCCACATTCCTTCCGGAATCATGGCTATCAAGAAGCGTGAATTCCGAGCCCTGAAGCAAGGAAGTGGCACTGTCAAGGAGTACATGCAGAAGTTTAGTGTTCTGTCAAGGTATGCCCCTGAAGATGTCAGCACTGATGCTGCAAAAAGGGAGCGCTTCATGGAAGGCCACAATTAGACTCTGCAGTACTCGCTTGTCGTGTGCGACTGCCCAACCTTCCCTGACCTGGTGAACAAATCACTCATGCTTGAAGACTAGCGGCGTGCTCTAGAAGACACTCGCAAGCGCAAGATGGTCAGCAAGGGAAGTTCCAGCAACCAGAAGCCTCGCCCGTGGCAGTCAGCCCCGGTCAAGCCAACCTATCAGCAACCAAGAGCTCCTGCCCCTCGCACCAACTATCAGCCTCACCAGTATGCCAACCCAAGGCCAGCATTCAACCCCAATAACAGTGGTGGCAACAAGATCAATAATCCAAACCAAGTCACTTGCTTTGGATGTGGTCAATCAGGACACATCTCAAGGGTGTGCCCCAACAAGAAGCCCGATGCCCCGCGCCCCAATGCGCAAAACCCAGGACAAGGCCGCGGGATGCCACCAAGGAACCCAGCTCCTCACAACCCGCCTAACCATGGGAAGGGGCGTGTGAATCACGTCACTGCTGAAGAAGCCCAGGAAGACCCGGACGTCGTGCTCGGTACGTTCCTTGTCAACTCAGCACCTGCAACTGTCTTGTTTGATTTTCGAGCCACGCATTCTTTTGTCACTCAAAGATTTGCATTAAAAAGTGGCATGACCCCTACACCCCTGAATAACCCCATGGTGGTACAAACCCCCGGAGTAGTGATGAGAGCCAAGATGTAAGGGAGTCAGTATTACCATTAACGGGGTAGATTTCCTAGCAGACCTTATCGTCCAGAGATCACAAGGCTTGGATGTGATTCTAGGCATGAATTGGCTCAGCAAGCACCAAGGCTTGTTAGACTGTGCCAATCGGACTGTCACTGTGACCAATGACCATGGAGTCGAAGTTAAGTTTGCTCCCAACTCCTCTTCCGCTCAAGCCGTTCAAGTCAACTGTCTGTCTGAAGTTGGGCTGGAACAAGTACCGGTAGTATGTGAGTACCCTGATGTCTTTCCGGATGAGCTACCGGGAATGCCCCCTGACCGTGACATTGAGTTCATCATCGAGCTCGTGCCCGGGGCAGGACCCATCTATAAGAAGCCTTATAGAATGGGGACGGAAGAATTAGCCGAGTTGAAGAAGCAACTGGAAGAGCAGCTGAGGAAGGGATTTATCCGCCCAAGTGCCTGCCCTTGGGGATCACTTGTTCAGTTTGTGGCAAAGAGGGATGGTACTATCCGCTTATGCATTGACTACCGTTCCCTTAATGAGGTTACAATCAAGAACAAGTATCCACTTCCCAAGATTGAGGATCTGTTTGATCAGCTCAGCGGAGCCAAGGTGTTCTCCAAGATCGACCTTAGATCTGGGTACTACCAGCTGAAGATCAGACCCCAAGATATTCCGAAGACGGCATTCGTAACCAGATATGGCATGTACGAGTGCACAGTCATGTCCTTTGGATTAACCAATGCCCCAGCTTACTTCACGTATCTCATGAATAAAATCTTCATGGAATATTTGGACAAGTTTGTTGTTGTCTTCATCGATGACATTCTTGTCTTCTCGAAGACGGAGGAAGAGCATTAGCAACATTTGAGGATGGTCCTAGACAAGCTTTGGGAGCACCAAATATACGCCAAAATTCAGCAAGTGTGAGTTTTGGCTGCATAAAGTTGGATTCCTAGGTCATGTCTTGACCGAAGCAGGATTATCAGTTGATCCCGCGAAGATCGAAGCTGTGACCCAATGGCAATCTCCAACGACCGTCAAGTAAGTCAGAAGCTTTCTCGGACTTGCGGGCTATTACCTCAAATTCGTGGAAGGATTCTCTAGCATTGCCCGGCCAATGACTCAGCTCCTCAAGAAGGACAAGAAGTTCGAGTGGACGCCAAAATGCGAAGAGAGCTTCCAAGAGCTCAAGAAGAGATTGACCACCGCCCGAGTTTTGGCAACACCTGATATTCACAAGGAGTTCGTGATATATTGTGATGCCTCTCGAACCGGGTTGGGAAGCGTTCTGATGCAAGAAGGCCGAGTCATAGCTTACCTCTCCAGGCAGCTACGACCTCACGAAGAGAACTACGCTACTCATGATCTTGAGTTAGCAGCAGTGGTTCATGCCTTGAAGACATGGCGGCATTACCTCCTAGGGAAACGGTGTGAGATATACACAGACCACAAAAGTCTGAAGTACATATTCACCCAAAAGGAATTGAACATGAGGCAACAAAGATGGTTGGAACTCATCAAAGACTATGACCTTAGTGTTCAATATCACCCCGGGAAGGCTAAGGTGTTGGCCGATGCCTTAATCAGAAAGGCTTGCTCCTTGAATGTCATAATTCAAAAGAGGCAGCCGGCCCTGTTTAAGGAGCTCGAACAATTCAGTTTGGAATTGGTCACCCCTGGATCTGTGGATCATCTGGAAATCAAACCAACCCTGATGGATGAAGTCAACAAGGCGCAAGGTGGGCACGCAAGCATTGAAGGCATCAAGAAGAAGATGAAGCTAGGCAAGGCCCCATGATTCTCCGGGGACGAGCACGGGATTGTTTGGTACAAAGGCCACATCTGCGTACCAAACAAGATGGAGCTGAAGAACCTAATCCTGCAAGAAGCCCACGACACTCCGTATTCCATCCACCCTGGAGGAACCAAGATGTATCAAGACTTGAAGGAAAGATTCTGCTGGCACGGGATGAAAAGAGAGATTGCAACCTATGTTGCAAAGTGTGATGTGTGCCAAAGGGTCAAGGCTGAATATCAGCGACCCGCTGGATTGCTCCAACCACTCAAGGTTCCTGAGTGGAAGTGGGATAAAGTCGGAATGGACTTCATCACTGGATTACCGAGGTCGAATATAGGACATGACTCCATCTAGGTCATAGTCGACCATTTGACCAAGGTGGCCCATTTCATTCCTGTCAAGACTACTTATGATGGCAACCGGCTGGCAGCTCTCTACATCGACAGAACCGTAAGCCTTCACGGCGTTCCCAAGGAGATTGTGTCAGATCGAGGAACCTAGTTCACCTCAAGGTTCTGGAAGAAGTTCCAAGAATCCTTGGGAACCAAGTTTTCTTTCAGCACGGCTTTCCACCCACAGACCGGAGGTCAGACAGAATGAGTAAATCAAATTCTCGAAGACATGCTCTGAGCCTGTGTATTGGCATATGGAGCCAAGTGGGAAGATTGCCTCCCTTTTGCCGAGTTCTCCTATAACAACAGTTATCAGTCGAGCCTTCAGATGGCACCATTTGAGGTGTTGTACGGACGTAGATGTCGCACACCCCTCAACTGGTCAGAGACTGGAGAAGGGCTAGTCTTTGGGCCAGATATTCTCCGCGAAGCAGAAGAGCAAGTCCAACTAGTCAGAGAGCGTTTGAAGGCAGCCAAGTCAAGGCAGAAGAGCTATGCTGACACTCACCGCCGGGATATGAGTTTCCATGTCGGAGACCATGTGTACCTGCGGGTAACTCCTCTAAAGGGAACCAAGCGTTTCCACGTCAAGGGGAAGCTCGCACCAAGGTTCATTGGACCCTTCAAGATCACTCCACGACGAGGAGAAGTGGCTTACCAGTTGGAACTACCACCTGAGCTATCCGATGTGCACAACGTATTCCACGTGTCACAACTCAGGAAGTGTCTCCAAGTTCCAAACAAATCTGGTCTCTACAAGGATGTTGATCACCAAGCTATTGATCTTCAGCCTAATTTGACCTACCGCGAGAAGCCCATTCGCATTCTGGATGAAGCAGAACGACGGACGCGAAGCCGCACCATCAAGTACTTCAAGGTCCAGTGGAGCAACCACACGGAAGCAGAAGCAACCTGGGAACGTGAAGACTATCTTAGATCCGAGTATCCCGATCTCTTTTAAGACCTAGTTTAAGAATCTCGGGGATGAGATTCTTGTAAGGGGGGTAGGTCTGTCACACCCTGCATTTTGTAACATGTCATTTTCATCACTAAAGCATGAAAATTTGGACCAGCAAATTTTTTTGGCATCATTTTGACTTTTATTTGGAATTAAGATTTTCTCCCTGTGATTTTCTTGTGCTCATTAAAGTCAACTACTCCCTCATGTAGAATTCATCTCCTTACCCAAAACTTCTGCCCAATGATCATACCAAGTGTTTATAGCAGTATAGTATTTTCTTATAAAATTAATTTGGCAAAAATGTATTTTCAAAAATTAGTATTATAAAAACCCCTGAATTGAGGTTTGCACTGCAAGTGCTTGATTTAGGGTGAGAAAATTATTTCAAAAAGTATATTTGAAACCTAGTAGATATAGGACTCCCAGAAACCACAAAAGTATAATTTTAAAAGTTATTTCCCTATTTTATTTAAAGGCTTTTTCTTGAGGCCAGAAATGGTCTTTAATAGGGAAAAATTATTTAATTATTTCAAAAATATTTTGCCAAAATTCAGGGAGACTCATAGGACATATATTGTACATATATAAGAGTTTCAACACTTTGTCATGTTCAAAATAATGGGCTAATCCCTCAGAAACCCTTTCTGGATATTTCAAGCTTTTGAAATATTTACAAAGGAAATATTCTCTAAAAATTCCAGGGAAATTCTATCATGTCATAGATGACATATTTGATGATCTTGCCAAACCCCATGCCTTGGGAAGCAAGAAAACATCATCAAAACCCTTCAAAACCATTCTGTCCATATATGAAGTTTGTGCAACTTTACATTGCCAAACTTGTCCAAATGCTCTCAAACTTGGTGCACTTGCTAGAATGGTCTAATAAGGCATCTAGACCAAATGGCACAAGCTTTGGAGTAGGGTAACTTGATGTCGGGACCCCGATCCTAAGTCACACAGGTCTAGCCATTAACACATCATATCACTTTGCGGCCTCACACACGGTATCCCCACGGGTGCCACCTTACTTGGCCCGGGACCGTTTGCGCATTTTGGCACACGTATATGATAGTGTTGCTAGCATCCATATGACAGAGAACCCGGGCCGACATGACCAGTTATAAACCAAAAGTGGCACTAAATTACAGAGACAGGCATACATGACCCAGCAACGAACGTGTCGGTCATCAACGTATGAACCCAAGTCGTAGCGAGCTACAAGGACTTAAAGGAACAACGCGTGACATTTCCCCTAAGGGACAGACACAGGAACGAAGAAGGACACATGCCAGCCAGCCTAAGTGTTCCGGAGCAGTAGCAAGCTACCAAGGCTCAGTGGAAGCACTAGGAGACATTTCCCTGTAAGATAGGCTACCAAGGGTAATCAACTAGGTGTCGGATCCCACACATAGCAATACACATTACACGTACGCATAACACGCAAGTATGTGCTGTACAACATGGCATCACAACATAACTCAACAACTCATATAGATAAAGGCCCAGAAGAGCCATCATAGCATTTATTACAAACAGAGGTCACATGACCCAACATACAGAGCATACAGGCAACGGAAGCATAGCATGTCTGAGTACAGACAACTACAAATGAAAAAGGCTAAGAAGCCTGACTATCTACAAGACCCTCCTAAGGGCACAAGACCGTAGCTGAGGTAACAAGCTAAACGTCAAAGTCCACGCGGAACCACTAGCGAGACTGAAGTCTCTCTGCAAAACATAAATGAAGGAAACGTGAGTACAAATGTACTCAGCAAGACTTACATCAGAACTAACTACATATGCAACAGTATCAACAAAGGGGTGGTGGAGTTTGACTACAGCAAGCCAACTTTGACTCGGTGGCTATCCTGAACTATGACTGCAAGTAACTCTTTTGAGGTGGTGCACACGAGTCCACATATTCACCAATAATTACACCACTATGGATCCGCTCCGTCTCCCTACGAGAACGCCATCCATAGCACTCACACTTGTCTTGAGCATTTTAGAGTATCCACTTTCAATTGTCTATGTACCACGTAAGCATCCAAGAAGTCCATATCCGCGGACCCGACTATTCGAATAGATCATGTTAACCCTGCAGGGGTATACTTCTTCACACACGCTCTCGCCACTTACCGCCATGTACACGTCGTGTATCTCGGCAACCTTCAAGCGGAAGCCTGGCGAGGGTGTCGGCCACGACCTGACTAACCACACAAGTCTCTCGTCCAGGTTTATCGCCTATTCGGGTTCCATCCGTGGGGAGATCCGGCCGGGGTGTCGCTCACGGCCCCAAAAGATGTGCGCAGGGTTCCCAAGCCCACCTCGTCGGATGGATCTACGCTTGATACACCGTGCCATGGTACCTAGTCTGACCCAAGCCCACCTGTACCGGGTGCCACTTGGTAGACTACTAGCACTACCTACAAACACCAGAAACTAGTTGCAACTCCTGGACAGAGATCTAGTTGATTAATAAGTCGAGAGGGGCACTTAAGCATTCCAATGCGTGGTAGTAGTTATGTCATTGGACAACTTACACAGAACTCAGTTCTTAAGGACGGTTCCAGTGAGACAACCCACCATGTACTCCTACATGGCCTCTCACCGCTACCTTTACCAAATCGTGTTCACACACTTAGCTCACACACAGTAGGACATGTTCACCACATTCCAATTCATCCCCGATGAATCAGACATGACTCAACTCTAAGCAATAGCAGGCATAACCAGAAAGCATGAATGAGTAGGCACAACATGGCTCAAACAACTCCTACTCATGCTAGTGGGTTTCAACTATTTACTGTGGCAATGACAGGTCATGCAGAGGAAAGGGGTTCAACTACCGCAGCAAAAGCAGTTCAATCGTTGTTGTCCTAATGCAGTAAAAGAGAGCAGGAGCGAGAGAGTGGGATTGTATCGGGATGCTCAATGGGGGGTTTGCTTGCCTGGCACTTCTGAAGTTATCAATGAGTCTTCATCGGTGTCATCGAAATCATCGTCGGAACATCGTCTACTGAGAGGGGACAAAACCGACAAACAGAGGAAGAACACAATAAATGCAATGCAACAATATGATGCATGAACATGACATGGCAATATGATTTGATTTGGCCTAATGCAACTAGCAACCAAATTAAATGAAGTTGGTTTGAACCAGAGGTTCAAATTCAAACTCCATATGTGATTATTCAAATGCCATTTATTCAAATTGCTCTAAACAACAGACATAAGTTGTTCTAACATGCATGAAAATGCAATAAACAGATTCCTTGGATTTTTCTGATCAATTTTCATGTATACATTATTTTCATCTAAGCTACGGTTGATTTTATATGATTTTTAGAAGTTTTGGCTATTTTCTGAAATAAATAATTCATTTTTGATTTATTTAAAATTCTAGAAAATACTTACTGCGTCAACACTGCGTCATCATGACGTCAGCAGGTCAACAGAGGCTGGTCCAGTCAAACCTGACCAGTGGGGCCCACTGGTCATGGACACATGGACTAAATCCGGTCAAAACCAGCGCTGACCGGGGTTTGACCAGGGCTAGGGCCCACTGTCAGTGGCTAGCTAATCTAACTAAACGTAGTTATCATTAACCAAGGTTAAGCTAATTAGGTTTAAGTCTAAACTAGGTTAATTAGTCGTGCGGGGCCCGCATGTCATAGACCCAGGGGGGTCAAACCTCGGGTCAAAGACCCAAACAGGCCGGTGGTTCACCGCCGGCTACAGCGGGCACGGCGAAGGGGCTCAGGATCTATCCTCCGTCGACCAAATGGCCGGCGAGGACCACCTACGTGACGCTGGCGCTCGTGCGCATCCAGCGGTGCCATCGGCTCGAGTCGTCGTGGACCCAAACGACGGCGGCGACGACTAGTGTGGTCGCCGGAGCTCGGGCGACGACGGAAACGGCACTGCGGTGCACTAGGGGAGGAGCTATTGGGTGCAAAAGTCTTCTGGGGGTGCACTGAGCTCGCTCATGGCCTCGAAGGAGTGTGGCAGCAGCTCTGGCCACGGCGGCGCCATGGACGGCGGCGGCGAGCTCACGGCCATGGTTGGGATCGGGGCTAGCGAGTGCAACGAGAGAGGGAGAAGTAGGGGTTGGACGCGGGAGCTCACGGTGGACACGCAGAGCAGACAAGCGGGCTCGGGGAGGCACTAACGACGGTGAATCGACGGCAGTGATCTCGGACGACCGAGGAGGAAGATGACGGCGTTGCGGATGAGGAGGAGCTCCTGGCATCGCGTGACTTGGTAGAGAGGAAGAGGAAGTTGCGGAGGTTCTTCTGTGCTCAGCAGTAGGACGTGGGATGGCCGGTGGCCACGGTGGTGCTCGCCGGCACGGCCGCGACGGCTTCGGCCATGAGGGGAGAACGAGAGAGAGGACGAGGGAGAAGGCAAAGAGTGAGGGGAAAAGGCCAGGGGCTCGAGATGTCTCTAGCGGCGCGGATCAAGGCGAAGGGGCGGCCTCCAGCGCCAAGCAGGAGGTGGAGCTCGGGCGCGCGCGCGTCGACACGCCTCTGCCTACTGGTAGAGGTTGAAGACAGGTGGGAGGCCTGGTGGGCTGGGCTAACAGGAGCTGGGCCGCCTCATGGGCCAGCCAGGTAAGAAGACCCAGGTACTTCTCTCTCTCACTGCTTTCTATTTTAATTACTGTTTTCTATTTTCTGTTTTTGTTTTGCTTTATTAAAAATGCTAGAGCATTTTCATAAATCATGAAAATATTGGTGGGCACATATTGAATTAATTTCAATAGCCCTCAACTAGTTTCACAATTATTAGAGCATTTAAACTATTTATAGAATTTAAATGCTCCAATTCAAATACATTAGTGAATTAAATCAAAGCCCAAACAATTCCCCATAATGTTCAATATTTTTGGTTTGGACCAAAACCCTTGCCAAAATTATCAAACATTACTGAAGGCAATTTTTGGGTTTATTGAAAATATTTTTAGGTTAAACCTAATTGCTTTGATTTGGTGTTAGGGTTTAATCATCCCTATTTCAGGTTTCCTTTGAAAATAAACATGATGACATGAAGATCAAACAAAGACAACAGGGGAAGCTAGGGCTGTGACAACTCACCCCCACTAAAACAAGAATCTCGTCCCGAGATTCAAGCGTAGGGTAAGAAATCAGAGGGGACACAAGCTAGCACAATCTTCACGATCCAATTTTCCTTCTCGAAGCTGTTGATTCATTGCATCATGTTGATCTTGGCATCCTTGCTTTCGAGGTCTTTGTCCAACACGGTGACGACGAAAGAACCCTACAAAATTGATCCTCTGAAAGATCGAGCAACTCAAGATCAGCTCATGGAGTGAGACGTTGAAGGATCTCTTGAGCCGAGATACGAAACACACATCCAAAGGGATGGAGTGAAACAAATGATGAAGATTCATTCGTTAGGCAATAATTCCATACCTAAGAGGATGGTGATCGATGTCACCATACGGGGCACCTTAGAGAAGGTGACTCGTACAATTATTCCCTTAAGTGGCAAAAAGAATTACTTTTGATATAGAGATCATTGATATTCCCTATACTAGCCTAAGGTAAATCACAATCAATCGTTTGACAGAGTCCGTAAGAATGACATTCTCGGGTCAGAATAGATGATGTGGACTACCTTGTTGAAGACAACACCAGGGATGATTTTTCTTATCATCGGAAATGAATGGGACCCATGGCAAGTTGGCACATTGGCGGTGCAAGCTGGGAACAAAATGCAAATGCTGGGAATGATTCTAGTATCTGGGAAGAAACCCAACAGTAGATAGTGAATCTACTCTTTGAGAGGTTAAAGCATAACTAAGAACACTGGGAGCAATCCCGGTTTGTGTCGAGGATAACACCTAGTGCTTGTGCGTGCTCTCAAGAACTTGAGCATTCCCATATTCATCAAGGTTATACCAATATCCGTGTTAAGGATCCTGGCAACACCACATACTACCATGATGAATAATGATGGACGATGCAGATGCAAAGGAAGATAACACTTTCTCAGATTTCACCTTAGCAGAGTCAAGGGCAAAATCTGGATGATCGACCGAGAGACATTTAGCACTCCGCTTCTAATGTTCTCCTTGACGTGTTAGCGTAAGCCATTCATAGATATGTTTGGTATCTTGAACATCAAGTAAAGGTCGGACTTCGGGAGCACAAGAATCCATAAGGAACAACTAGGGAGTAATTCCTACGAAATCCTTATGGGGAGGTGGCCAACTTCTTCAATCAAGATACTACAACAATAGGTCTTCCGGCTGGGTGTGTTGGCCACGACATCCACTTTACCGGTTATCGAGAGACCATTATTATAGTTCTTGGAAAATACTCCAACCATCATATCTGCCTGAGATTCAGTTCTGGTTGGTGTCAGGATATTCCAGACTCATCAAGTCTAGGAAGAAAAATGAAAGTTTACAAACCAAATCGACGAGATGACGTTGCGAGATTCTCGGGAAGTGGACTACGGTAGTAAGCTCCAAAACATGAGCTGGTTCTGCAACATACATATGAACACGTTGTCCAAGACAAGCATGACCAGGTAGAAGTTTTACGATAAAACACTACCGAGTTTAGGTGGGGAACCATCATCAAAGATAACGAAGTCCTTGCATAAGGCATGCTCTTAAGAAGGAACTTCTTTTCCTTGAACAAATCAACCAGTGGCTTGGTGTGCCAGGGATGCATATAGAGTGAAGGTTGCAAGTCTCCAAACCACAGAATACTTCGCACGTATGCATGACTGACTTGGGATGATTCCACAGGAAGCAAAACAACTTTCTCGCATTCACGGTGACAACTTTCATCAAATGCTCATGAATTTGAGGAAGTCACTTCTTTCTTCCAAACATATACTTCACGAACGGGTCATGAAGATAATGCTTATAAAAGTTTCCAATACTAGCTTAATGTTCAACAAAATCATGGAGAGGATAAGGATGTTGTCGATGGGCTCAACAATAACTCATCCAGGTTTCCATATAAGTGGGATTCCACAATTAAGTGAGCACGGTGATAGTATTGGTCAGACCAATAGATATAACGGTGTATGCTCGAGGAATCAACCACGAGTAAGACAACGTTACGAATATCGTTGGTTCTGATTTGACTTGGCGATAACCCATACTCAAATCAAAGCCTAGATAAAACAATAGATCCACAAATGAGCACGGAGATCAATTGAAAAAGATATCATCTATCTTCAATACACACACAAGATATCCCTTTGAGGTGAGCTATGTGGATTAAGCTTTTATCTTCCAACTCTCCAAGTTGTTATTTAGCTTAACCAACTAGTTCAGGGTATCCAACACAGATTCTTGGAGAAGGGGTGGTTTATATGAAACCAACTTGATCACGAGCTCGACGCATTGGTCAGGGGACAACCCGGTGATACTTCCGAGAAGATATTCGGAAAATCACGAACCACCGATATGTTATTAGGCTCGCAAACAATCTTGCTTTTCAGGGCGAGATGATATGATCACAAGAGTTAGGAATTTATGCAATCCTAACTCATTGATCAAAAAGTGCACCAGAAAAATGGACTAGGTAGCACGATCAATCTTAGAATGGTGATTAGTAACCAACACACTAAGAATGAAATTGTTGTCCTTTAACCACCAAGCAACGAGGTTGCTAGGGGTATTGATTCACACATCATGATTCTCTTGTCGGCATTCCGGTTACAATAACACGGAGACCGAGGAATGAACGATGATGGCGAGAAGCACTACTATATCAAGAGTTCATAGGAGGTTGTGCAATTCCCATGACATTCTTGATATAAATATGGTAACACTCCAAGATAGAACAGATTAGAAGCTGGGTTAGCATTCTCCATCTGCGAAGTACAACTTCTATGACCCAATCCTAGGAAGGGATGAGGTACTGGAGTTTGTTTCTCCTAGTCATTCCAGAATAGAATGGCTTGACGGACCACAAGAGTAAAAGGCATCGATGCACGAGTGCACAACTACTCCTGACTATCAATTGATAGGCGAAGGTCAGAATACAACTAAAAAGGGACAACTCAAGGAACATATAACTTTCCGAGTTGCAGATGCATAGACTAGCATGTCGAAGCAGTTCAACACATTTCTTCCGGATAACCCATGCAGAACGGTAGGACTGGCAGAGTCACAATATGAATGGAGTACTACTCAGAAGCACTCTGGTTGTGATCTTTTGGTTCGGGAGAACTTCTGCCAAGGGTGGTTCATGGTATTGGAAGAACGATAACCACGTACCTCGAGGACTATCACAAAGTTACTAATATCCTAAAGGGACGAGCAATTACTATCAACATGAGGTAAGTAGAGTGAATCTTGGGTTCAAGAACCCAGGTGTAGAATGTCTACTAACTAAATGGCATCACGGGATGCTTTCGAGAATGACGGCCAGAATCATCACACTGGAATATAAAACATTGCTAGATTACTGGGTGATCTTCTAAGACACCTAGGGTCATAATAATAAGTCCAACATATATGTCGAGGTAACAGAGTGCCTCAACACACCGACTAGTGTGGTTAATCTGGCCTAAAAGGACATTAGGAACAGATAGGAATGATTTGCAAATGCATCAGACTATTTAGAAACCTGGGATGACTCGAACAGCATAGCGGCAGTAAATGCTCAAAAATACTTTTGAGACTCATGCACAAAGATAGCATAACCACTCAACATCATAATGTCAAGGTTCTGAGACCAACAGTTGAGCAACAGAAGTAGTAGAAACTGAACTGAGGGTTGAAACCACATTAACGTGATCCTAATAAATAGAATGAGAATCCTAGTTCTTCATCCCCGTAGAATAGAAGAAGGTGACTCAGATCAGAAGGTCATAGGGTAAAGGAGTAAAAAGAGCCTTACGTTCCCTTCCACAATCAATTCCCTTATATAACTAAAGAATTTCTAGACACGACTTCGACCAGTTTGGCTTGCTAAACCTACAGGCAGTCAGGCTCTGATACCAAAGCTGTCGGGACCCCGATCCTAAGTCACACAGGTCTAGCCTGTAACACATCATATCACTTTGCGGCCTCACGCACGGTATCCCCACGGGTGCCACCTTACCTGGCCCGGGACCATTTGCGCATTTTGGCACACGTATATGATAGTGTTGCTAGCATCCATATGACATAGAACCCGGGCCGACATGACCAGTTATAAAACAAAAGTGGCACTAAATTACAGAGACAGGCATACATGACCCAGCAACGAACGTGTCGGTCATCAACGTATGAACCCAAGTTGTAGCAAGCTACAAGGACTTAAAGGAACAACACGTGACATTTCCCCTAAGGGACAGACACAGGAACGAAGAAGGACACATGCCGGCCAGCCTAAGTGTTCCGGAGCAGTAGCAAGCTACCAAGGCTCAGTGGAAGCACTAGGAGACATTTCCCTGTAAGGTAGGCTACCAAGGGTAAACAACTAGGTGTCGGATCCCACACATAGCAATACACATTACACGTACGCATAACATGCAAGTATGTGCTGTACAACATGGCATCACAACATAACTCAACAACTCATATAGATAAAGGCCCAGAAGAGCCATCATAGCATTTATTACAAACAGAGGTCACATGACCCAACATAGAGAGCATACAGGCAACGGAAGCATAGCATGTCTGAGTACAGACAACTACAAATGAAAAAGGCTAAGAAGCCTGACTATCTACAAGACCCTCCTAAGGGCACAAGACCGTAGCTGAGGTAACAAGCTAAACGTCGAAGTCCACGTGGAACCACTAGCGAGACTGAAGTCTCTCTGCAAAACATAAATTAAGCAAACGTGAGTACAAAGGTACTCAGCAAGACTTACATCAGAACTAACTACATATGCAACAGTATCAACAAAGGGGTGGTGGAGTTTGACTGCAGCAAGCCAGCTTTGACTCGGTGGCTATCCTGAACTATGACTGCAAGTAACTCTTTTGAGGTGGCGCACACGAGTCCACATATTCACCAATCAATACACCACTATGGATCCGCTCCGTCTCCCTACGAGAACGCCATCCATAGCACTCACACTTGTCTTGAGCATTTTAGAGTATCCACTTTCAATTGTCTATGTACCACGTAAGCATCCAAGAAGTCCATATCCGCGGACCCGGCTATTCGAATAGATCATGTTAACCCTGCAGGGGTGTACTTCTTCACACACGATCTCGCCACTTACCGCCATGTACATGTCGTGTATCTCGGCAACCTTCAAGCGGAAGCCTAGCGAGGGTGTCGGCCACGACCTGACTAACCACACAAGTCTCTCGTCCAGGTTTATCGCCTATTCGGGTTCCATCCGTGGGGAGATCCGGCGGGGGTGTCGCTCACGGCCCCAAAAGATGTGCGCAGGGTTCCCAAGCCCACCTCGTCGGATGGATCTACGCTTGGTACACCGTGCCATGGTGCCTAGTCTGACCCAAGCCCACCTGTACCGGGTGCCACTTGGTAGACTACTAGCACTACCTACAAACACCAGAAACTAGTTGCAATTCCTGGACAGAGATCTAGTTGATTAATAAGTCGAGAGGGGCACTTCAGCATTCCAATGCGTGGTAGTAGCGTCATTGGACAACTTACACAGAACTCAGTTCTTAAGGACGGTTCCAGTGAGACAACCCACCATGTACTCCTACATTGCCTCTCATCGCTACCTTTACCAAATCGTGTTCACACACTTAGCTCACACACAGTAGGACATGTTCACCACATTCCAATTCATCCCCGATGAATCAGACCTGACTCAACTCTAAGCAATAGCAGGCATAACCAGAAAGCATGAATGAGTAGGCACAACATGGCTCAAACAACTCCTACTCATGCTAGTGGGTTTCAACTATTTACTGTGGCAATGACAGGTCATGCAGAGGAAAGGGGTTCAACTACCGCAGCAAAAGCAGTTCAATCGTTGTTGTCCTAATGCAGTAAAAGAGAGCAGGAGCGAGAGAGTGGGATTGTATCGGGATGCTCAATGGGGGTTTGCTTGCCTGGCACTTCTGAAGTTATCAATGAGTCTTCATCGGTGTCATCGAACTCATCGTCGGAACGTCTTCTACTGAGAGGGGAAAAAACCGACAAACAGAGGAAGAACACAATCAATGTAATGCAACAATATGATGCATGAACATGACATGGCAATATGATGTGATTTGGCCTAATGCAACTAGCAACCAAATTAAATGAAGTTGGTTTGAACCAGAGGTTCAAATTCAAACTCCATATGTGATTATTCAAATGCCGTTTATTCAAATTGCTCTAAACAGCAGCCATAAGTTGTTCTAACATGCATGAAAATGCCATAAACAGATTCCTTGGATTTTTCCGATCAATTTTCATATATAAATTATTTTCATCTGAGCTACGGTTGATTTTATATGATTTTTAGAAGTTTTGGCTATTTTTTGAAATAAATAAAATCATTTCTGATTTATTTAAAATTCCAGAAAATACTTACTGCGTCAGCACTGCGTCATCATGACGTCAGCAGGTCAACAGAGGCTGGTCCAGTCAAACCTGACCAGTGGGGCCCACTGGTCAGTGACACATGGACTAAATCCGGTCAAAACCAGCACTGACTGGGGTTTGACCAGGGCTAGGGCCCACTGTCAGTGGCTAGCTAATCTAATTAAACGTAGTTATCATTAACCAAGGTTAAGCTAATTAGGTTTAAGTCTAAACTAGGTTAATTAGTCGTGCGGGGCCCGCATGTCATAGACCCAGGGGGGTCAAACCTCGGGTCAAAGACCCAAACAGGCCGGCGGCTCACCGCCGGCGACAGCGGGCACGGCGAAGGGGCTCGGGATCTATCCTCCGTCGACCAAATGGCCGGCGAGGACCACCTACGTGACGCTGGCGCTCGTGCGCATCCAACGGTGCCATCGGCTCGAGCCGTCGTGGACCCAAATGACGGCGGCGACGACTAGTGCGGTCACCGGAGCTCGGGCGACGACGGAAACGGCACTGCGGTGCACTAGGGGAGGAACTATTGGGTGTAAAAGTCTTTTGGGGTGCACTGAGCTCGCTCATGGCCTCGAAGGAGTGTGGCAGCAGCTCTGGCCACGGCAGCGCCATGGACGGCGGCGGCGAGCTCACGGCCATGGTTGGGATCGGGGCTAGCGAGTGCAACGAGAGAGGGAGAAGTAGGGGTTGGACGCGGGAGCTCATGGTGGACACGCAGAGCAGACAAGCGGGCTCGGGGAGGCGCTAACGACGGCGAATCAACGGCAGTGATCTCGGACGACCGAGGAGGAAGACGACGGCGTTGCGGATGAGGAGGAGCTCCTGGCGCCGCGTGACTTGGTAGAGAGGAAGAGGAAGTTGCGGCGGTTCTTTTGTGCTCGGCAGTAGGGCGTGGGATGGCCGGTGGCCACGGTGGTGCTCGCCGGCGCGGTCGCGGCGGCTTCGGCCATGAGGGGAGAACGAGAGAGAGGACGAGGGAGAAGGCAGAGAGTGAGGGGAAAAGGCCAGGGGCTCGAGACGTCTCCAGCGGCGCGGATCAAGGCGAAGGGGCGGCCTCCAGCGCGAAGCAGGAGGTGGAGCTTGGGCACGCGCGCGTCGACACGCCTCTGCCTACTGGCAGAGGTTGAAGACAGGTGGGAGGCCTGGTGGGCTGGGCTAACAGGAGCTGGGCCGCCTCATGGGCCAGCCAGGTAAGAAGACCCAGGTACTTCTCTCTCTCACTGTTTTCTATTTTAATTACTGTTTTCTATTTTCTGTTTTTGTTTTGATTTATTCAAAATGCTAGAGCATTTTCATAAATCATGAAAATATTTGTGGGCACATATTGAATTAATTTCAATAGCCCTCAACTAGTTTCACAATTATTAGAGCATTTAAACTATTTATAGAATTTAAATGCTCCAATTCAAATACATTAGTGAATTAAATCAAAGCCCAAACAATTCCCCATAATGTTCAATATTTTTGGTTTGGACCAAAACCCTTGCCAAAATTATCAAACATTACTGAAGGCAATTTTTGGGTTTATTGAAAATATTTTTAGGTTAAACCTAATTGCTTTGATTTGGTGTTAGGGTTTAATCATCCCCATTTCAGGTTTCCTATGAAAATAAACATGATGACATGAAGATCAAACAAAGACAATAGGGGAAGCTAGGGCTGTGACACTTGATCAGAGTACCCCAAAACCATTTCTGTTCAAATTCAAATTTGAACAACTTTACACTACCAACTTTTTACTTGGGGCTTCAAACTTTGTGGGCATGATCATAACCCCAAATGATGACACTACACCAAGTGGTGCATCAAGGGGAGATGGTTAGCTTAACTTAAACATGGTGAAACCATTTCTGTTGATTTCTAGGGTTCACCAGAGTTACATTGGCAAGTTTCTTCAAACAGGCCCAAACTTGGTGAAACACCCTATTTCCATATGACATTTAATCCTGTTAAGTGTCATGGCCAGTGGAGATCATTTGCTTGCCCAAAACATAATCAAACACCTTTTGCCATTTTACCAAAACCACTGTTTTGGCCTCTTTTACTATTTACCCTTGACTCAACTTTCTACCACAGCATCACCTAGTCACCCTCTACCTCCAGTAACTTCCCCATGACCAGAGTTCAATAATTGAAGGGTGAAAACCCCAATTTACCTTGCTGGGCAGCCCAGTTCTTATATTCTCTCAGCTTCCCTCCTCTCCCACTGGACAGCCA
Organism: Secale cereale; assembly: GCA_902687465.1. NCBI lineage: Eukaryota > Viridiplantae > Streptophyta > Magnoliopsida > Poales > Poaceae > Secale > Secale cereale. The sequence continues at coordinate 170,201,619 of LR738712.1, forward strand.
AGGCATCCAAGGCCACAGCCAGATTGTTTACTCTGTTCTTGACCCTCCAGACACGGTGGACGTGCCCAGCTAGCCAACGACATGCCGTGGCATGCAGAAGGCACGCTCCAGAGCGCGCTACAGTGCACGCCCGCACTGTAGCCTCGCCCAATCAGCCAGCCCCGACCACCGCGTGCTCCCCTCTCGCGCCATTCGATGCGCCTCGGCGTCCGCAATGTTCCCCGGCGCTGTCCCCCTCCTCCTTCTCCCTCCAGTGGACGCCCTCGCACGCGCGCTGGCCGCCCGCGAGCTCCAGTCTTCGGCCTCACACGCACGCAGCACCAGAAGCTTCCGCCGCTCCCTCTCTTCCTCTCCTCTGCCCTGGACCTCGTCCAGCAACCCCGCAGACACCTCCCGAGCGCCTCCCGTGCCCTGTGGCAACGAGCAGAGGCTCGCCGGCGCACAGGTCCACGGCACCTCGCCGTCCGCCTATAAATAGACCCCCCGAGCCCCTCCTCTCCTCACCAGTCGCACTCTCCCTCTCTCAATCTTCCCCCAGAGCCACTCACCCCACTCCAGACCAGCCCGAGCTCGAGATCAAGCTCGAGCTCCGCCACAGCGGCTCCCTGTCGCCTGCTCGATACAGGCCGCCCCAGCCTCTTCTCTCACTCGATCTAGCACCACAGCACCACACTGACGCGTTTCCCCGTCTTTCCCCTCTCTGCAACTGCCGGAATCGACCGGAGCATCACTCGCCCGAAACTCCTCCGCCGCGTGTCCTCGCCGCCGGCGAACCAGGCCCCTCCGGCGACCCGCACCACCTCCACCAGATCGGCGACATCTTGCTGAGTGCATCCCTGCAGCTCGCCCCGCCGTGCCCGGAAACGTCGCCGGTGAGCTCTCCGGCTCTCTGCCGGAGGGTTAGGGATGACAGGCGGGCCCCGCCTGTCAGCCTCCCCTCGCCCTCGCCCCTCTCTCCTCTCACTGACGCCGGGCCCCGCCCATTAGGTTTAAAAACCCTGGTGCGCGCGCTGGCGCCCGTGCAGTGGGCTGTTCGCCCTGGGCCTGCTGCACTGTGGCCGATCTGGCCCAGTGGCACAGGGCCCTTTTTCCTTTTTTCTTTTCTGTGGATTTTCAAATAATTCCACAGAATTAAATATTTTTCCAAATGAATTAATTTCAGTTCCTAAAAACTTGTAAAAATCCAACCTATTTAATGATGTCACTTTCACACATGTCCATGGACCATTTCTGTTCTGTTCAAATTTAAATTCATATTTGAACATTAAAACTTCTGTTCAAATATTCATGTACCCCATTCTGCCACTCCAAAACTCAAACTAAGAATTTTGGCCATCTTAGTTTTCCCTATAGTATTTGATAAAAATAAGTTGATATTTTTCTGAGCACTTTGGTTTTTCTGTTTTTATTGTGGTGTTATTTTTCCCGTTGTTTATTGCGACGATTAGATACCGTATTTGACGAGGTTAATGAAGAAGAAGGAGGGAAAGGATTTGAAGACTTTGAAGACCAGGCTAATCCAGGCAAGCAACCCTTTGACCATGATACCCTTGTGTTATTCAGAACCCATTTATTTCCGATTGCATGATGATAAGAGTGACGGTGGTGACCTAGTTGAGGACCACCACATGATCCATGCTTTATTCATGATCTTGCTAAATGCTTAGATGCAATGCAAATGATTAGTAGTGATGCTTAGTGATGCATGTGTGCCATGAAACCTTCGTGGTTGCATTCTTTTCAAAAACCCCATCGGGTGCCCCTAATGCCCGAGGGTGATGTTGAGTTAGGTCATCACTTGAGGAAGAAGTGATGTGCCGATAAAGATCTTGTGTGTGGGTGAAATGATGGATTAGATTTATGTGTGACTACCGTCCCAACCAAACATGTGCAACCACTCTACCCCTTATGGGACGGGGCATTATTGATTACTTAGGCCGATACTAGCATGGTGCCCACATTACTAGTGACGGGGAAGACTTGAGGTCTTTCCCGGGACGGGGTCGTGCTTGGATAGACGACCATGACTGTTTTTACAGGGCACCGGACACACTGTTGGTCCCTTCGTGTACGCGTGCCATTGAAATTAGGGCAAGTCCCATGATCTATTGTTTGTACTCGAGGGCCGTGTACCAACGAGTGGACCCTATGCTAGTGTCGACTAGGGAAAGATAATGGCCGGGTGCTTCCCCCGAGTACTTGAGGTACTGCGGGATCGTGGGTGACACGAAAGCTTCCCGGATCTTGCGGGTAAAGTGCGCAACCTCTGCAGAGTGTAAAACTATTCGAATAGCCGTGTCCACGGTCATGGACAGTTGGGTGGTGCTACTTAAACTATGTCCATAATTTTACTATATCAGTGAAAGTATGTGTGTGGGATGAGTCAAGGTGGTGACTTGACTCGTTGAGTCGAATCCTATTCATGTTGATATCGGTAACCTGTCTTCGAGGTTACCCGAATTTATTGATGCATGTACATGGTAGAATATCTATTCTAGCTTGTAGCTAGATTGCTCATTGTTGTATAATTGCATTGTTACCTTGAACCAAATCATGGGTTGCTTGCGAGTACATTCAAAGTACTCATTGGATTGCCACAGGTTATTTAATTGGCCAGGCATGGAGGAGCAGGAATATGAAGAAGAATTCTATGGAGACAAACATGCGAACTAGGACTCTATCCCAGTCAGAATGCCTGTAGGGTTAAGGCAGATGGCATGGGTTCTACTTATCTTCGAAGACTTCCGCTATTCGAGTTATTTGCTATTCATCCCTTGAGGCTTTATCTATGTAAGACTTGGCCATAATGGCCATAATTTGTGTAAGACGGTATGTATGGAGGTAAGACTCTTGTTATTCAGCTTTTGTGTGTTCAGATATCATTGATCTCTGGGATCACTGTACACGTGCATTCGGTGATCTCGACTTTTAAGTCGGGTTCCCCACAAACGACCACCGACGGGTGTGTCCGGGGCGTTACAAGTTGGTATCAGAGCCGACCATCGCGGTTACACGGATGTTTGTGGACAGGTGCTCGGTCATGTTATTCATGACGTTTGTGACCCGTCATGGCACACGGCCTGGCACATGTATCGGACTAGATGCACAGACGTTTGTGCCAAGAGGGAACGTTCCTATGGCCCGATGAGGACGTCGGTTCCTCTGAGTGGGAGTGTATGTGATAGCCTGGCTTATTAGGGATGATAGACTACTCATATTAATAAGGAATTCCTTCTTTTCCGGGAGCCCATTCAGAAAGAACTCCAAAGTTAAGCGTGCTCAGCTTGGAGTAGTTTCAGGATGGGTGACCGACCGGGAAGTTGCTCCCGGGTGCGCACGAGTGAGGACAAAGTGCGCAGAAAAGACAAGTATTGATATGTGAGGCCAGTCTAGATCCTGCCAGGAGTAACGACCACCGGCGGGTGTGTCCGGGGCGTTACATTATGCTACTACAGAGAAGGAATTTTTAGCAGTTGTATTTGCTTGTGATAAGTTTAGACCTTATATTGCTGATTCTAAAGTAACTATTCACACTGATCATGCTGCTATCAAATACCTTATGGAAAAGAAAGATGCTAAACCTAGACTTATTAGATGGGTTCTCTTGCTGCAAGAATTTGACGTGCATATTATTGATAGAAAGGGAGCTGAGAACCCCGTAGCAGATAACTTGCCTAGGCTAGAGAATATGCTTGATGACCCACAACCTATTAATGATAGCTTTCCTGATGAACAATTAGATGTCATAGATACTTCTCGTACTGCTCCATGGTATGCTGATTATGCTAATTACATTGTTGCTAAGTTTATACCTCGTAGTTTCACGTACCAACAAAAGAAAAAGTTCTTCTATGATTTGAGACATTACTTTTGGGATGACCCACATGTTTATAAAGAAGGAGTAGATGGTATTATTAGACGTTGTGTACCTGAGCATGAACATGAACAGATCATACGCAAGGCTGGAGATAGAATAACACATAAGGTATTGCAATCTGGTTTTTATTGGCCTACTCTCTTCAAGGATGCCCGTAAGTTTGTCTTATCTTGTGATGAATGTCAAAGAATTGGTAATATCAGTAGATGTCAAGAAATGCCTATGAATTATTCACTTGTTATTGAACTGTTTGATGTTTGGGGCTTTAATTATATGGGACCGTTCCCTTCCTCTAACGGGTATACACATATTTTAGTTGCTGTTGATTACGTTACTAAATGGGTAGAGGCTATTCCAACTAGTAGTGCTGATCACAACACTTCTATTAAGATGTTTAAAGAAGTTATTTTCCCGAGGTTTGGAGTCCCTAGATACTTAATGACTAATGGTGCTTCACACTTTATTCATGGTGCTTTCCATAAAATATTTGCTAAGTATGATGTTAATCATAGAATTGCATCCCCTTATCACCCATAGACTAGTGGTCAAGTAGAATTAAGTAATAGAGAGCCGAAATTAATTTTGCAAAAGACAGTTAATAGGTCTAGAAAGAATTGGTGCAAGAAACTAGATGATGCATTATGGGCCTATAGAACTGCATACAAAAATCCTATGGGAATGTCTCCATATAAAATGGTTTACAGAAAAGCATGTCACTTACCTCTTGAGCTAGAACATAAGGCTTATTGGGCTATTAAAGAGCTCAACTATGATTTCAAACTTGCCAGTGAGAAGAGGTTCTTTGACATTATCTCTCTTGATGAATGGAGAACCCAGGCCTATGAGAATGCCAAGCTGTTTAAAGAAAAAGTTAAAAGATGGCATGACAAAAGGATACAAAAGCATGAGTTTAACGTAGGTGATTATGTCTTGCTATACAACTCTCGTTTAAGATTTTTTGCAGGAAAACTTCTCTCTAAATGGGAAGGTCCTTACGTTATCAAGGAGGTCTATCGTTCCGATGCCATAAAAATCAACAACTTCGAAGGCACAAATCCGAAGGTGGTGAATGGTCAAAGAATCAAACATTATATCTCAGGTAACCCTATAAATGTTGAAACCAATGTTATTGAAATCGTAACCCCGGAGGAATACATAAGGGACACTTTCCAGAATGAGTCAGACTCTGAAAAGGAAGAGGTATGTGGTACGGTAAGTAAACCGACTCCAAAACAGTTCTAAAGGCAATTTTTCACCGTTTTGGAATATTTAGAAAAATAGAAAAATAAATGGCAGTCCGAAAGAGACATGAGCCGTCCACGAGGGTGGAGGGCGCGCCCCCCTACCTCGTGGGCACCTCGTGTGCCTCCCGGACTCCGATTTCTTGTATGTTACTCCTTTTGGTCGGTAAAAAATCACTATATATTCTCCCGAAGGTTTTGACCACCGTATCACGCAAAAATCCTCTGTTCTTGTTTCGAGCTATTTTTCTGCTAGGGTTGACAAGGCCATGCATCATGTCGTCCTCCTCCTCCAACAATGAGGGCAACGATGCTTGGCTAATGAAGATAGATCTGAAGAGGGAAGTACCCGAGGAGATCAACAAGGAGAAAAGGATAAAGAAGGTGGTGGAAGATCAGGCTCTGGCAACAGGAGAAGAAGACATCCATCAACCCCTTCCCAACCTCTTTACTTCAACTGAGCTTGAAGCTTTCAAGATGATTGAGTTAGCTCAAATTCAAAACAAGTATCTCACAAGTGAAAATATTTTATTGAAGGAGCATATAGCTGCACTTAAAGGTATTATCCGCAAGTTGGAGTATATCCTACGCTCGATGTATGATGATCCGGCGTCACTACTTTCAACTCCATCATCACCACCCCCGAAGGAGACATAATCATATGAGTATGGGCACTCCCCTTGGCAACTTACAAGCTTGGGGGAGTTGCCCCGGTATCGTATCACCATCACACTCCTATCTTTATCGTTTATATTAGTTTGATCCTTTTAGTAGTATCTTGATCTAGTAGAATGAAATTAGCATGATCTGGTTGTGAGCTTTTGCTTTATGATCTTTACCTATGCAATCGAGTCCGTGAGCTATATAATAAAGATTAGCATCGACTCAAGGGCTTGGTTTCCTCACTTTGGTCATGATAGAATAAAAGAAAACATAAAAAGTATCAAAGAGATCATATTGATCTTATGGGAAGTAATGACTTCACATATAAAGAGTATGATGAATAAAAGTTGTTGAGAGTTGACAAACATAGTTTTGGTCATCGTTGCAATTAATAGGAAGTAATAAAGAAAAAGAGGTTTGACATACAAATATACTATCTTGGACATCTTTTATGATTGTGAGCACTCATTAAAATATGACATGCTAAAGAGTTGATGTTGGACAAGGAAGACAACGTAATGGGTTATGTTTTCTTATATTCGAAATAAAGTATATTGTCATGGATCATCCAACATGTTGAGCTTGCCTTTCTCCCTCATGCTAGCCAAAACTCCTTGCACCAAGTAGAGATACTACTTGTGCTTCCATACATCCTTAAACCCAGTTTTGCCATGAGAGTCCACTATACCTACCTATGGATTGAGTAAGATCCTTCCAAGTAAGTTGTCATGTTACAAACTCGCTAAAATATGTATGATTTATTAGTGTGGAGGAAATTAGCTTTATACGATCTTGTGATATGGAAGTAATAAAAGCGACAGACTGCATAATAAAGGTCCTTATCACAAGTGGCAATATAAATTGACGATCTTTTGCGCTAAGACTTTGTGCATCCAACCCTAAAAGCACATGACAACCTCTGCTTCCCTCTATGAAGGGCCTATCTTTTATCTCTGCCTTATAAGAGTCAAGGTGAAAATCACCTTTCCTTTTACATTTTATCCTTTGGCAAGCACACTGTGTTGGAAAGATCCTGACATATATACCCACTTGGATGTAAGTTACCATGGTCTATTACTGTTGACATTACCCTTGAGGTAAAAGGTTGGGAGGCAACACCATAAGCCCCTATCTTTCTCTGTGTCCGATTAAAACTCCATAACCGTAAGTGTTGCATGAGTGTGAGAAATTGTGAAAGAATATATGATAGTTGAGTATGTAGGCTTGCTGAAAAGCTCTTATGTTGACTCTTTCCGATGTTACGATAAATTGCAATTGCTTCAAAGATTGAGATCATAGTTTGTTGGTTTTGAATGAAGTTTCTGATTCATACTTGACATTGTGAATGAGTTGTTACTTTATCATAAGAATCATATGACAATATATATGTGTTGCTGTTATAAGAATAATCATGATGCCCTCATGTCCGTATTTTATTTTTATCGACACCTCTATCTCTAAACATGTGGACATATTTTTCGATAACGGCTTCCGCTTGAGGACAAGCGAGGTCTAAGCTTCGGGGAGTTGATACTTCCATTTTGCATCATGCTTTTATGTTGATATTTATTGCATTATGGGCTGTTATTACACGTTATGTCATAATACTTATGCCTTTTCTCTCTTATTTTACAAGGTTTACATTGAAAGGGAGAATGCCGGCAGCTGGAATTCTGGGCTGGAAAAGAAGCAAACTCTGGAAACCTATTTTGCACAACTCAAAAAGCTCTAAAACTCCACAGGACACCGTTTCAGAAAATATAAAAAATATCTGGCGAAATAAGATCACCAGGGGGGCGACCACCTGTCCACGAGGGTGGGGGCGCGCCCCCTGCCTCATGGGCCACACGATGGTCCCCCGATGCCCATCTTCTCATATATGAGGTGTTTTGACCTGGAAAAAGTCATAAGGAGGCTTTTGAGACTAGATGCCGCTGTCTCGAAGCGGAACCTTGGCGGAAACCAATCTAGGGCTCCGGCAGAGCTGTTCTACCGGGGATACTTCCCTCCGGGAGGGGGAAATCATCACCGCCGTCATCACCAACAACTCTCCCATCTTGGGGAGGGTTATCTTCATCAACATCTTCACCAGCACCATCTCCTCTCAAACCCTAGTTCATCTCTTGTATCCAATCTTTGTACCCAAACCTCAGATTGGTACCTGTGGGTTGCTAGTAGTGTTGATTACTCCTTGTAGTTGATGCTAGTTGGTTTATTTGGTGGAAGATCATATGTTCAGATCCATTATGCATATTAAAACCCCTCTGATCATGAACAATATTATGTCTCATGAGTAGTTACTTTTGTTCCCGAGGACATGGGAGAAGTCTTGCTATAAGTAGTCATGTGAATTTGGTATTCGTTCGATATTTCGATGAAATGTATGTTGTCTCTCCTCTGGTGTCATGTGAACGTCGACTACATGACACTTCACCATTATTTGGGCCTAGAGGAAGGCATTGGGAAGTAATAAGTAGATGATGGGTTGCTAGAGTGACAGAAGCTTAAACCCTAGTTTATGCGTTGCTTCGTAAGGGGCTAATTCGGATCCATATGTTTCATGCTATTTTACCTTAATACTTCTTTTGTAGTTGTGGATGCTTGCATTAGAGGTGAATCATAAGTGGGAGGCTTGTCCAAGTAAGGACAGCACCCAAGCACCGGTCCACCCACATACCAAATTATCAAAGTACCGAATGCGAATCAGATGATCGTGATGAAAACGAGCTTGAAGATAATTCCCATGTGTCCTCGGGAGCACTTTACTCCATATAAGAGTTTGTCCAGGCTTATCCTTTGCTACAAAAAGGATTGGGCCATCTTGCTGCACCTTATTTACTTTTACCCTTTGTCACTTGCTACCAATTACCTTATCACAAAACTATCTGTTACCGATAATTTCAGTGCTTGCAGAAAATACCTTACTGAAAATTGCATATCATTTCCTTCTGCTCCTCGTTGGGTTCGACACTCTTACTTATCGAAAGGACTACGATAGACCCCCTACACTTGTGGGTCGTCAGACACCAATGAAAAGTTATACTATCTTCAGAAGTGCCAGGAAAGCAACCCCCATTGAACATTCCGATAAAATCCCACTCTCTCTCTCTCTCTTGCTCTCTTTTACTACATTAGGACAACAACGTTTCAACTGCTACTTTCTGCGGTAGCTGAACCCTTTCCTCTGCATGACTTGTCATTGACACAATAAATAGTTGAAACCCACTAGCATGAGTAGGAGTTGTTTGAGCCATGATGTCGGGGGAAACTGTCCACCACGAACACCTATGGGACCGGAGCCCCTTGTCGTTGCGGTGAGGGAGCGGAGGGAGCACAAAGAGTAGATCGAGGAGAGCACGCGGGCAGTTTACCCAGGTTCGGGCCGCGCGGACGCGTAAAACCCTACTCCTGCTTGGTTTGTATTGAGTTTGTGAGCTCGAGAGCTTGAAGAACTAGCTACACCGAGCGAGAGAGCTATCTAGGTTCTGAACCCTTTCTACGTTGTGCATGGGCCTCCTTTTATAGCTCAAGGGGTCACCGACAGGTGTCAACGTAGAAGAAGGGCAAAAACGTAACTTTGGTGGTAGTTGTAACAGTGCGGGAACAGTGGATGAACAGTGATCATCACCTAATTTGACAGTGGGGGACAAGGGCATTTAATGCCCGTCGCCGTCGACCCCAAAAGCGCCCGCCCTTGCATCTCCATTCGCCACGGTGACAGCCTTGTCACCGTGGAGTGCCACCGTGTCCCCCAGGCTGCACAGCCATCCGCCACGCGTCCCTGGAAGGGCCCCAGGGCGACGCGTGGGCCGATGAGCTGGAGCGCGGGCACACAGCGCATATTTCCCCGGCAAGCACCTTGCCGGGGTCTTGATCTTGTCGGGCTGGGAAGCTTGTCGCTCCCCGGGTCTTGTCGGGGCGCAGAGTGCGCCGAGGCATGTCTTCTGAGATGCGGTCTTCTGGTTTTCCTGCCAAGCTCCTCTTGCCAGGGTCTTGTGTTAAATGAGATGATCTTGAGCCTGGGACGGCCTTCCCGGCAAGCCCCACTTGCCGGGGTGTTGATCCTCTGTCTTGTATACTTTGTTTTTGAATGGCTTAATAAGGACCGAAAAAGGTTTCCGGCAAGTGCGTGGTGAGCCCTGCCGCGGGAAGCTGCTACTGCCCGTGCACATGTTGGGGTACTAAGGTACCCCTATCTTAGTACACCGACAGGAGCCCCCGGGCCTGGGCCACACACGGTGCCGAGCGCTGTTGGGCCAGGCCCAAAACAGTGCACGGGCACACGCGGCCCACGGCAAGCCATAATTCCCCTTCCGCATCCGCCGCGTCCCTTCCTAACGGCACGCGTCGATTGCGGCGTCGTGGGAGAGATCGTGGCCACGTTCTTTAATGGGAAATGCGGAGCGTCCCCCACTTCCCCCTTAAAAGCAGAGGAAGCAGGGACAGTTTCCCTTCTCCGCATTCACTCCGTCTTCAACCTCCAGAAATCCCCCGCTGCGCTCCGCCTCCACACCTCCTCCGCCTCCTTCCGCATCTGCGGCGCCGTCGAACTCCTCGCCCCTTCCCTCGCCGCCTCCGCCATGGCCCCGAAGACCGAGAAGGCGAAGGAGGAGAAGACCAAGAAGGAGAAATCCGAGCAGGCGGCAAAGCTTGCTCTCTTGCGGAAGAGGAATGTCGTCTTCGCGCCAAGGCTCAGCGCGAGGGAACTCTGGAACAAGTATTACCTTTTCTGGGCCAAGGAGACCAAGGCTCATCCCCGGACCAGAGTCTACCCCGCCGGCGCCAAGGATCTGCTTCCCGGCGGGTATTTTTTCTTCGCTGTCTTCTTCCACTGCGGCTTGTGTCCTCCATTCTCGGAATTTTTCTGCGACATCCTGAACACGTACGGCCTCCACCTCCTAGACTTCACCCCCAACGCCATCCTTACGATGGCGGTTTTCGCACATCTGTGCGAAAACTATATAGGGATCTATCCAAATGTAGCGCTGTTTCGCCACTTTTTCATGCCTAGAGTAGAGGCCGGCGCCCCCCTCTTCGGGGGTATATCTTGGATCTTCCGCTTGAATAAGAACGAGTCCTATCTGAGAGGAGAGCTCCGCGGCAAGTGGGAAGAGTGGCGCGCGGACTGGTGCTGGATAGTTGAGGACTAGCCGGAGCCTTTCACCGCGCCGCGCACAACAGCCATAGTGCGCGGCAGAGACTGGAGCGAGTTGGCCCCGGATGATGTCAAGCTCAACGTTGCTCTTGTTAGGATACTTCGTCTCCGGGTAGCAAAACTGACCATTGGAGAGGTAGAGGCAGATTTCCTCCGCCGCCGCATTGCCCCTTTACAGGAGAGGAAAAGGCCAGCATGGGAGTTCGGCAATGCGGCGGACATTATGAGGCTGCGCCCGGGCTTGAACTTCAACTTCACGGCGTTGGAGCTGAAGGGGATGGTCCGGGAACTTTTTAAGCACGAGCCGGCCCATCCGGAGTGGGTTAGATCACCCCGGGGAGTGGTGCCGCTATGCAACAGCACGGCCCGGGATGCTTTGCGCGCGATAATGCCCGCATGTGATTCTCACGGCGTCGACCCCACATGGATAGTGCCTACGCTGGATGCCATCATGAGTTTCTTCGACAACCTGGTCGAGGTGCCCAAGGTCACCGACGAGAACAAGGGTCTCACTCGGGCCACCACAGAGCGGGACATAGCCTACATTGCTTCCCGGATGGAAGAGGCCGCCGCAGCTGCAGCAGCAGGAGATTTCGGGTTCACCATGGACGAGGCGCAGGCCGCGGATGAGGTGGGCCAAGCAGAGGAGGCCGAGATCCGCAGACTGCTCAATCTTCCGCCCGACGAGCTTGCCGGGGTCCCTTCCTTGAGGCACGCCGGGATTCCCGGAGTCGTGAGCGAAGCCGCGGCAAGCGAGGCCGCCGGAGGGAACAGAGGTGCCGGAGGGAGCGGAGCCACCGGAGGGAGCGGAGCCACCAGAGGGAGCGGGGCCGCAGGACAAGGTGCTGGATCCAGCGGGCCCGCCGGGGCGGAGGAGGAGGACACCGAGGCCGATGAGGACAGCGGTGGGTCTCTGGGACTCGATGACGACGCCTCATCGTCCTCGGAGAACTCCCCGCCTCGGGCCAGCCCCCAGCGAACACCGCTGAAGCGTCTCCGCAAGGCGCCCACAGCGACAAGGACGCAGGCGCCCCGACAACAACCTGTTCGCCGGGCGACGCGCGCCACCAGAGCGAACCAAGCCGCGACGGAGGCGCCCCGCGCACCAGCTGCAGCGGAGGCGACCCGCGCACCAGCTGCGGCGGAGGCGCCCCGCGCACCAGCGCCAAGCGGAGGAGGATCTTCTCAGAGCGGAGCGCCTGCTCCGCCTGCTCCTCGGGCCTCGGCGTCGGCGGAGGCTGGGTCGTCGCAGCCCCCAGCCCCGTGGACCGCCAAGCGCCCGAGGGAGCCTTCTCCTCCCGCTCCTCGCGCCGGAGCAACTCAGGTGGAGTTCGACTTCTCCGCCCTGAGCGACGACGACGACGAGGAGGAGGAGTAAGCACTTGTGTCTTGTATTTTCTTCAATTCTGACTTGATTCTTCTTCGTGATTCTAATCTTGTTCTTGTTTTGATTTCAGGACCCTGGCCCAGCGGACGGCGAAGAGGGCCAAAGTCCCGGTGGTCGAGGTCGAGGACGACTCACCAGCGCAGCCCCCAGCGTAAGTCTGGGTTTTAGATTTCTTCGCTCGTCGGGCGCGCTTGAGGTTTTAACTTGTACTGATATCTTACTGCTTCATTTGTCTTGTGCAGAAGTGGAGCCGCAGCTGCAGGAGCGCCGGAGACTACTCCCGAGGAGCCGCAGGTCCCGCCATCCCCGCCAAGGGCGAACTCTCCGGCGAGGGAGAGCGCTCCACCAAAGACGGGTACTCCGCCAAGGGCGAGTACCCCGCCAAGGGCGAGCAGCCCGGCGAGGGTGGCCACCCCGCCAAGGGAGGGCTCCCTGGCGAGGGAGCCTGTCGTCGACGAAGTCCGCGAAGGTAAGTCTTGTAACTTCGTCTTCTTGGACTTGTCTTTTTTGGATATTTGCTTGAACTTTTTCTTTTCTTCTTCTTCTAGGTCCTCCCGCGCCGGACCGGATGGAGACCGAGGTCACCGGCGAGGAGGGCGCGCAAGGCGACGGCGGCAACGCCCCTGTTGTTGAAGACATGGCCGGAGCCGACGAGCCTGCCGCTGAGGAGGCTGCTCCAACTGCAGACGCCGCGGCCGGGGAGGGGGACGGCGACCACACTGCCGGCCCGGAGGCAGCAGGAGCGTCGAGCGCTGCACCAGCCGCCGACCCCTCCGCCGATAAGGAGCAGCCCGGCATCTATCTCGAGGCCCCCAACGGCGTCTTCATTCAAGTGCCGTGGGGGTCTTCGTCGCGAGCCCCCGTGGAGGGAGAGACCTTTGATGGAGAGGTCCTCGCCGCCGCGGGGTTGAAGATTGTCGAAGCGCCTGGCGGGAGCGATGAGCCCAAAGAGGAGAAACTTCTCCGCCAGCTCCTGGCCCTTTACCGGGCCAGGCAGGCGAAACTGGAGTCGCGTGAAGCCCTCACCGCCAAGGCCGGAGCGGACTTGGAGAAACGCGCCGCAGAGCTCCGCGCCGCCAACCAGGAAGCTCTCCGCAACTTGGTGGAGGAGCGCGAGAGGCTTGCCGGAGAGCAGCAGGAGTTCCTCTTGGAGAAGGCAGAGGCCGAGGACCAGCAGCGACTTGTTGGTGTGGAGCTGTCCCAGCGAGAAGGAGCGCTCAACCAGCGGAAGGTTGAGCTCGACGCCCACGACGACGAGCTCACCGCCCGAGAGCAGGCTCTTGGCGGGGCCCTGAAGGAGGCAAAGGAAGCTGCCGCCGCCGCGGAAACCGCCAAGAAGGACCTCGAAGCCAAGGTGGCGCAGCTGGAGGAGTACCTGAAGGCGAGCACAGAGAGGGTCACCGCGTTCAATATAGAGCGCGAGAAAGACGCCCATACCAACTCGGACCTCCAGGTACACCTCTCCAAGCAGGGCGACGAGCTCAAAGCCGCCAAGGACTCGATTGCTGATCTGTAGTTGAAGGTTTCCACTTTGAGGGATTCTCTTGACGCCGCTCGGGATCGTGAGACCAAGCTGAAGGAGGAGGTCCGCAAGGAGCGGGAGCTGGTGGAGAGTGTCGCCACCTCCGCGAACATCTTCAACCAGGCGGTGGAGCAATGGACGGAGGAGCTGGTCAATTCCGCCGCCAGCATCGACAAGGAGCTGATGGCGCTGAGGGTTGAACACCTGGTGTACTCTCCGGACCCGAGCCTCCCCCACAGCGCCAAGCTCAGTCTTTTCTTCAGGGGAGTCGCGCCGGCGCTTGCACGGCTGCAGGAGAAGCTCCCCGCGTAGCTGGCCGAGGAGTCGCGCCAGCTCTGCGTGGGGACCTTAGAGCGTGTCTTGACCAAGATTGTCTACCGCAACCCTGGTATTAATCTTGTCAACGTCCTCCGCAGCTTGCCGGCCGACGCAGATCAGGAGGCGCTGAAGGCGCAGGTCGCCCACATCATCGCCAAGGTGAACAAGATCTCCAGGCGTGAAGGCGATCGCGTAGATTAGGCCTCTTTCTTCTTATTTCCTTTGCCGCTGCAAAGTGTGCCATGAACATGAACCTATTAGTCATTGTGACAAGTTATCTCTGTAATATATTTATCTTATTTCCGAGCAATTGGTGCAGCGTTATCTCCCTTGTTTTGGTCCTTTACTTTGTATGCTTTTTACCCTACGCTTTTAGGGAACTCGCCGGCAAGGGACCCTTGCCGCGAGCGCTGAGTGCTGGACTCTGAGCAGCCTGCTGGCAAAGGCCTTACCGGCAAGCAACCTTGCCGCAGCTAGTCGCAACGCACTTAGCTTGCTGAGCGAACTCGAAAACGAAGTAAGGGCGCGACACTTGTCGCAGCTCACTTAAGCCGTTGAGCGTACTCGAAAACAAGATAAGGGTGCGGCTAGCCACGGGTAGGTTCCTCCGCGCACAAGTTTTCCATACAAAGTGTGGTTGTTCAAGGAAGATAACTAAAATTTAAAAATTTGAACTGCTCAAATTCTGGTAACTTAGCTTTCATAGTCTGTTCGTTCTCCGGTAAGCTTCTCTTTCTTGAACAGCACTTGGTTCGTCCTCCACCTCCTTCCCCCCCGGCAAACTTGTGCGCGAGGAATTTCTCTTCTGCTTTAGAGGGAAAGAAAAGGAGAAGAGGAAAGAAGTATAGAACCTCTCGGCGTGGTAATGCTTACCGGATATGTGTGTTGCACAAAATGCCAAATAATGCATGCAAATAACAAAGAAAAGCATGAAAATGGCAAATAGTGTGAAAACACAGAAGCTTTACTGATGCACGGGATCTGCGCCCGGCTTTGTACAAAGGATTACATGCGACAGCGGCAAAACTCGTACAAAAGGTGGTTGCCGGAGCGGATCACGGCAACCGCGCCTTATGGGTGAAACTTGCGAAGATGCTCTATGTTCCAGGAATTGCTCACCGGTAAGCCTTCTTCGGTCTCAAGGCGGATAGCGCCGGGCCTTGTAACTTGTCTCACCCGATAAGGGCCTTCCCACTTCGGCATCAACTTGTTGGAATTCTTGGCGGACTGAACACGCCGAAGAACAAGGTCGCCTTCCTCGAGACTCCTGGCCTTAACCTTGCGGCTATGGTAGCGGCGCAAGGCTTGCTGGTATCGAGCAGCTCGTACAGCAGCCTGGAGACGTTCCTCCTCGAGGAGCAATGCATCATCTTGTCGCAGTTGCTCTTGCTCGAGCTCATCATAAGCGAGCACTCGAGGAGATCCGTATACGAGTTCCGTGGGGAGAACTGCCTCTGCCCCATAGACAAGGGCAAAGGGTGTCTGCCCGGTGGCTCGACTTGGTGTCGTTCTGATTGACCAAAGAGCCGCCGGCAACTCCTCTATCCAGTTTCTTCCGCACTTGCGCAGCCTGTCAAAGGTCCTTGTCTTGAGCCCGCGCAGCACTTCAGCATTGGCCCTCTCCGCTTGACCATTGCTCCTTGGGTGAGCAACAGAAGCGAAGCAGACCTTGGCGCCAAGGTCTTGGACGTACTGCATGAAGGTGCGACTAGTGAACTGTGTGCCGTTGTCGGTGATGATCCTGTTAGGGATTCTGAAACGGCAAACAATTGCTCTAAAGAACCTGACCGCTGACTGTGCTGTCACCTTTCTCACCGGCTCCACTTCTGGCCACTTTGTGAACTTGTCGATTGCAACGTACAAGTACTCAAAGCCCCCGACAGCACGGGGGAAAGGGCCGAGGATATCGAGCCCCCAGACCGAGAAGGGCCAGGACAAAGGGATCGTCTGGAGAGCTTGAGCTGGCTGATGAATTTGTTTGGCATGGAACTGGCACGCTTCACACTTGGTTACTTGTGCAGTTGCATCTTGGAGGGCTTCTTGCCAGAAGAACCCTTGCCAGAATGCCTTCCCGGCAAGTGCCCTTGCGCCAATGTGGTGGCCACATATGCCTCCATGTATTTCTGCCAACAGCTTCTGTCCATCTTCTCTGGAAATGCACTTCAACCTGACACCATTGAGCCTTCTTCTGTACAGTTCATTGTCAACGAACTGGTACATACTTGACTGCCTGGTTATTTTTTCTATCTGTGCTGGGTCGTCGGGAAGTTCTCCAGTTTGCAGAAAACGGACGATCTGCTGTGCCCATGCCGGAGCCCGTGGCTCAACGGCAAGGACCAAAGGCATGAGGGCTGCTGCGGGGACCCCAGCTTCTACGGCAAGAACCTCCGGTTCTGTCGGAGCTGATGGCCCCCCGGCAAGCCTGCCGGGGCAAGGCTTGTCGGGAACGTTTGCTTCAACTGTACAGACCCTTGGGTCCGTAGGAGCGAACTGTTCCTCAGCGTTCTGATCGTTGATCTTGGGGACCTTGGCGGCGGCTTCGGGAAGATCCGCCGGCAAGTAGTCGCCGGAGACCAACTTTCTCTTCTTGGGCTGCCCAATTGATGGTGTAACGGATGGCTGAGTCAGCTTGAGCAGGAAGGTCCCTGGTTCCACAGGTAACTTCATTGCAGCACACTTTGAAAGGCCATCTGCTATATCGTTCTGAGCTCTCGGGACGTGCTCCATTTGCAGACCCTCAAAGTGTTCTTCAAGCTTCCTCACTTCATCAACATAAGCTTCCATCAAAGGGCTCTGGTAACTCTTATTCACTTGTCGGACCACCAACTGTGAATCTCCCCGCACAATCAACTTCTTGATCCCAAGCTCGGCCGCAATTCTGAGGCCGGCAAGCAGACCTTCATACTCTGCAGTATTGTTTGTCGCTTGTTCTCCGGGAAAGTGCATCTGAATAACATACTTGAGGTGCTCTCCGGTGGGCGCAATGAGTACCACGCCGGCACCGACGCCTTGCAGCGAGAAAGCACCATCAAAGTACATCATCCATTCGCTTGTCGCTTCTTGTACGGGTACGCTTGTCTCTGGAACTTCTTCATCTGGCGTTGGGGTCCATTCAGCTATGAATTCTGCCAAAGCTCTGCTCTGTATAGTTGAGGTACTTTCAAACTTTAGACCAAAGCTCGACAGCTCCAGTGCCCACTCGACGATCCTGCCTATTGCCTCTGGATTCTGTAATATCCTCTTCAGCGGAAAGCGAGTGACCACTGTTATCTCGTGTGCTTGGAAGTAATGGCGCAGCTTTCTCGAGGCCATGAGGAGGCCGAAAAGCAACTTCTGCACCCCGGAGTATCTTGATCTAGCCCCCTGCAAGAGGGAACTCACAAAATACACCGGGCGCTGCACCATCTTTTTCCGCACTTCTCCTTGCTCCTGCGCAGAGTTGTCCTTGTCGGGGCCAGAGCTTGTCAGAGCAGCCCCCTGCTTGTCGCTGGATTCGCTTGCCGGTGGTGTAGACTCCTCATCGGCCTCTCTCTCCGCTACTAACGCAGCACTAACCACTTGATTGGTTGCCGCCAAGTACAGCAGCAACTTCTCTTGTGGTTTAGGTGCGACAAGTATTGGAGTAGAGGATAAGTATCCTTTCAAGTCTTGTAGCGCTGCGTCCGCTTCCGGAGTCCATTTCATAGGACCTGCCTTCTTCAAAATCTTGAAGAAAGGCAGGGCACGTTCTGCAGACTTTGAAATGAACCTACTGAGGGCTGCCACACAACCTGCAAGCCTCCTTACGTCCTTGACGCGCTTCGGGGCCTCGAACTGCTCAATGGCTTTTATCTTGTCGGGATTGGCTTCAATCCCCCTCTGAGACACAAAGAACCCGAGAAGCTTGCCGGAGGGGACTCCGAAGACGCACTTCTCGGGGTTCAACTTGAGCTGTATCTTGCGCAGATTTGCAAAAGTTTCTTCCAAATCTTGGATCAGGGTATCTTTGCTCTTGCTCTTCACCACTATGTCATCCATGTAAGCTTCTACATTCCTGTGGATCTGTGGCTCAAAAGCAGTGTGCACCACCCTTGCAAATGTTGAGCCCGCATTCTTCAATCCGAAAGGCATGCGAATGAAGCAATATGTGCCACATGGAGTAATGAATGCAGTCTTCTCTTCATCTTCCTTGGCCATAAAAATCTGGTGGTAGCCTGAATATGCATCAAGGAAGGAGAGCAGCTCACATCCAGCAGTGGAGTCAACAATCTGGTCAATGCGCGGCAAGGGAAATGGATCCTTGGGACATGCTTTATTCACATCGGTGAAGTCTATACACAGTCTCCACTTCCCGTTGGCCTTACGCACGACAACTGGATTTGCTAACCACGTCGGATGGATCACGCCTCTAACCAGGCCTGCTGCTTCTAGCTTCTTGATTTCTTCGGCGATGAATTCTTGGCGCTCCACGGCTTGCTTCCTGACCTTCTGCTTGATGGGCCGCGCATGAGGGCAAACAGCAAGCTTGTGCTCAATTACCTTCCTGGGAACGCCGGGGATGTCAGATGGTTGCCATGCAAACACATCGACATTCGCCCGCAGGAAGGCAACGAGCGCGCTTTCCTATTTGCTATCAAGTGTAGCACTGATGGTGAAGGTACCACCAGTGCCGTCCTCCTTGGCGGACACCTTCTTGGTTGTCGGTGGAGCGGCCATCCCTTTCTTGCACTTGCCGGTGGAGCTCGATGGAACGTCCTCAACGGCAGCGCTGCACTCCGAAGAGGTGCGTTTGCCGGAGTGGGCCCCAGAGCACTTGCCGGACTTGGTCTTGGTCTTCTTCCCCCCGGGAGCTTCAGCGGCAAGTGTGTTGCTCTCCGCCGCGACTGCTGCATCCCGGTATATCTTGTCGGCGCAGATAAGCGCGTCCTTCTTGTCGCCATGGACAGAGATGACGCTTATCGGCCCCGGCATCTTGAGTACGTTGTAGGCGTAGTGGGAAGCTGCCATGAACTTGGCGAGGGCAGGACGTCCAAGTATCCCATTGTATGGTAATGGGATATCGGCCACGTCAAAGGTTATCCTCTCCGTCCTGAAGTTGAGTTCCCCGCCAAAGGTCACCGGCAGAGTGATCTTCCCCTTGGGCTTGCTCCTTCCCGGGTTTATTCCTTGGAACGAACCGGTCTCTTCGAGCTCGCCATCTGGGATCTGGAGTTTCTTGATCACAGCTGAGGAGATCAAGTTCAGCCCGGCCCCGCCGTCAACCAACATTTTGGTGACCTTGAGGTTGCGGATGGTTGGTGAGACCAGCATCGGCAAACACCCGACCGCAGTGGTGCGGTCAGGGTGATCCTCAAGATCAAAAATGATGGGCGTGCTGGACCACTTCAGCAGCCTGCGCGACTCGACGGGCGGCTCTGCTGCGTTTACTTCCCGCACCCACTGCTTGAGTTGGCGGTGGGAAGTGTGCAGAGAGGCGCCCCCGTCGACACACAGGACTTCTGTGGCCTTCTGGAACTCCTGCTCGCTGTTATCACCTTCCTCCATGTCGTCGTCGTCCTCTTCTTCCTCGTCCTTGTCGCGGCCCCGGGGAGGTCGATCACCTTGCCGCTGCTTGGCCTTGCCGCGGCGTCCTCCCCGGCCATTGAAAGGCCGCTTCTTGCTTGGCTCTCCTCCGCCACCTTGGGCCTTCTCCTTGTCGCGCCGCTCGTATTCAGCCTTCTACTGCTCTACGAGGTACTCGACGCATTTGCAGTTCGAAAGGTCATGACCCTTGGTGCGGTGGATCTTGCAATATTGCTTGTCGGAGCTGTCCGGCTTGTCGGCTGCCGCTACAGGGGCAGGCTCCTTGCCGGAGCTGCCAGCCTGTGCTGTCTTGGCGGGAGCCTCCTTGCCGGACTTCTCGACGACAAGCACCTCCTTGTTCTTCTTCTTTCTATTGTTCCGCCGCCGGCTCTTCTTTGCCGGGGCGGCATCCTCGCTGTCGCTTCCCCCTGCGCCAGCATCCTCCCCGGGGAGTCTCCTCCCCTCTTCGGCGCGCGCGCACTTGTCAGCCAGAGCGTAGAGCTCGCTGACGTCCCGGATCTTCGTCATGGCCATCTCTTCCCGCATGCGGCGGTTACGCACGTTCTGATGGAACGCGCTAATAACTGCGGCGGGGTGGACGTCGGGGATATTGTGCTGCACGCGGCTGAATCGTTGGATGTACTTGCGCAAAGGTTCTCCTTCCTTCTGGGCCAGAATGTGGAGATCACTCTCCTGGCCGTGGGGTTTGTGGCCGCCCGTGAAGGCGCCAACAAATTGGTGGCACAAATCCGCCCACGAAGAAATAGAGCCTTCCGGCAAGTGCATAAGCCAAGAACGTACGTTCGGCTTAAGCACCAGCGGGAAGTAGTTCGCCAGTATCTTCTCGTCGCGCCCCCCGGCAGCCTGCACCGCGATGGTGTAGATACTGAGGAACTCCGAGGGGTGCGTCTTGCCGTCGTACTTCTCGGGTACGTCGGGCTTGAAGTTTTTCATGCTGGGCCACTGGACGCGCCGCAGCTCACGGGTAAACGCAGGGCAACCTGCCGCGTACGGCAAGTCGCCTAGTTCACCGGGCGCGTGCGTGTCGACAGCGGTCCCAGCACGTTGGTCAGATTGCCGCCGGGCTTCTCGCCGGCGCTCGATCGTTGTTCGAGCATCTTCTTGCCGCTGATCGTCATGGACTTGGCGCTGGTCCCGACGAGCCCGCGGATCCGACGACGCCGTGGAGTCGTCGTCGATGTTGATCCGGCGGGGAGGCGTCTTCTGCTTCCGCGGCGGGGAGTGCACGGTGGTTGCACCCCCGGCGGTCTTGTCGCCGTCGGCCTTCGTCTTCTCGACTTGCCGTGGCCGCGATGTCGCCGGCTGCTGCGGCGTGTCGTTGTTGGCGAAGGCGATCAGGCTTTGGATTGTTTCCCTCCAGTCTTCGGCCTTGTCTGCCGCTGGAGGGAAATCGAGGAGCAGTTGCGCTCGTGCGAGAGCTTCTGCTGGAGAGGAGGGGAGCGGTGGCGAGCGGTGCGAGGAGCGAGATATGCTCGGACTTCTAACAGGGTTAGAAGGAGCAGGGTCTCGCCCCGGCGACCGCGCCTTGCTCGTGCCAGGACGATGGCCTGGAGCATCCCGCGATCCTCCGGTTTGCCCTTGCCCCAGCAAGCGGATGGTACCTCCTGTACCACGGCGCTGCTGGGTTGTCGTCTGCTGAGATGGACGTGGAGCGTCTACGGACACCGAGGCTCGGTCGTCCGTCTTGTCCTTGGATTTGGCGGTGCCGCGAGTTTCCTCGCCGGCGACCACCCTTCCGCCGGCGTCTCCTCCACCCACCGTTGGTTCTGGTGGCGGTGGAACAGACGCAGACGGGCCTGCGACCTCCGAAGCCTTCTTCTTCGGGGCCATGTGGCTGTTGCTGATGAAGTTGGAGAGGTTGATGAAAAATGCACCCGCGTGAACGCCGGATCAGGTCCGCACAACCTCGACGCCCCCTACCTGGCGCGCCAAAGATGTCGGGGGAAACTGTCCACCACGAACACCTATGGGACCGGAGCCCCTTGTCATTGCGGTGAGGGAGCGGAGGGAGCATAAAGAGCAGATCGAGGAGAGCACGCGGGCAGTTTACCGAGGTTCGGGCCGCGCGGACGCGTAAAACCCTACTCCTGCTTGGTTTGTATTGAGTTTGTGAGCTCGAGAGCTTGAAGAACTAGCTACACCGAGCGAGAGAGCTATCTAGGTTCCGAACCCTTTCTACGTTGTGCATGGGCCTCCTTTTATAGCTCAAGGGGTCACCGACAGGTGTCAACGTAGAAGAAGGGCAAAAACGTAACTTTGGTGGTAGTTGTAACAGTGCGGGAACAGTGGATGAACAGTGATCATCACCTAATTTGACAGTGGAGGACAAGGGCATTTAATGCCCGTCGCCGTCGACCCCAAAAGCGCCCGCCCTTGCGTCTCCGTTCCCCATGGTGATAGCCTTGTCACCGTGGAGTGCCACCGTGTCCCCCAGGCTGCACAGCCATCCGCCACGCGTCCCTGGAAGGGCCCCAGGGCGACGCGTGGGCCGATGAGCTGGAGCGCGGGCACACAGCGCATATTTCCCCGGCAAGCACCTTGCCGGGGTCTTGATCTTGTCGGGCTGGGAAGCTTGTCGGTCCCCGGGTCTTGTCGGGGCGCAGAGTGCGCCGATGCATGTCTTCTGAGATGCGGTCTTCTGGTTTTCCTGGCAAGCTCCTCTTGCCAGTGTCTTGTGTTAAATGAGATGATCTTGATCCTGGGACGGCCTTCCCGGCAAGCCCCACTTGCCGGGGTCTTGATCCTCTGTCTTGTATACTTTGTTTTTGAATGGCTTAATAAGGACCGAAAAAGGTTTCCGGCAAGCGCGTGGTGAGCCCTGCCGCGGGAAGCTGCTACTGCCCGTGCACAAGTTGGGGTACTAAGGTACCCCTATCTTAGTACACCGACACATGATGTGCCTACTCATTCGTGCTTGCTTGTTATGCCTGCTATTGCTTAGAGTTGTGTCAGGTCTGATTCATCGGGGATGAATTGGAATGTGGTCATCATGTCCTACTGTTGAGAGCTAAGTATGTGACCACAATTTGGTAAAGCTAGCGATGAGAGGCCATGTAGGAGTACATGGTGGGTTTTCTCATTGAAGCCATCCTCAGGAACTGAGTTATGTGTTTGTGATCCAAGACAATTACTACCACACATTGGGATCCTTAATTGACTCACTGACTTATTAGCTGCCATGATCTCGGTCCAGGAGTTGCATGTAGCGTCCCGACCCAAATGGATCGAAGTCTCTGTGCTTAAGTGTCATCCCTGGATCGGTATGCTGACACACACAGTACTCGATGAATTATAACAGAGTTCAATCACACACTTTATTACATCGAGGTCATCAAAAGAGTATTTATTACAATAATATGGCCAAAGGCCATCTGGATAAAATAATTGCGGAAGCATCAAAAGTAAAATGAGTCCATCAACTCCACGGCAAACTGACTGCAGAACAACGACCTATCGCACCTTTACTCCTCGTCGGAAAACTCTGCAACATGAGACGTTGCAGCCGTGTAGGTCAGCACATGGAATATGCTGGCAATGTCACACCATAGAAATAATAATAAAGAAAAAGACTATCTCTATATGCAAATTTAGCTGGTGGAGGCTCTAAGTTTAATTTTTGCATAAAGCCAATTTTTACCCTACAACAAAGGAATACATTTTTATTTACTACTAAGTTAGAAATGCCATTATTGAGAAGGTTCCTCCAACTCAATCCCAAAATTCCCAAGTTATTAGTAACCCAATGATTTCATTAAATAAAGTGATGAGATCAACCAATAATTCACTTCTAGATACTCGGGTTGTCCATAACCGGGGACACGGCTAATCATGATTAGTTTGTACACTCTGCAGAGGTTTGCGCACTTTTCCCCACAAGACTCGACCACCTCCATGATCGGAAGATCGAGACATAGTCTTTCTGAAGTATTTCCTCCAAACCCTGGGTAGACCGGTACACCTACTTTCCCCTACATCAGCTAGTCTACCACGGAAAGAGGTCACACAACTTACTCAACTATGCCAGAGCCCATAATGGCTTGTGGCTGCACACGGAAGTTTCTAGGCATGAAATATCTTATGATCCCTTTGAGCCTGGGTGGCGGACCTAGGGTAATCACACGGGTACTCCGGGATTCCCCTTGGGCAAGCACTGGTTTCTCCAGGTGCCCCAAACAATCCACCCAGATGTGTATTAAAGTTGCCACCTTATGTTGTCCCAAAATTATTATCTCTCGCAACTTGCATGGATCACACATACCAATCCCCGTCTACGAGCATGGCTAAGCAATATATGATATAACGAATAAATCCCGGGGTGATAAAAGGTCATAGGTTCCTACCACATAAACTACAAAGCATATCCATATGTTCCCAATCCTACTCATGCAATCTTTGAGGGTGAAACTAATGCATAGTAAAAACTGGGTATTTAAACTTATGATCAAAGTGTGAACTTGCCTTGCTGACGTTCGTTGAACTCTAAAGATTCGTAGTAGCAAGCTTCGCACTCCGGATGATCTAGCGTAAGCAAGCAATAACATACATAAGCATACAAACAAAGATCCAAAAAAGAAAACAAATAAAATACTTCGAAAACTCCAAAAATACCAAAATAAAGTTTCTGTACAGAATATAATTTTCACAGCAACAAAAATAAATGGTTTTGGTTTTAACAGAAGGTACATGTCACAAGCTTCGATTTGCAAAAAGAATCACCCAAAACGGTGTTACGAAACTCAAGTTATGGCCTAATGAAGTTTGAATTCAGATCTGTTTGAATTCGAATTTTAAAATTTTCAAAAATATATTTCGTTTGGTTCTCTGGATAGAGGATATTTCTATGAAACCGTAGGAAAAAGAATCAACTAAATCGGATCTATAGACTAAAAGATATACTACAAAGAAGATTTGGTAAAGAATCTAAATTGGAAAAAAATCCTGAAAAAAAAACAATAATCTGCCAGCGACAAGTGGCGCTCGCTGATTTGTTTGCTACGGGTTTGGAGAGGACGTTTGCTAACTAAAGGTTTCGGTAGCATCGGCTTATAAAAAAAAAACTGACCGTCCGGTTCGAACTGAACCAGAAAAACCGATAAAAAAAAACCAAAACGTTTTTTTTACTGAACGAACATGTGTTCGTTCAACTTACAGAGCAGAAACGAGCTTTGGCGGTGGCTCCGGCGTGATGGTGGCAGCGTCTCCGGCGACCGTGGGTGGACGCGGGGATGTCTAGGAGATGCGGTGGAGAGTGGCTCGTCCGGTGGTGGAGTCGGAGATGGTCGGCGACGACGAACGGCGATGGAACGAAGCGGCGAAGCTTGGTGCTCCGGGTGCTCTGGTGAAGACAAGGAGTTTGGTACGGCCTCTGTACATGGAGAGGGATCACAAAATCTTGTCAAAACGATGATAGGGATCAAGAGAAGTCGGAACCCTAAAGGGTAGGGCTCGGGATGGCTCACCGACGTCGTAATCCGGCGATGAACTGGAGCTTCTGCTGCGAGATTGGAACGTCGAGTACGTGTTGTAGGGGTGGACTTGGCGAGGGATTTTCATCTGAATCGGTCGAGGAGGGTCGTGGCTATTTATAGGACATCTTTCTTGGAAGTGAAACGAACTGGAGAATTGATTTCCATGAATTGGAAACGAAGGGGCTTCGGGAGCAATTGTACGCGTAAGTTTCTGTTGTCTGTTCGTGCGAAGAAGAAGAAGAGGTGGGGTGGGGTCCAAGCGTCAGGGAAAGAGAAAAAAAATAATAGAGAGAGAGAGGAGTTACGTGAGATGCGGCGGCGCTAGCTAGCGCTAGGGTTGGACGCGAGCGCTCGCCTCGCTACTGCCTTCGTTGCCTGTGCTAGCCTCGCTGCTGGGCTTGGGTCAGTTGGCCTGGCCTGGCGGCTCTCTCGACAGCGAGATAAAAAAAATAAAGATAGAAAATAAAAATATTTTAATATAGGGTATATATATATCAAAAAATTCAAAAAAAATAAATCCTACAAGATGAACTATTTTTCAGAGGCTACATAAAACCTTTATAAAAAACATTTTTTTCTAAAAATCCAAATGAAACTCAAATTTGAATTCGTAACTTTCGGCATTGTTTTCTTCTGACTTTTTGGAGTGTCATGTTCGCTCCTCTCATACTTTTGAACAAGTATCTCGACAAGGATTTTTGAAATAAATTTCAATTGCCAAGTAGAATTCAAAGTCAGATAAAATTCATATGCCTCTGAAATTTCCAAATGACACTCAAATAAAAAAAATGCATAGATGCTTAGCTAATAATTGTAAAACATTCCAAATTGAAAATTTGGGATGTTACAAACCTACCCCCCTTAAGATGAATCTCGCCCTCGAGATTCTGGTTGGGTAGCAAAAAGGTGTGGGTGATCATGTCGAAGATCTTCTTCGCGTTCCCAGGTGGCTTCTTCCTCAGTATGATGACTCCACTGAACCTTGCAAAACTTGATGATCTTGCTGCGGGTAACCCTTCTTGATGTTTCGAGAATCTTGACGGGCTTCTCATCATAGGTCAGATCACTATACAACTGTATGGCCTCCAGTGGCACTGTATCTCTCAAAGGAATATCCGCCATCTTCGCATGGCACTTCTTCAACTGGGAAACGTGAAACACAATATGAACTCCAGACAAGGCTTCGGGTAACTCCAACTGATATGCAACTTCTCCTGTGCGTTCCAAAATTTTGTATGGCCCCACAAATCGTGGTGCTAGTTTGCCTTTAACTCCAAACCGTTTAACTCCTCGAAGTGGAGACACACGAAGATATGCTCTATCTCCGACTTCATAAGTTACTTCCTTGCGTTTTGTATCGGCATAACTCTTCTGTCTGGATTGGGCTATCTTAAGTCTGTCACGGATCAACTTGACTTTCTCCTCTGAATCTTTAATTAAATCTGGTTCGAATAATTTACGGTCTCCAACTTCATCCCACATTAATGGTGTCCTGCACCTCCTTCCGTACAAAGCTTCGAAAGGGGCCATCTTCAAACTAGCTTGATAGCTGTTGTTATATGAGAATTCTGCGTATGTCAAATTATCATCCCAACTAGATCCATAATCTAGCGCACAAGCTCTCAACATGTCCTCCAGAATCTGATTGACTCTCTCGGTCAGCCCATCTGTCTGCGGATGAAAGGCTGTACTGAACTCTAGCCTGGTACCCAAAGTTTCGTGTAACTGATGCCAAAACTTTGAGGTAAATTGTGTTCCTCTATCTGATACGATGGTCCTCGGAACTCCATGCAGACATACGATCCTGGTCATATATATCTTGGCCAACTTAGCACTTGTATATGTGGTTTTCACGGGGATGAAGTGAGCTACCTTGGTCAAGCGATCAACTACTACCCAAATAGAATCATAGCCTGATCGGGTCCTGGGTAATCCTGTAATGAAGTCCATGCCAAGCATGTCCCACTTCCAATCCGGTATCGGCAAAGGCTGAAGTAATCCTGCTGGTTTCTGGTGCTCTGCCTTAACCCTTTGACATACATCACATACTGCGACATACTCGGCAATATCCTTTTTCATACCTGTCCACCAGAAACTTTCCTTCAAGTCCAAATACATCTTAGTGTTCCCTGGGTGTATCGAGTAAGGCGAATCATGAGCCTCCTGAAGAATCAACTTCCTGATCTCTGTGTCATTTGGCACATAAATACGCTGCTCAAACCATAAGGTTCCGTGTTCATCCTCACGAAATCCTTCTGCCTTTCCTTGGTTCATCATTTCCTTTATTTCTGCAATACCTTTGTCTAACTTCTGGGCTTCTCGGATCTTTCCCAACAAGGTGGATTGAATTTCCATTGCGGTAACAAAACCTCGTGGTACTATCTCCAATTGGAGATCTCTGAGATCATCAATTAACTCTTGAGGTAATCCTCCTGCTGTGAGGGTATTGACATAACTCTTGCGGCTCAATGCATCTGCCACAACATTGGCCTTTCCTGGGTGATAGTGCAATTTCATGTCATAATCTTTTATGAGCTCCAACCATCTTCTCTGCCTGAGGTTCAACTCCTTTTGCGTGAAGATGTATTTCAAACTCTTGTGATCCGTGTAAACATCACAATGATTTCCAATAAGAAAATGCCTCCAGGTCTTGAGCGCATGCACTACGGCTGCTAACTCCAAATCATGTGTGGCATAATTCCGCTCATGGGGTCGAAGTTGACGTGAGGCATATGAAACAACTCTTCCTTCTTGCATAAGAACACCTCCAAGTCCCTGACGAGAAGCATCACAATATACCTGAAAATCCTTGCGTATATTCGGAAGAATTAGTACTGGGGCTGTGACCAAACGTTTCTTCAACTCCTGAAAACTGGCCTCACATTCCTTGGTCCAATTAAACTTGGTGTCTTTCTTTAATAACCCTGTCATGGGCTTTGCGATCTTGGAGAAATTCTCAATAAATCTTAGGTAATATCTTGCAAGTCCAAGGAAACTGCGAATCTCTCCGACTGAGGTGGGTGCCTTCCATTCGGTGATGGATTCAACTTTCGAAGGATCCATTGCTATTCCTTCCCCTGATATAACATGTCCGAGAAATCCAACTTTCTTCAACCAGAATTCACACTTGCTGAATTTTGCATATAACTGATGTTCCCTGAGCTTCTCAAGAACCAAGCGCAAATGTTCCTTGTGTTCTTCTTCATTCTTTGAGTAAATCAATATATCATCAATGAATACTACAACAAACTTATCCAAGAACTCCATGAATAACTTATTCATCATACTCATAAAATAGGCAGGGGCATTAGTCAAACCAAAAGACATGACCGTATACTCATAAAGCCCATATCTAGTGGTAAAGGCTGTCTTGGGTATATCATGTTCTCGAATCTTCAGCTGGTGATATCCAGATTGAAGATCGATCTTTGAGAAAACTTTTCCTCCTTGTAGCTGGTCAAACAAATCATTGATCATCGGCAGAGGATACTTGTTCTTGATCGTCACCTCATTCAACGCACGGTAATCCACAACCATTCTCAAGGATCCATCCTTCTTCTCAACTAGAAGAACTGGGGCTCCCCAAGGTGATGAACTCGGTCGAATATAACCTTTCTCCAATAATTCCTTAATCTTCTTCTTAATTTCCTCCAGGTCATTTGCGGGCATCCGGTACGGTTTAGAGTGGATGAGAAATTAGAATAGAATAAGGGCCTAATGAGAGAAATCACTACCCATATGCTTATGATAGCAAGAACACTTCAAATCAAGCAATTCACACAAATCACACCACACAAGCAAAACCTACAGGTAAGGTCATATCCACAAGAGATATGATCTCTTCATACTACCGCAATCATTCGTTGGACTACATTTGGTTGTGGTGGTCTGAACTAAATCTTCTCAAATCAAAGTCAATTCTAGCTTCTTCTTCTTCTTCGTCAATGATGTCTTCATGGGTCTTGGTCTCATCAGCTGATCAACTTTGTCATGGGGTTCAACAACTATTGAATTGAAGTAGAGAAGAGATAGAAATGAATAGAGAAGAGTATAGACCAACGGATATATAAGGAAGTGGTAAAATAGAGTTTTATTCCTATGGTTTTCCATTTCCTAGTGGCCGCGTCCTACAATCAGCGTGTGCTCTGATACCATCTTGTAGCGACCCGACCCAAATGGATCGAAGTCTTTGTGCTTAAGTGTCATCCCTGGATCGGTATGCTGACACACACAGTACTCGATGAATTATAACAGAGTTCAATCACACACTTTATTACATCGAGGTCATCAAAAGAGTATTTATTACAATAATATGGCCAAAGGCCATCTGGATAAAATAATTGCGGAAGCATCAAAAGTAAAATGAGTCCATCAACTCCACGGCAAACTGACTGCAGAACAACGACCTATCGCACCTTTACTCCTCGTCGGAAAACTCTGCAACATGAGACGTTGCAGCCGTGTAGGTCAGCACATGGAATATGCTGGCAATGTCACACCATAGAAATAATAATAAAGAAAAAGACTATCTCTATATGCAAATTTAGCTGGTGGAGGCTCTAAGTTTAATTTTTGCATAAAGCCAATTTTTACCCTACAACAAAGGAATACATTTTTATTTACTACTAAGTTAGAAATGCCATTATTGAGAAGGTTCCTCCAACTCAATCCCAAAATTCCCAAGTTATTAGTAACCCAATGATTTCATTAAATAAAGTGATGAGATCAACCAATAATTCACTTCTAGATACTCGGGTTGTCCATAACCGGGGACACGGCTAATCATGATTAGTTTGTACACTCTGCAGAGGTTTGCGCACTTTTCCCCACAAGACTCGACCACCTCCATGATCGGAAGATCGAGACATAGTCTTTCTGAAGTATTTCCTCCAAACCCTGGGTAGACCGGTACACCTACTTTCCCCTACATCAGCTAGTCTACCACGGAAAGAGGTCACACAACTTACTCAACTATGCCAGAGCCCATAATGGCTTGTGGCTGCACACGGAAGTTTCTAGGCATGAAATATCTTATGATCCCTTTGAGCCTGGGTGGCGGACCTAGGGTAATCACACGGGTACTCCGGGATTCCCCTTGGGCAAGCACTGGTTTCTCCAGGTGCCCCAAACAATCCACCCAGATGTGTATTAAAGTTGCCACCTTATGTTGTCCCAAAATTATTATCTCTCGCAACTTGCATGGATCACACATACCAATCCCCGTCTACGAGCATGGCTAAGCAATATATGATATAACGAATAAATCCCGGGGTGATAAAAGGTCATAGGTTCCTACCACATAAACTACAAAGCATATCCATATGTTCCCAATCCTACTCATGCAATCTTTGAGGGTGAAACTAATGCATAGTAAAAACTGGGTATTTAAACTTATGATCAAAGTGTGAACTTGCCTTGCTGACGTTCGTTGAACTCTAAAGATTCGTAGTAGCAAGCTTCGCACTCCGGATGATCTAGCGTAAGCAAGCAATAACATACATAAGCATACAAACAAAGATCCAAAAAAGAAAACAAATAAAATACTTCGAAAACTCCAAAAATACCAAAATAAAGTTTCTGTACAGAATATAATTTTCACAGCAACAAAAATAAATGGTTTTGGTTTTAACAGAAGGTACATGTCACAAGCTTCGATTTGCAAAAAGAATCACCCAAAACGGTGTTACGAAACTCAAGTTATGGCCTAATGAAGTTTGAATTCAGATCTGTTTGAATTCGAATTTTAAAATTTTCAAAAATATATTTCGTTTGGTTCTCTGGATAGAGGATATTTCTATGAAACCGTAGGAAAAAGAATCAACTAAATCGGATCTATAGACTAAAAGATATACTACAAAGAAGATTTGGTAAAGAATCTAAATTGGAAAATAAATCCTGGAAAAAAAACAATAATCTGCCAGCGACAAGTGGCGCTCGCTGATTTGTTTGCTACGGGTTTGGAGAGGACGTTTGCTAACTAAAGGTTTCGGTAGCATCGGCTTATTAAAAAAAAAACTGACCGTCCGGTTCGAACTTAACCAGAAAAACCGATAAAAAAAACCAAAACGTTTTTTTTTACTGAACGAACATGTGTTCGTTCAACTTACAGAGCAGAAACGAGCTTTGGCGGTGGCTCCGGCGTGATGGTGGCAGCGTCTCCGGCGACCGTGGGTGGACGCGGGGATGTCTAGGAGATGCGGTGGAGAGTGGCTCGTCCTGTGGTGGAGTCGGAGATGGTCGGCGACGACGAACGGCGATGGAATGAAGCGGCGAAGCTTGGTGCTCCGGGTGCTCTGGTGAAGACAAGGAGTTTGGTACGGCCTCTGTACATGGAGAGGGATCACAAAATCTTGTCAAAACGATGATAGGGATCAAGAGAAGTCGGAACCCAAAAGGGTAGGGCTCGGGATGGCTCACCGACGTCGTAATCCGGCGATGAACTGGAGCTTCTGCTGCGAGATTGGAACGTCGAGTACGTGTTGTAGGGGTGGACTTGGCGAGGGATTTTCGTCTGAATCGGTCGAGGAGGGTCGTGGCTATTTATAGGACATCTTTCTTGGAAGTGAAATGAACTGGAGAATTGATTTCCATGAATTGGAAACGAAGGGGCTTCGGGAGCAATTGTACGCGTAAGTTTCTGTTATCTGTTCGTGCGAAGAAGAAGAAGAGGTGGGGTGGGGTCCAAGCGTCAGGGAAAGAGAAAAAAAATAATAGAGAGAGAGAGAGGAGTTACGTGAGATGCGGCGGCGCTAGCTAGCGCTAGGGTTGGACGCGAGCGCTCGCCTCGCTACTGCCTTCGTTGCCTGTGCTAGCCTCGCTGCTGGGCTTGGGTCAGTTGGCCTGGCCTGGCGGCTCTCTCGACAGCGAGATAAAAAAAATAAAGATAGAAAATAAAAATATTTTAATATAGGATATATATATATCAAAAAATTCAAAAAAAAATAAATCCTACAAGATGAACTATTTTTCAGAGGCTACATAAAACCTTTATAAAAAACATTTTTTTCTAAAAATCCAAATGAAACTCAAATTTGAATTCAAAACTTTCGGCATTGTTTTCTTCTGACTTTTTGGAGTGTCATGTCCGCTCCTCTCATACTTTTGAACAAGTATCTCGACAGGGATTTTTGAAATAAATTTCAATTGCCAAGTAGAATTCAAAGTCAGATAAAATTCATATGCCTCTGAAATTTCCAAATGACACTCAAATAAAAAAATGCATAGATGCTTAGCTAATAATTGTAAAACATTCCAAATTGAAAATTTGGGATGTTACATTGCAACTAGTTTCTGGTGTTTGTAGGATATGTGTTGGAGGCCGTGCGTAACACTTACCCTAGGGGTGGGCTATGATGCGGTAGATACACCATGGCGCGGTGTACCGAGTCGCCCGTTTGGTGTCTCGGGAACCCTGCACACATCGTTTGGGGCCATGAGCGAAACCTCGGCCTGATCTCCTTGCGGATGGAACCCAAATAGGCGATAAACCTGGACTAGAGACTTACGTGGTTAGTCAGGTCGTGGCCGACACCCTTGCCAGGCTTCCGCTTGAAGGTTGCCGAGATACATGACGTGTACATGGCGGTAAGTGGCGAGAGCGTGTGTGAAGGATTACACCCCTGCAGGCTTAACATGATCTATTCGAATAGCCGCGTCCGCGGTAATGGACTACTGGGTTGCTTGTGCAGTTCATAGACAAGTGAAAGTGGATACTCTAAAATGCGCAAGATAAGCGTGAGTGCTATGGATGACGTTCTCGTAGGGAGACGGGAGGGAATCCATAGTGGTGTATTGTTATGGTGAATATGTGGACTCGTGTGCGCCACCTCAAAAGATTTATCAGCAGTCGTAGTATAGGATAGCCACCGAGTCAAAGCTGGCTTGCTGCAGTTAAACTCCACCACCCCTTTGTTGACACTGATGCATATGTAGTTAGTTCTGATGTAAGTCTTGCTGGGTACATTTGTACTCACGTTTGCTTAATTTATGTTTTTGCAGAGGAGACTTCAGTCTCGCTAGTAGTTCTCCGTGAACTTCGGCGTTTAGCTTGTTACCTCAGCTACGATCTTGTACCCTCGGGAAGGTCTTGCAGATAGTCAGGCTTCAGAGCGTTTTCATTTGTAGTTTTCTGTACCCAGACATGTTATGCTTCCGTTGCTTGTATGCTCTGTATGTTGGGGTCATGAGAGCCATGTTTGTAATATCTGGCTCCTCGGAGTCTAATGAATAAATACTTTGATTCATAGAGTTTTGTTGTGATGCCATGTTGTATTTGCACATATCGAGCATATTGTGTGTATGTTATTGAAATGCTTGGTATGTGTGGGATCTGACACCTAGTTGTTTACCCTTGGTAGCCTATCTTATGGGGAAATGCCTCCTAGTGCTTCCACTGAGCCTTGGTAGCTTGCTACTGCTCTGGAACAATGGACTGACCGGCATGTGTCCTTCCTTGCACCTGTGTCTGTCCCCTCTGGGGACATGTCACGCTGTGTTTATTGGAATCATGTTAGCTTGCTACAGCCCAGCAACACTCGCTGCTAATTGACACGTGCATTTTTGGGTCATGTATGCATGCCCCTATAATTTAGCGCCACTTTTGGTTTATAACTAGTCATGTCATCCTGGGTTCTCTGTCATATGGATGCTAGCGACACTATCGCATATGTGAGCCAAAATGCGCAAACGGTCCCGGCCCAGGAGCTACTTCTCGAGCTTGCGTTGTATTCCCTCGAAGAGGAAAGGGTGATGAAGCACAGTAGCGTAAGTATTTTCCTCCGTTTTTGAGAACCAAGGTATCAATCCAGTAGGAGACCACGCGCGAGTCCCTCGCACCTGCACAAACAAATAAGAACTTCGCAGCCAAATCGATAAGGGGTTATCAATCCGTTTACGGTCACTTACGAAAGTGAGATCTGATAAATAGGATAGTTTCAGTATTTTTGGATATAAGAACAGAAAGTAAAAACAGCAAACAAAAGTAGATTGTAGATCAATATGTTGAGAATAGACCCGGGGGCCATAGGTTTCACTAGTGGCTTCTCTCATGATAGCACAATTCTACGGTGGGTGAACAAATTACTGTCGAGCAATTGATAGAAAAGCGAATAATTATGAGAATATCTAGGCATGATCATTATATATAGGCCTCACGTCCGTGACAAGTAGACCGAACAGATTCTGCACCTACTAATATTACTCCACAAATCGACCGCTATCCAGCATGCATCTAGAGTAGTTAGTTCATAAGAATAGAGTAATGCTTCAAGCAAGATGACATGATGTAGAGGGATAAACTCAAGCAATATGATATAAACCCCATCTTTTTATCCTCGATGGCAACAATACAATACATGCCTTGCTGCCCCTACAGTTACTGGGAAAGCACACCACAAGATTGAACCCAAAGCCAAGCACTTCTCCCATTGCAAGAACTATAGATCTAGTAGGCCAAACCAAACCGATAATTCGAAGAGACTTGCAAGGATATTATAATCATACATAAAAGAATTCTGAAAAGAACCAAATATTTCTCATAGATAATCTTGATCGTAAACCCACAATTCATCGGATCTTGACAAACACACCGCAAAAAGATTACATCGAATAGATCTCCTCGAAGACCGAGGAGAAATTGGTATTGAGATCCAAAAAGAGAGAAGAAGCCATCTAGGTACAAACTATGGACCCGAATGTCTGTGGTAAACTACTCACAACTCATGGTGAGGCAATGGTGTTGATATAGAAGCACTACATGGAAGATCCCCCCTCCGGCGGAGCTCCGGAATAGGCCCCAAGATGGGATCTCACGGGAACATAAGGTTGCGGCAGTGGAATTAGGGTTTTCTCTATTGCCTCGATGTTTTCAGGGTACATGGGTATATATAGGATGAAGGAGGGCATCGGGGGAGCCAGAGGGGGCCCACGAGGGTCGGGGCGCGCCCTGGACCCTCGTGGCCGCCTCCTTCGTTCCCTCGCGTGTACTCCAAGTCTTCGGTGTTGATATCGTTCCAAAAATAACTCTCGTGAAGGTTTCATTCCATTTGGACTCCGTTTGATATTCCTTTTCTGCGAAACCCTGAAATATGCAAAAAACAGCAATCTGCACTAGGCCTTTGGGTTAGTAGGTTAGTCCCAAAAATAATATAAAAGTGTATAATAAAGCCCTTTAAACATCCAAAACATCATATATAATAGTATGGAACAATTAAAAATACGTTGACATAAGAATCAAGCATCCCCAAGCTTAATTCTTGCTCGTCCTTGAGTAGGTAAATGATAAAAACGGAATTTTTGATGTGGAATGCTAATCAACATAATTTTCAATGTAATTTCTTTATTGTGGCATGAATGTTCAGATCCGAAAGATTCAAGACAAAAGTCTATATTGACATAAGAAATGATAATACTTCTAGCATACTAACAATGCAATCATGTCTTCTCAAAATAACATGGCCAAAGAAAGTTATCCCTATAAAATCATATAGTCTCGCTATGCTCCCTCTTCATCACACAAAATATTCATATCATGCACAACCCCAGTTTCAGCCAAGCAACTGTTTTCATACTCAATTTTTTCAAACCTTTCAACTTTCACGCAATACATGAGCGTGAGCCATGGATATAACACTATACGTGGAATAGAGTGGTGGTTGTGGAGAAGACAAAAATGAGGAAGATAGTCTCACATTGACTAGGTGTATCAATGGGCTATGTCGATGCCCATCAATAGATAAATGTGAGTGAGTAGGGATTGCCATGCAACGGATGTACTAGAGCTATAAATGTATGAAAGCTCAACAAAAGAAACTAAGTGGGTGTGCATCCAACTTGCTTGCTCATGAAGACCTAGGGAATTTGAGGAAGCCCATTGTTGGCATATACAAGCCAAGTTCTATAATGAAAATTCCCACTAGTATATGAAAGTGACAAAACAAGAGACTCTCTATCATGAAGATCATGGTGCTACTTTGAAGCACAAGTGTGGAAAAGGATTGTAGCATTGTCCCTTCTCTCTTTTCTCTCATTTTTTTTGGAAGGGCTTTCTCTTTTTTTATTTAGCCCCTCTCTATTTTTTAGGCCATCTCCTTTTTTTTATTTGGCCTTTCCTCACATGGGACAATGCTCTAATAATGAAGATCATCACACTTTTATTGACTTACAACTCAAAGATTACAACTCGATAGCTAGAACAAAATATGACTCTATATGAATGCCTCCGGCGGTGTACCGGGATGTGCAATGAATCAAGAGTGACATGTATGAATGAATAGTGATGGTGGCTTTGCCACAAATACGATGTCAACTACAAGATCATGCATGGCAATATGACAATATGAAGCGTGTCATATGAACGGAACGGCGGAAAGTTGCACAGAAATATATCTCGGAATGGCTATGGAAACGCCATGATAGGTAGGTATGGTGGCTGTTTCGAGGAAGGTATATGGTGGGTGTATGGTACCGGCGAAAGTTGCACGGTACAAGAGAGGCTAGCAATGGTGGAAGGGTGAGAGTGCGTATAATCCATGGACTCAACATTAGTCATAAACAACTTATATACTTATTGCAAAACTTTACGAGTCATCAAAACAAAGCAACGCATGCTCCTAAGGGGGAGGTAGGTAGGAGTTAACCATCGCGCGCCCCCAACCTCCACACAAACGTTGACACTCAATAAATACCTCATGCTCTAACTTCGTCACATAGCGGTTCACCATACGTGCATGCTATGAGAATCACAAACTTCAACACAAGTATTTCTTAAATTCATAATTACTCCACTAGCATGACTCTAATATCACCATCCTCATATCTCAAAACAATCATCAAGTATCAAACTTCTCATCATATTCAATGCACTTTGTATGAAAGTTTTTACCACATTCATCTTGGATGCCTATCATATTAGGACTAGTTCTATAACCAAAGCACATCACCATGCTGTTCTAAAAGACTCTTAGAAGGATATAAGTGAAGCATGAGAGATCAACAATTTCTACAAATTAAAATCACCACTGTGCTCTAAAAGATCTAAGTGAAGCAGTAGAACAAAACTATTTAGCTCAAAAGATATAAGTGAAGCACATAGAGTATTCTAGAAAATTTTAAACCATATTTATCTCTCACAAAAAGGTGTGTCCAGCAAGGATGATTGTGGCAAACTAACAAGAAAAGACTTCAAATCATACATGACGCTCCAAGCATATCACATATCATGTGGTGAATAAAAATATAGCCCCGAGTATAGTGACCGATAGATGAAGACAAAAGAGGGGATGCCTTCCCGGGGCATCCCCAATCTTAGCCTTTTGGTTGTCCTTGAATTTTACCATGGGGTGCCTTGGGCATCCCCAATTTTAGGCTCTTGCCACTCTTTGTTCCATAGTCCATCAAAGCCATACTCAAAACTTGAAAACTTCACAACACAAAACTTAGCCAAAAATCTCGTGAGCTCCGTTAGTATAAGAAAACAAACCACCACTCAAAAGTACAGTAATGAACTCATTATTTCTTTATATTGTTGTTAAACCTACTGTATTACAACTTATCTATGATTCATACTCCCCAATACTACTCATAGATTCATCAAAATAAGCAAACAACACACGAAAAACAGAATCTGTCAAAAACAGAATAGTCTGTAGTAATCTGTAACTTTCGAATACTTTTGTAACTCTATTTTTTTGAAATAAATTGGTAAACGTGAGGAATTTTTCTATTAATCATCTGCAAAAACAATCAACTAAATATCGCTCTCCAGGAAAATCTGGTGACTATTCTCGTGAGCGCTAACATTTCTGTTTTTTACAACAAGATCATATAAACTTCACACAAGTCTTCCCAAAGGTTCTACTTGGCACATACACTAATTAAAACACAAAACCACATCTAAACAGAAGCTAGATGCAATATTTATTCCTAAATAGAAGCAAACACAAAGAAAATAAAATTGGGTTGCCTCCCAACGAGCTCTTTCTTTATAGCCATTAAGATAGGCTTGAGAATTCAATGATGCTCACAAGAAAGATAAGAATTGAAGCACAAAGAGAGCATCATGAAACATGTGCCAAACACATCTAAGTCTAACATACTTTCTATGCATAGGCATATTATAGTAAAACTAATTAGCAAGACAAGCAAGGTCTAGCATATGCAAGGAAGAAGAAGGAAACAAGATCAATCTCAACATGAAGAGAGGTAATATAGTAACATGAAGATTTCTACAACCATATTTTCCTTTCTCATAATAATTGCATGTAGGATCATAAGGAAATTCAACAATATAGCTATCACAAAACATATTCTCAACACCATCCTCATGCATACGAATTTGACACTCTTCCAAAATAGTGGGATCAACATTAACTAAAGTCATGACCTCTTCAAATCCACTTTTATCAAAAATTTCATAAGATTGAACATTCTCCAAATATGTGGGATCTAAAGTTGACACTCTTCCAAACCCACTTTCAATATTATTGCAACCATTATTATCAATCTCATATTCATTATGGGGCTTAAATAAATCTTCAAGATCGTAAGAATCATCACCCCAATCATGATCATTGCAACAAGTAGTGGGCATAACAAAATAAGCATCCCCAAGCTTATGGTTTTGCATATCATTAGTAGAATTGACATTAATAGAATTTGCAATAACATCATTGCAATCATGCTTTTCATTCAAGGATCTATCATGAATCACTTTTTCTTTTAACAATTCCTCAAAATTTTCAGATTCATGAATTTCTAGCAAAACCCTATAAAGATAATATAGTGCACACAACTCACTAGAAATTGGTTCATCATAATTGGATCTCTTAAAAATATTAGCAAGTGGATGAGGATCCATAATTTAGCAAGCAAAGATGCAAGCTAAGAGATGGCACATAGCAACACAAGCAAACAGAAAGGCGAACGGAAAAGGAAGGGCGAATAAAATGGCAAGTGTGAAGTGGGGGAGAGGAAAACAAGAGGCAAATAAATGTAATACGAAGGATAAGAGTTTGTCATAGGTATTTGGTATATGACTTTTGCGTAAGCCTCCCCGGCAACGGTGCCAGAAATTCTTCTTGCTAATTCTCGAGCTTGCGTTGTATTCCCTCGAAGAGGAAAGGGTGATGCAGCACAGTAGCGTAAGTGTTTCCCTCAGTTTTTAAGAACCAAGGTATCAATCCAGTAGGAGACGACGCGGGAGTCCCTCGCACCTGCACAAACAAATAAGAACTTCCTAGCCAACACGATAAGGGGTTGTCAATCGCTTTACGGTCACTTACGAAAGTGAGATCTAATAGAAAGGATAGCTTGATATTTTTGGTATTTTTGGATATAAGAACAGAAAGTAAAAACAAAAAAGTAAAGTAGATTGTAGATCAATATGTTGAGAATAGACCCGGGGGCCATAGGTTTCACTAGTGGCTTCTCTCATGATAGCAGAATTCTATGGTGCGTGAACAAATTACTATCGAGCAATTGATAGAAAAGCGAATAATTATGAGAATATCTAGGCATGATCATTGTATATAGGCATCACGTTCGTGACAAGTAGACCGAAACGATTCTGCATCTACTACTATTATTCCACACATCGACCGCTATCCAGCATGCATCTAGAGTATTAAGTTCATAAAAATAGAGTAATGCTTTAAGCAAGATGACATGATGTAGAGGGATAACTCAAGCAATATGATATAAACCCCATCTTTTTATCCTCGATGGCAACAATACAATACGTGCCTTGCTGCCCCTATTGTCATTGGGAAAGGACACCGCAAGATTGAACCCAAAGCCAAGCACTTCTCCCATTGCAAGAACTATAGATCTAGTAGGCCAAACCAAACCTATAATTCAAAGAGTCTTGCAGGGATATTATAATCATACATAAAAGAATTCATAAAAGAACCAAATATTTCTCATAGATAATCTTGATCATAAACCCACAATTCATCGGATCTCGACAAACACACCGCAAAAAGATTACATCGAATAGATCTCCTCAAAGACCGAGGAGAACTTGGTATTGAGATATAAAAAGAGAGAAGAAGCCATCTACGTACTAACTATGGACCCGAAGGTCTGTGGTAAACTACTCACAACTCATGGTGAGGCAATGGTGCTGATGTAGAAGCACTCCATGGAAGATCCCCCCTTCGGCAGAGCTCCGGAAAAGGCCCCAAGATGGGATCTCACGGGAACAGAAGGTTGTGGCGGTGGAATTAGGGTTTTCTCTGTTGCCTCGATGTTTTCAGGGTGCATGGGTATATATAGGAGGAAGGAGGGCATCGGGGGAGCCAGAGGGGGCCCACGAGGGTGGGGGCGCGCCCTGTAGGAGGGGGCGCGC
Source organism: Secale cereale (assembly GCA_902687465.1). Lineage (NCBI taxonomy): Eukaryota > Viridiplantae > Streptophyta > Magnoliopsida > Poales > Poaceae > Secale > Secale cereale. Next base: position 170,242,155 of record LR738712.1, read on the forward strand.
CCTGGACCCTCGTGGCCGCCTTCTTCTTTCCCCCGCTTGTACTACAAGACTTTTGTGTTCATATCGTTCCAAAAATAACTCTCGCGAAGGTTCCATTCCGTTTGGACTCCGTTTGATATTCCTTTTGTGCGAAACCCGAAAATAGGCAAAAAAACAACAATCTGCACTGGGCCTTTGGGTTAGTAGGTTAGTCGCAAAAATAATATAAAAGTGTATAATAAAGCCCATTAAACATCCAAAACATCATATATAATAGCTTGGAACAATAAAAAATTATAGATACGTTGGAGACATATCAAGCATCCCCAAGCTTAATTCCTGCTTGTCCTCGAGTAGGTAAATGATAAAAACAGATTTTTTTGATGTGGAATGCTAACCAACATAATTTTCAATGTAATTTCTTTATTGTGGCATGAATGTTTAGATCTGAAAGATTCAAGGCAAAAGTCTATATTGACATAAGAAATAATAATACTTCAAGCATACTAACAAAGCAATCATGTCTTCTCAAAATAACATGGCCAAAGAAAGTTATCCCTACAAAATCATATAGTCTGGCTATGCTCCCTCTTCATCACACAAAATATGCATATCATGCACAACCCCGGTTTCAGCCAAGCAATTGTTTTCATACTCAATTTTTTTAAACCTTTCAACTTTCACCCAATACATGAGCGTGAGCCATGGATATAACACTATAGGTGGAATAGAGTGGTGGTTGTGGAGAAGACAAAAAGGAGGAAGATAGTCTCACATCGACTAGGTGTATCAATGGGCTATGGAGATGCCCATCAATAGATATAAATGTGAGTGAGTAGGGATTTCCATGCAACATATGCACTGGAGCTATAAATGTATGAAAGCTCAACAAAAGAACTAAGTGGGTGTGCATCCAACTTGCTTGCTCATGAAGACCTAGGGCATTTGAGGAAGCCCATCGTTGGAATATACAAGCCAAGTTCTATAATGAAAATTACCACTAGTATATGAAAGTGACAAAACAAGAGACTCTCTATCATGAAGATCATGGTGCTACTTTGAAGCACAAGTGCGGAAAAGGATTGTAGCATTGTCCCTTCTCTCTTTTCTCTCATTTTTTTGGAGGGGCTTTCTCTTTTTTTAGCCCCTCTCTATTTTATTAGGCCATCTCCTTTTTTTATTTGGCCTTTGATCACATGGGACAATGCTCTAATAATGTAGATCATCACATTTTTATTGACTTACAACTCAAAGATTACAACTCGATAGCTAGAACAAAATATGACTCTATATGAATGCCTCCGGCGGTGTACCGGGATGTGCAATGAATCAAGAGTGACATGTATGAATGAATTGTGATGGTGGCTTTGCCACAAATACGATGTCAACTACATGATCATGCATGGCAATATGACAATATGAAGCGTGTCATATGAACGGAACGATGGAAAGTTGCATGGCAATATATCTCAGAATGGCTATGGAAATGCCATGATAGGTAGGTATGGTGGCTGTTTTGAGGAAGGTATATGGTGGGTGTATGATACCGGCGAAAGTTGCGCGGTACAAGAGAGGCTAGCAATGGTGCAAGGGTGGGAGTACATATAATCCTTGGACTCAACATTAGTCATAAAGAACTCATATACTTATTGCAAAAATTTACGAGTCATCAAAACAAAGCAATAAACGCATGCTCCTAGGGGGGAGGTTGGTAGGAGTTAACCATCGTGCGCCCCCGACCTCCACACAAAGGTTGACACTCAATAAATACCTCATGCTCTAACTTCGTCACATAGCGGTTCACCATACGTGCATGCTACGGGAATCACAAACTTTAACACAAGTATTTCTCAAATTCATAATTACTCCACTAGCATGACTCTAATATCACCATCCTCATATCTCAAAACAATCATCAAGTATCAAACTTCTCATCATATTCAATGCACTTTGTATGAAAGTTTTTACCACATTCATCTTGGATGCCTATCATATTAGGACTAGTTTTATAACCAAAGAACATTACCATGTTGTTCTAAAAGACTCTCAGAAGGATATAAGTGAAGCATGAGAGATCAACAATTTCTACAAAATAAAATCACCACCGTGCTCTAAAAGATATAAGTGATGCAGTAGAGCAAAACTATTTAGCTAAAAAGATATAAGTGAAGCACATAGAGTATTCAAGCAAATTTTAAATCATATTTATCTCTCTCAATCTTAGGCTTTTGGTTGTCCTTGAATTTTATCTTGGGGAGCCTTGGGCATACCCAAGCTTAGGCTCTTTCCACTCTTTGTTCCATAGTCCATCAAAGCCATACTCAAAACTTGAAAACTTCACAACACAAAACTTAGCCAAAAATCTCGTGAGTTCCGTTAGTATAAGAAAACAAAACACCACTCAAAAGTACTGTAATGAACTCATTCTTTGTTTATATTGGTGCTAAACCTACTGTATTCCAACTTCTCTATGATTCATACTCCCCAATACTACTCATAGATTCATCGAAATAAGCAAACAACACACGAAAAACAGAATCTGTCAAAAACAGAATAGTCTGTAGTAATCTGTAACTTTTGAGTACTTTTGTAACTCTATTTTTTTGAAATAAATTGGTAAACGTCAGAAATTTGTCTATTAATCATCTGCGAAAAGAATCAACTAAATAGCACTCTCCAGTAAAATCTGGTGACTATTCTCGTGAGCGCTAACGTTTCTGTTTTTTACAGCAAGATCATATAAACTTCACACAAGTCTTCCCAAAGGTTCTACTTGGCACAAACACTAATTAAAACACAAAACCACATCTAAACAGAAGCTAGATGCAATATTTATTCCTAAACAGAAGCAAAAACAAAGAAAATAAAATTGGGTTGCCTCCCAACGAGCTCTTTCTTTATAGCCATTAAGATAGGCTTGAGAATTCAATGATGCTCACATGAAAGATAAGAATTGAAGAACAAAGAGAGCATCAAAAAACATGTGACAAACACATCTAAGTCTAACGTACTTCCTATGCATAGGCAGCTTATAGGAAAACAAATTAGAAAGACAACCAAGGTCTAGCATATGAATGGAAGAAGAAGGAAACAAGATCAATCTCAACATGAAGAGAGGTAATTTAGTAACATGAAGATTTGTACAACCATATTTTCCTTTCTCATAATAATTTCATGTAGGATGATAAGCAAATTCAACAATATAGCTATCGCAAAACATATTCTCAACATGATCCTCATGCATACTAAGTTGACACTCTTCCAAAATAGTGGGATCAACATTAACTAAAGTCATGACCTCTCCAAACCCACTTTTATCAAAAAATTCATCAGACTAAACATTGTCCAAATATGTGGGATCTAAAGTTGACACTCTTCCAAACCCACTTTAAATATTATTGCAAACATTATTATCAATCTCATATTCATTATGGGGCTTAAAAAAATATCAAGATCGTAAGAAGCATCACCTCAATCATGATCATTGCAACAAGTAGTGGGCATAACAAAATAAGCATCCCCAAGCTTAGGGTTTTGCATGTCATTAGCACAATTGACATTAATAGAATTTAGAATAACATCATTATAATCATGCTTTTCATTCAAGGATCTATCATGAATCACTTTTTCTTTTAACAATTCCTCACAATTTTCAGATTCATGAATTTCAAGCAAAACCCTATAGAGATAATCTAGTGCACACAACTCACTAGCAATTGGTTCAACATAATTGGATCTCTTAAAAATATTAGCAAGTGGATGAGGATCCATAATTTAGCAAACGAAGATGCAAGCTAAGAGATGGCACATAGTAACACAAGCAAACAGAAAGGCAAACGGAAAAAGAAGGGCGAATAAAACGGCAAGGGTGAAGTGGGGGAGAGGAAAACGAGAGGCAAATAAAGGTAATGCGAAGGATAAGGGTTTGTGATAGGTACTTGGTATATGAATTTTGCGTAAGCCACCCCGGCAACGGCGCCAAAAATTCTTCTTGCTACTTCTCAAGCTTGCGTTGTATTCCCTCGAAGAGGAAAGGGTGATGCGGCACAGTAGCGTAAGTATTTCCCTCAGTTTTTGAGAACCAAGGTATCAATCCAGTAGGAGACCATGTGCGAGTCCCTCGCACATGCACAGACAAATAAGAACTTCGCAGCCAACGTGATAAGGGGTTGTCAATCCCTTTACGGTCACTTACGAAAGTGAGAACTGATAGATAGGATAGTTTGATATTTTTGGTATTTTTGGATATAAGAACAGAAAGTAAAAACATTAAAGTAAAGTAGATTGTAGATCAATATGTTAAGAATAGACTCAGGGTCATAGGTTTCACTAGTGGCTTCTCTCATGATAGCAGAATTCTACGGTGGGTGAACAAATTACTGTCGAGCAATTGATAGAAAAGCGAATAATTATGAGAATATCTAGGCATGATCATTATATATAGGCATCACGTCCGTGACAAGTAGACCGAAACGAATCTGCATCTACTACTATTACTCCACACATCGACCGCTATCCAGCATGCATCTAGAGTATTAAGTTCATAATAATAGAGTAAAGCTTTAAGCAAGATGACATGATGTAGAGGGATAAACTCAAGCAATATGATATAAACCCCATCTTTTTATCCTCGATGGCAACAATACAATACGTGCCTTGCTGCCCCTGTTGTCACTGGGAAAGGACACCGCAATATTGAACCCAAAGCCAAGCACTTCTCCCATTGCAAGAACTATAGATCTAGTGGGCCAAACCAAACTGATAGTTCGAAGAGACTTGCAAGGATATTATAATCATACATAAAAGAATTCAGAAAAGAACCCAATATCTCTCATAGATAATCTTGATCATAAACCCACAATTCATCGGATCTCGACAAACACACCGCAAAAAGATTACATCGAATAGATCTCCTCGAAGACCGAGGAGAACTTGGTATTGAGATCCAAAAAGAGAGAAGAAGCCATCTAGGTACTAACTATGGACCCGAAGGTCTATGGTAAACTACTCACAACTCATGGTGAGGCAATGGTGTTGATATCGAAGCACTCCATGGAAGATCCCCCCTCTGACGGAGCTCCGGAACAGGCCCCAAGATGGGATCTCATGGGAACAGAAGGTTGTGGCAATGGAATTAGGGTTTTCTCTGTTGCCTCAATGTTTTCAGGGTACATGGGTATATATAGGAGGAAGGAGGGCATCAGGGGAGCCAGAGGGAGTCCACGAGGGTGGGGGGGGCGCCCTGTAGGATGGGGCGCGCCCTGGACCCTCGTGGCCGCCTCCTTCGTTCGCTCGCGTGTACTCCAAGTCTTCTGTGTTGATATCGTTCCAAAAATAACTCTCGCGAAGGTTTCATTCCATTTGGACTCTGTTTGATATTCCTTTTCTGCGAAACCCCGAAATAGGCAAAAAACAGCAATCTGCACTGGGCCTTTGGGTTAGTAGGTTAGTCCCTAAAATAATATAAAAGTGTATAATAAAGCCCATCAAACATCCAAAACATCATATATAATACCATGGAACAATAAAAAATTATAGATACGTTGGAGACGTATCACCAGTAAGGTGGCACCCGTGGGGATACCGTGCGTGAGGCCCCAAAGTGATATGATGTGTTACATGCTAGAGATATGATGTGTTACATGCTAGACCGGTGTGACTTAGGATCGAGGTCCCGACAAGAAGAAAACTATTTTGGAGTCTAGTTATATCGGAGAGTAGGAATTCTTTTTACTCCTTAGCCCCTTCGTCGCTCTGGTGAGGAATCTTGACGTGGGTGTTTTGAATTACTCCTCTTCCCCTTCAATTTTTTTAGGATCACACGGTTAGTTTTCTGATCGTTGCGATGTTAGCTCTTTTCATCCGGCGCACTTCTCTTCAAGTTGATTTGACCCTCTTCATAATTTGCAAGTTCAATGCTCAGTTCTTCTCAACCGACGTCGTTTTCCCTGTCCAATGTGGTCTTTCTTTTTCCTACCCTCCCACCCTTTTTCTTCTCGGAGCCGTAGTCATTAATCGAGTATCCATCCTATTCGTGCGAAGTTTCTTCATTCTTGCCTTAATTATTCCAACTTGTGAATTCTCGTCTAGTTCGTCCTTCTTCATCTCTTTTCTTATCCGGCGGATTCAATTCAAGTATTCGGTGTTCATCATATTCTTTTCCCTCGGCTCAATTGGTTCCCCTTGCTCGTTCTCCTCTCGCCATTTATTTATTCCGGAATTCTAAAGATATCTCAGGAGGTTTGTTTGTGATCCAATTTATTCGAGGTTTTCACCTCATTCGAGTCTTTCAATCGTTTCGGCGCATCTTATCTCTTTGAAACATCCTTTTCAACGGAGGCTTCTCTTCGGTGGGCTCATAACCCATAGGTCTTTTCCCAGGATCTGACCTGACTCTTCTAATTTTCCCGGAGTTATTACCAAATTCTTTTCAAAGTGTGACATCAGAATGGATTACATCAGTCACATGCCTTTTGAAGATCATTTTAAAATTCTTTTCAAGGTTGGTTCAACCTTACCTATTTTCATTTTTCCGGAGTATCTCAACAATTTTGGTGGTGTTCCTCGTCATCAATTGAAGACCAAAGAAGAGTTTTCCTCTAAATCTTGTCCGTTCTCTCGAAGATTCATGCTTCTATCTTCATGCTATCTTCCCGAATTATTCCATTCGTCATAAATTATTTTCCTTACACATCCGGAGTATTTCATGAATTCTTTCAATTGTGTTCCTCCGAAGGCCATAATTTCAAAAAAAATCTTCGTTCTTAGCTTTCAGATTTGTCCTCCAACTATCTTCATATTTGCCTCTTCATTCGTCTTCATATTCTTTCGGTGCTTAGTCCAAGTATTCTTTAATCAGTTCGCGATCTCTTCGTTCTCTTGTATCTAAATTTCCTCAAGTACTTTATTCTTCCTGGTGATTCATTCTCTTGTATTCGCTCAGTTCAACTCTTCCCAGTGGTTCATTCTTTTTATTCACTCGGTTTCAATTCTTATGGTGATTCGCTCAAGAGTTCTTTTCCGGTGTTATCATATCAATTGTTCATTTTTTCCAATCCTACCGGTGGCTCATGAAGACTTTCTCAAGTTCAAGCTATATACCTCTTTAATATTTTTCAACGTGAATAAGTAGTATGCAAATTCATTGCTTCTCATCAATTTAATTGGTGGAGGATAAGCATAACATAAGTCTTATTCTTCTTTCATCAACTGGATTAATCCCTTCCATCAGAGTTTGTTCTTGATGAATACATTCTAATCCCAAGTGTTAATCTTTCTTATTCGGAGTTCAAAGTTTCCTCGGCCATCTCGTCGGAACCTCCACCTAAATCATTGCAAGGCTTAATCTTATTCTTTCATCCTTCATTCTATATCATCATCCTTTTCGTTACCGGAGTTCTTCGTGGTGGTTCATCATGATTTAATCATTCTTCAAGTGTTCATCCATAATTCTTATGGAGAAGCTCAAGTATTCTTCTTCTTGTGTCTCGAAGTGCAATTAATTCTCTGTATTCTTCTGAAGTGGAGTTTTGCATTTGTTCGTTCTTCTCATCTATTCAATCTTTAGTAGTGGTAGAAATTTACCTCAAGTCTTGGGATGATTTTCATAAGTCCATAACAAGCTTATTCTTTTGTTGTTGATTTCTCAACAACTCCGTTCATCCCTTCTTCACAAGGATGCTTGCAATTCATTGTGGTGAAAGTTGTCATCTTCTTCTCCGTTCTCTCAATTCTTCCGAAGGCATCATTTTGTTCACATCGTCAAGTATTATTCCATCTTCTCAAGGTTATGTTCTATCCCCTCCATTTTCAGCCGGGGTGCTGCCCAAATTCCGTCGTTCAAATTTCTTTTCTATATATTTTTAGCCGGAGTGGTTTCGAATTCATTCTTGTTCCTTGTTCTCTTTTGTAATGGAGCTTCTCAATCTCATTCATCTCCGTGTGATATTTCTTTCAGGGGTGTTTTCAACTGCTCAGGATTCTTTGGTTTCACCTTCTTCCTTTTCACTTCTGTCTCGTTCCTAAGATCTCGGGACGAGATCTCTTGTTAGTAAGGGAGTGTTGTGACGCCCCGAGACCGATGCACCAGGTGTCTTCCTATTATTCGCTGCCCTTTCCATGTCATTTGCTTGCGTGTTGCATTTTTCCATGTCATCGTGTGCATTGCATCTGCATCATTTTCAAACCTTGCATCCGTTCGTAGCTGTCGTCTCCCAGTTCTCTTCGTTGTCCGTTCCGAGTCCAAACACACTCGCACGTGCCCGCGGCACCTCCTAACCTTGTTTTGTAAGTGGCCAAAAAATATTCTCGGAATGAGTCAATACTTGGCGTGTGATCATATTATAGTGTAGACAGACCGCCTGCCAAATTTCGCTGCATTCGAAGTCCGTTTGATAGCCCAACCGTTAGACATAGACCAGTGTCGTTGCCGGTACTGACGTCGGACTCTTTCGGTCTCCGGAAACCCCCGCGGGCCTCTCTCTCTTCTCTCTTCTCAGCCCACCAAGGCCTTCCTAAACCCCCTCCGTTCTAGTGCCATCACATCCCGATCCGATGATCCAAATGACCCCTGAACTCCCCCCAGACCAAACCCTAGCTAAACCTGCTTTAAATAGACCCCTCCACCTACCAAAAATGGCCTAAACCTAGCCTCTAACCCTCCCCTAACCTCCAGCCACTAGATCCCCATCTATTTATGTAATGGTACCATGTAATGATATCCATCTTGCTAAGCGCCCAAAATGCTGTTGTGCCCCAGTCACGAAGTTATCACGTGATTAGGATAGAATCGCATCTTGGGCGTGACATTACTGTCCCGATCTACATGGTGAAATTCCAGCCCCTCAAATTGAGCTGACATTTTTAATATGGCATTTTGATAAGCTGCCATCTTTGGATCCTTCGGGTCAAATTCTCCGTTTACATGAGATATGGCGTGGTTTGAGTCTCCGCACACCTCGAGGCATTGTATACCCATGGATACGTCCATGTGGAGAACGTGCAGTAGTGCCTCGTATTCGGCCGCGTTGTTTGAGACTGTGTACATGATTTGCAGTACGTAGTGGACTGTATCCCCTGTTGGAGATATCAAGATGATGCCAGCCCCCAATCCGGCTAACATTTTGGAGCCGTCGAAATACATGGTCCAGTGGGAGTATGCTCCATACTCTTTAGGGAGTTCGGCTTCGGTCCACTCTGCGACAAAGTCGGCCAACACCTGGGACTTAATAGTCCGACGTGGTTTGTATGTTATTGCGAATGGCAAGAGCTCGATGGCCCATTTAGCTATGCGTCCTGTGGTGTCTTTATTGTTTATGATATCATTGAGTGGTACTTTGGATGCCACTCTAATAGAACATTCTTCAAAGTAGTGTCGGAGCTTCCGGGATGCCATGAATACCACATTGGATTTTTTTTGGTAATGGGGGTATCATGATTTACATGGTGTGAGAACCTCAGATACACAGTATACGGGTTTTTGAACGGGGACTTTATGTCCCTCTTCGTCTCGTTCGACGACGAGTACCGCACTCACTACCTGGTGAGTGGCTGAGATATAAAGCAACATTGGCTCGCCAACACCTAGAGCGGCTAGGATTGGGTTATCCGCTAATAGGGTTTTATTTCCTCCAATCCGACCGTGGCTGCATCCGTCCCTTCAAAGTTGTCTGTGGGCCTCAGCAGTATATATAGTGGTAGTGCTTTCTCTCCTAGTCTGGAGATAAAGGGGCTCAAGGCCACTACGCAACCCGCTAGCTTTTGCACTTGTTTTAGATCGGTTGGCATAGCTCGCTGTGACAGGGCCCGGATTTTAGCTAGGTTCGCTTCAATTCCTCTATGGGATTCGATGAACCCTAATAGCTTTCCGACCGGAACGTCGAAGACGCATTTTCACGGATTGAGCCGTATGTCATATGTTTGTAGGTTATCGAACATAAGGCGGAGTTCATCCACCAATGTTTCGACGTGTTTAGTCTTGATGACTACGTCGTCAACGTATGCCTCCACTGTCTTTCCAATTTGTTTCTCTAAGCATGTTTGGTTCATGCGTTGATACGTGGCACCAATGTTTTTGAGTCCAAATGGCCTAGTGTTGAAGCAAAAGGGGTCATATGGAGTGATGAATGCCGTAGCGGCCTGATCGGATTCCTTCATTTTTATTTGATGGTATCCAGAGTAAGCATCGATGAAACACAACAAGTCATGCCTGAAGTTGCATCGATAATTTGATCAATGCGGGGCAGTGGAAAGGGGTCCTTAGGGCAAGCCTTATTTAAGTTCGTGAATTCGACACAAAGGCACCATGATTTGTCCTTCTTTGGTACCATGACTAAGTTGGCTAGCCAGTCCGGGTGTTTGATTTCCCTTATGAATCTGGCTTCTAGTAACTTGGCCAGCTCTTCCCCCATAGCTTGTCTTTTGGGTTCGGAAAATTGTCGTAGTGACTGCTTGACTGGCTTGAACCCTTTGATGATGTTGAGGCCGTGTTTGGCCAGGCTGCATGGGATTCCCGACATACCTGAAGGGTGCCAAGCGAATATGTCCCATTTTTTGGGAAGGAAGGCGCGCAAATCGCTGTCTACCCCCGGGTCCAGCTGTGCCCCAATGGATGTTGCCTTATTGGGGTCCGTTGGGTGCACTAGGAATTTTACAATTTCATCTGATGGCTTAAAAGAGGTATATTTCGATCTTTTGTCAAGGACTAGGTCGTCCCTTTCCACCGTAGACCGTAAGGTGGTTAATTCTTCGGCCGCATGGGCTTCTGATAGTACCTCTAGGGCCAAGGATGCAGTTTTGTTCTCAGCACGGAGTGCTCTGTCCGGATCACTTGCAACTGTGATTATTCCATTGGGCCCTGACATTTTGAGCTTCATGTACTCGTAATGGGGTATAGCTTGAAATCATGAGAAAGTGTCCCGCCCTAGAAGGGCGTAGTACCTGCTATTGAAGGGGACAATGTGGAAGAGCAGTTCCTCCGACCTATAGTTCTCGGGTGTAGCAAATACTACGTAGAACTTAATGCTTCCCGAACACCGGGCTTCCCGGCTGGGAATAATTCCTCGAAAGGTTGTATTACTTTGTTCAATGCGGGATTTATCGACCTGCGTTTTTGCAAGCGTGTCCTCATATATGAGGTTGAGTCCGATGCCCCCGTCCATGAGTACTTTAGTGAGGCGGAAGCCATCTATTATTCAATTTAGTACAAGAGAGGCTATGGCTCGGACCGGCCGGACTCGTGGTTCGTCTTCGGTAGAAAAGGTGATTGCCGTGTCGTTCCATGGGCTTGCAATGCTGATTTGATGGACCTTGGCAAGTTCGCGATTTGCTCTTTTGCGCTGTGTGTTTGAGGAGAATGTCTCGAAGACAGTAAAGACATCGAGGTCTTTCTCCCCTTGCGTTGTGGTGGCGAGGATTGCTTCACCTCTCTTTGCTACCTGCCGGAGTACCCAACATGCTCTAAGGCAGTGGTTTGGGATATTGTCCGGGGCGGCATGTATTTGGCAAGGTTTATCCAACAGTTCGACCAGAATAGACCTGTGTCCTGTGAAAGGTCTGTTTTTCTTGCCATTGTGTATGTTAACGGATGCCCTACTAGGGTATGTCCGTTTCGCTTTAGCGGCGTATCGTCCGAAGATGGACTGTTCCAGATGTGTATTCTGGGCTTTCCAAGTGTTTTCCATTGCACATTACTTTCGTACCAAATGCAATAGTTCTGCAAAGCTCCATATTCGACGGCAGTTGAAGGCGTTCAAGACTCCCTTGTTCGTGCAATTGCGGTGAAATATGGGCACCATGTTGTCGTCACAACAGTCCTTAATCTTGTTTTTAACAAGTAGGAATCTAGCCCAGAAGTGATGAACCGTATCTTGGGGCTGCAGCTATATGTACGTGAGATCACATATGTCCGGTAGTCCGGAGTTACTTGGAGAGTGTGTACTGTGGTGGGTGGGTGTGGATAAATTTGAGTCCCGACCCAACGTAGTGTCCGGGGTTTGTGCAACCTCCGGTGTGGATGATCTGGGCCCAGCAGGATCGAAACGTTCCATGGGCCCGACGTCTAACCTAGAGCTCGAAAGGCACAGAGTGCCACCTGACAGAGGTGTGTTCGGCTCGATGGGTTCCGAGATCCGAATAGCGCCGGTCTCTGTTTTTAGAGGAGAAGTATTTTTGGCTCGGTCCACGATTGCTGCCACCAGATGGGTGATTGGAGTTGGATTGACTTCCTCTTGACAGGATTTAATCCCAATCTGATCATCGGGCGATGAGAGCCCCAAGGCGGCAATGCGATCTAGCAGCCCGTTTAAAGATGAGGAATCCGCCGAGATCACGTCGTCGGAGTGGTCGGAGCCAATATAGGTGTCGGTGTATTTGGAACGACACGTATGGGCTCACAAGAATCCCTACTACGGTTGCGGGGCGCGGGGTTGAGAGAAGAGCGGATCCAACAGTTAGCACACGGTTCCTTTACCCAGGTTCGGGCCGCAAAGATGCGTAAAACCCTACTCCTGCTTTGGTGGATTATATGTTTGTGTTCTTTAGCTAGCTATGGGGCATGAGGAGCTCCAAAATCCGAGTCGTGAGGAGTTCTAAAAAGCCGAAGCATTCTCCTGGTCGCCTTGGGCCTCCTTTTATAGGGAAAAGGGGTTGCCACAGTGGCACACAGGAGGTGGAAAGGGTACAGTGACGCGAGGTTATCCCTCGCATGACATGACAAGGCGCATTTAATGCGCCTAGCTTAAGTGTCCTTGCTTTATCGGGGACGAGGGAGAGATCCATCTTGTCCGTCGCCGCTCCTTCTTGTGTTGACACACGCCCTGGCCAGCGATGCTTGAGATGCCATGTAGGCAGGTAGGCAGCTGAGGTGGCGCAATGATGGGTCTTCCACGAAGATCTCCATGTCGCCACACAGGTGCCTGCCCAGTTGGTTGGGTCGGCAGCTGCATGGGGCGGTGGAAGCTTAGTTGGCGTTGGCCTGATGGTGGCCCTGCGGATGTCCCCGGCAAGGGTCTTGCCGCAGCGCCTGCTATCATCCCCAGCAAGGTGCTTGCCGGGGGTCTTGTGGTCCTCCTTGGCTGGGATCCCGCCAAGGGTCGTCGTCTTCTTACTGTGTGTATCTGATCTTGAATGTCTTCACAAAGATCTGCATGCCACCACGGGGATATCTCCCGAATCCTTGCCCCATGGGGGAAGTGGACTCAAGGATGATCCGCTACGTAGGCGTGGGGCGAGCTGCCATGGCAAGGGTCTTGCCGGGGCTGCTAGAGCCGGCCTCGGCAAGGATCTTGCTGGGGCTGCTGAAACTGGCTCCCGGCAAGGATCTTGTCGGCGGGAGCCGCTTCGTCCCTTTGCTCTTTGTGGTCTTTTTCTTGGTGTTGCTCTAGTTCCATCGAGCTTCGGCCTTACCCTGGCTCACCTCCCTTGCCATGATTGGTGTGGTGGTTCCCGTGGCTCAGACTGCCCGTGCACAGTCATAGGAGTACAAAAAGTGTACCCCTCTTTTTGTACACCGACAATAGGAGTGGTGCTCGATGACCACAGGAAGCACGGCCGGCCTCGCGACCACGCGGGCGCATACAGCAAACCCACTGAGCTGGAGGATCTGGCCCATGGCTACATTGTTTCTGAGGGTGATGTCATCATTGATGACGTGGAGAGCCATCGATCGCTTCTCATGACCACTGCTGCTTCTCGAGCTTGCGTTGTATTCCCTCGAAGAGGAAAGGGTGATGCAGCACAATAGCGTAAGTATTTCGCTTAGTTTTTGAGAACCAAGGTATTAATCTAGTAGGAGACCACGCGCGAGTCCCTCGTACCTGCACAAACAAATAAGAACCTTGCAGCCAACACGATAAAAGTGGTTGTCAATACCTTCTCGATCACTTACAAAAGTGAGATCTGATAGATATGATAAGATACTATTTTTGGTATTTTTGATATAGAGATTGAAAGTAAATAATGCAAAGTAAAGTAAATAGTTGATGGAAGATTAATATGATGAGAATAGACCTAGGGGCCATAGGTTTCACTAGTGGCTTCTCTCATGATAGCGGAATACTACGGCGGGTGAAAAAAATTACTATCGAGCAATTGATAGAAAAGAGCATAGTTATGAGAATATCTGGGCATGATCACTGTATATAGCATCACGTCCGTGACAAGTAGAACGAAACGATTCTGCATCTACTATTATTACACCACAAATCGACCACTATCCAACATGCATCTAGAGTATTAAGTTAATAAGAACAGAGTAACACCTTAAGCAATATGACATGATGTAGAGGAATAAACTCAAGCAATATGATATAAACCCCATCTTTTAATCCTCCATGGCAACAATACAATACGTGCCTTTCTGCCCCTGCTGTCACTGGGAAAGGACACCGCAAGATTGAACCCAAAGCCAAGCACTTCTCCCATTGCAAGAACTATAGATCTAGTAGGCCAAACCAAACCGATAATTCGAAGAGACTTGCAAGGATATTTAAATCATACATAAAAGATTTCAGAAAATAATCCAATATTGTTCATAGATAATCTTGATTATAAACCCACAATTCATTGGATCTCGACAAACACACCGCATAAGAATTACATTTTATAGATCTCCTCCAAGATCGAGGAGAACTTTGTATTGAGATCCAAAGAGAGAGAAGAAACCATATAGCTAATAACCATGGACCCGAAGGTATGTGGTAAACTACTCACAACTCATCGGAGAGGCTATGGTGTTGATGTACAAGCCCTCCGTGATCGATGCCCCCTCCGGCGGAGCTCCGGAACAGGACCCAAGATGGGATCTCACGGGTAAAGAAGGTTACGGCGGTGGAATTAGGGTTTCGTCCATCTCTCCAATGTTTTCAGGGTATGAGAGTATATATAGGCTGAAGAGGCACGTTAGGGGAGCCAGAGGGGGCCCACGAGGGTGGAGGGCGCGCCCCTACCCTCGTGGCCTCCTCTCTCGCTTCCTGGCGTGTACTCAAAGTCTTCTATGTTGATATCGTTCCTAAAATAACTCTCCCGAAGGTTTCATTCCGTTTGGATTCCGTTTGATATTCCTTTTCTGCGAAACAACGAAATAGGCAAAAAAAAGCAATTTGCACTGGGCCTTGAGTTAGTAGGTTAGACCCAAAAATAATATAAAAGTGTATAATAAAACCCATTAAGCATCCAAAACAGAATATATAATAGCATGGAACAATAAAAAATTATAGATATGTTGGAGACGTATCATGCATCCCCAAGCTTAATTCCTGCTCATCCTCGAGTAGGTAAATGATAAAAACAGAATTTTTGATGTGGAATGCTAACCAACACAATTCTCAATGTAATTTTCTTTATTGTGGCACAAATGTTCAGATCCGAAAGATTCAGGGCAAAAGTCTATATTGACATAGGAATAATAATACTTCATGCATACTAACAAAGCAATCATGTCTTCTCAAAATAACATGGCCAAAGAAAGTAATCCCTACAAAGTCATATAGTATGGCTATGATCTATCTTCATCACACGAAATATTTAAATCATGAACAACCCCGGTTTCAGCCAAGCAATTGTTTCACACCTCAATTCTTTCAAACCTTTAAACTTTCACGCAATACATGAGTGCGAGCCATGGATATAACACTATGTGGAATAGAGTGGTGGTTGTGGAGAAGACAAAAGAGGAAGATAGTCTCACATCAACAAGGCGTATCAATAGGCTATGGAGATGCCCATCAATAGATATCAATGTGAGTGAGTAGGGATTGCCATGCAATGGATGCACTAGAGCTATAGGTGTATGAAAGCTCAACAAAAGAAACTAAGTGGGTGTGCATCCAACTTTCTTGCTCACGAAGACCTAGGGCATTTTGAGGAAGCCCATCATTGGAATATACAAGCCAAGTTCTATAATGAAAATTTCCACTAGTATATGTAAGTGATAAAACAATAGACTCTCTATCATGAAGATCATGGTGCTATTTTGAAGCACAAGTGTGGAAAAAAGGATAGTAGCATTGTCCCTTCTCTCTTTTTCTGTCATTTTTTTTTTCTTTTTGGGCCTTTTCTCTTTTTTTATGGCCTGTTTTTTTCTTTTTTTTCTTCTCTTACGTCCGGAGTCTCATCCCAACTTGTGGGGGAATCATAGTATCCATCATCCTTTCCTCACTTGGACAATGCTCTAGTTATGAAGATCATCACACTTTTATTTACTTACAACTCGAAGTTAGAACAAAATATGACTCTATGTGAATGATAATGATGAAGCGTGTCATATGAACGGAACGGTGGAAAGTTGCATGGCAATATATCTCGGAATGGCTATGGAAATGCCATGATAGGTAGGTATGGTGGCTGTTTTGAGGAAGGCATATGGTGGGTGTGTAGTACCGGCGAAAGTTGGATGGTACAAGAGAGGCTAGCAATGGTGGAAGGGTGAGAGTGCGTATAATCCATGGACTCAGCATTAGTCATAAAGAACTCATATAATTATTGCAAAATTCTACAAGTCATCAAAACAAAGTATTCAACGCATGATCATAGGGGAAGGGTTGGTAGGAGTTAACCATCGCGCGACCCCGACCTCCACACAAAGGATGACACTCAATAAATAAATCATGCTCCAACTTCATCACATAATGGTTCACCATACGTGCATGCTACGGGAATCACAAACTTTAACACAAGTGTTTCTCAAATTCACAATTACTCCACTAGCATGACTCTAATATCACTATCCTCATATCTTAAAACAATTATCAAGTATCAAACTTCTCATAATATTCAATGCAGTTTTATATGAAAGTTTTTACTATTCCCATCTTGGATGCCTATCATATTAGGACTAGTTTTATAACCAAAGCACATTACTATGCTGTTCTAAGAGACTCTCAAAAATATATAAGTGAAGCATTAGATATCAATAATTTCTATAAAATAAAACCACCACCGTGCTCTAAAAGATATAAGTGAAGCACTAGAGCAAAACTATCTAGCTCAAAAGATATAAGTGAAGCACATAGAGTATTCTAATAAATTCTGATTCATGTGTATCCCTGTCAAAAGGTGTGTCCGCCAAGGATGATTGTGGTAAACTAAATATCAAAGACTCAAATCATACATGACGCTCCAAGAAAAACACATATCAAGTGGTGAATAAAAATATAGTCTCAAGTAAAGTTACCGATAGATGAAGACGAAAGAGGGGATGCCTTCCCGGGGCATCCCCAATCTTAGGCTTTTGGTTGTCCTTGAATTTTACCTTGGGGTGCCTTGGGCATTCCCAAGATTAGGCTCTTGCCACTCTTTTTTCCATAGTCCATCAAATCCTTAGCCAAAACTTGAAAACTTCACAACACAAAACTTAGCCAAAAATCTCGTGAGCTCCGTTAGTATAAGAAAAAAAACCACTACTCAAAGTTACTGTAATCAACTCATTCTTTGTTTATATTGGTGTTAAACCTACTGTATTCCAACTTCTCTATGATTCATACCCCCCGATACTACTCATAGATTCATCAAAATAAGAAAACAACACACGAAAAACAGAATCTGTAAAAAACAGAACAATATGTAGCAATCTGTAACTTTCGAATACTTCTGTAACTCTAAAAAATTTGAAATAAATTGGTGTATGTGAGGAATTTGTCTATTAATCATATGAAAAAAGATTCAACTAAGAAGCACTCTCGAGTAAAAAATGGTAGCTAATCTCGTGAGCGCTAAAGTTTCTGTTTTTTACAGCATGATCGCATAAACTTCACACAAGTCTTCCCAAAGGTTCTACATGGCACAAACACTAATTAAAACAAAAAACCACATCTAAACAGAAGCTAGATGCAATTTATTCCTAAACAGAAGCAAAAATAAAGAAAATAAAATTGGGTTGCCTCCCAACAAGTGCTATCGTTTAACGCCCCTAGCTAGGCACAATACAAGAATAGATCTAGATATTGTCATCTTTGGTAGGCAATTCTTCAATTGAACATTTATAATTCTTAGGAGTTTCTTCCTTCCTATTAATGATCAACCTTCTAGGCAAGAAATCAAGAAATTCGTTTGTACCAAAAGGTTCCCTTATGATAGAGAGAAAGTTGGGGTGAACACTTGTGATACCCCGAGACCGATGCTCCAGGTGTCAGCTAGTTATTCGTTGCCGTTGCCATGTCATCTTCTTGCGTGTTGCATCTTGCCATGTCATCATGTGTGTTGCATTATCATGTTTTCAAAACTTGCATCCGTCCGAGTTCGTCTGTCCTTTCCGTTGTCCGTTCTGAGCCCAGACACACCCGCACGTGCCCGCGGCACCTCCGTTTATTCATTTTATGAGTGGCCGGAAAATGTTCTCGGAATGGGGTGAAACTTGGCGTGTGGTCTTATTATAGCATAGGGGGACCACCTGTCAAGTTTCGTCGCATTCGGAGTTCGTTTGATAGCCCAACGGTTAACCGTGTTAACCGCCGGAGGCCTTTTCTCTTTTGGCCCAACAGCCCTTTCTCACAGCCCACAAGCCCATCCAAACCCACTCCATGCTCTTGGCCGTTCGATCACGATCGCGTGGCCGCGAACCGCTCCTTAGTTGGACACTCCTAACTCCCTCTACCTATAAATATGTGTCTCCCCCCCGAAATTTCTCGGAGATGAACCCTAAACCCGCTCCCGCCGCGCAGCCGGACATGTCTGCACCGCCGCCGGACATGTCCACCCCTCCTCCACGTCGCTTCAGCCAATTGTAGGCTGCCACGTCACCTCCCGCAGCCTTGTGGCATCTCCCCACTGGCCAGCCGCCCTGACCCCACATCCCCGCGCGGCGGGCCCGCGAGCCCATCTCCGGCCCGTCCCCGGGCCGCGACGGGCCCGAGCTGTCCAAGACGCAGCCAGCCTCCGTCACCGTTCTGCCGCCCGCCGCCAGCCTTCGTCACCGCGCCTGCCGCCGTCGACGCTCCGCTTCCCCGACCTTACCGCCGTTCCAAGTCGCCACCGCCGCCGCCACTAGAGCTCGCCGGAGAAGGCTCCCCGAGCCCCACCGGCCACCCCGACACCGGATCCAGGGGCCCCGCCCCAGATCTGGTCGATTCCGACCCGGATCCGCCTCCTCCGGCATCCCCTCGCTCGCCAGAGGCCGGCCAACGCCGGCAGCCGCCGCCCTGACCTTCTGCTCGTCCCTGCGGGTCGTCTTCGCGCGAGGAGCACGACGGGGCCGCCCCAGCGCCCATCTGGGCCGGCGTCCACCACGAGGCCCAACGCCCGGCCGAGCTCCCTCCGCCTCCTCTCCTCAGGCCCAGCCCGACCGGGCCCCTCTCCTCCTCCGTTTTGGGCCAAGGCCCGCAGTGGTGAGCCACTATTCCTCGCCTGTGCGACTTATAGTATGTCAAAATGTTGCAAATATGTATATGGCCAAGTCCTAGAAATTGCATAATATGTTGCATGTTTGTAGGGCTGTAACTTTTTGTGTGTTTATCCAAATGTTGCAAATAATAAGTCAAAATGATCGTGGTGATATGCTCTTCACTTTGTTCCATTGTGCCATGCTTGTTTGAGGCCATCTTGATGCCCTAATCTCTGTTGTAAGAGTGATATATGTTTAAAACTGCTGTTAGTTGTAATTTTGTTGCATACTTGTGATGCTTGTAACTTTGTGCATGTTTATCCAAATGGAGCATATGATATGTCAAAATGTTCATTGTGAAGTGCTCTACATGTTGGTTGCTGTAGCCTTCATGTTAGGTGCCATATTGCCATGTTAATCTCTGTTGCAAAAGTGCATTTGGCTGTTAAGTGCTGAAACTTGTTGTTAGATGCTGTTTTGACATGCTCATTGCTATTGGTGTGTTTGTCTTCATGCCACATGTCAATATGTTGTAGAAGCACAATCATATGGTCTTTGCTGTGGTGCAAGCCACTTTCCATGATATGCCTTGAGGTTACTTAAACAAGCTTGTAAACATGCCATGTCATTATTGCTGTTTTATACTTAGTGAAAAATAACTGCTAAGTATGGAATCTGTTATAACCTGATGCCATGTTTGCTTGATGCCCTAGTCAAATCCATGCTTGTTTTGGAGTGGCCAATGATCATGTCTTGTTGTTCATGTTATTGTCTATCCATTCATGCCCTTACTTGCTCATATGGCCTGCTGTAGCTTATTTATTTCTTGCTCTCAAGTTGCTATAAATATAACATGTCAGATTTTTATCAGCATGTTCAATTTGGTGAAGCTTGTTGTTATTGATCCATGCCTCCTATGGAGATGCTCCAATGGAGTTGTTTGATGTATGATATGTCTACTTCATATCCATGATCTTTATATACATAATGGAGTTGATATGCTTGTTGTTTTGTGCCTCCGAAGGCAGCATCGTGATGATCTTTTTGCCTTCCCAGATTTTGGCTAAGTCGGATATATTTATTGCAACTTGCCATGCTTGGTTAATTGTGTTACAGCAAGCTTTTGGGTGTGTTCTAAGTTCATGCTTGTCAAGTATAATGTATATTTCACATCCATGCTTCTTGTTAACATGTTTGAGTGCTGTAGCATATATATATCTTGCTTCAAAGTTGCTATGTGGCTGTTAACTTCAGCTTGTTGTTATATCTTGTTTCATGTGTATGTGTTGAACCGTTGCTCCGTTTTGAGTGTGTCCTATATGAAACTTGTGTGATTTTGCATGTAGAATCATAATATCATGTTGTTTTCATGTTTGGAGTGAGTTTGCTTGATGTTTGGGTGCATCTTGCACCGTTGCCATGCTTGTCTTGTTCTGCTCATATCTTCTAGGCCGTAGCTCCGAATTAAACAAACTTTATATGAAACTTGACTAGAATTTCGTGTAGATCATCATGGTGCATGTTAACCTGCTGTTTAACAACTTTAACATAAGTTTGTTCAGATCTGGACTAATTTCAAATTATGCATATGAGGGCTTACCGGATTTGTTATGTGTTGATTCCGGCCTCATTTAAACTTGTTGGTTTGTATTGTTCTTGTGTGCTTCATACCTTGCCATGTATTGCATCATATATAGACTTGTCTTGCATCATACTTGGTTGAGCATCTTGTCATGCCTTGTGTGGTGTCTTTAACTTGTTGTGTGCTTTCTTCTCGCTAGTTCTTTTCCGTTGCGATCGTGAGGATTCGTTCGTCTACATGCGGTTCGTCTTCGAGGCTTCTTCTTCGTCTTCTTCATGGACTCATTCTTCTTCCTTGCGGGATCTCAGGCAAGATGACCATCTCCTTGAATACCTTTACTATCATTGCCATGCTTAGTTGTCTCGATGCTATCGTTATATGTCGCGCTACCCATCTTTATTGTTAGCCCCTCTCCTTGCTGCCATGAAACCTCTAACCTTTGACACCTTCCTAGCAAACCGTTGTTTGGCTATGTTACCCGCTTGCGCAGCCCCTCTTATAGTGTTGTTAGTTGCAGGTGAAGATGAAGATCGTTCCATGTTGGAACTTGTTGTTGGAATATCACAATATGTCTTATATATATTAACACACCTATATACTGGGCATGGGTGGAAGGCTTGGCCTTTTGCTCGGTGTTTTGTTCCACTCATGCCACATTAGGAGCCGATAAACTGGCATTATGTTCCTTGATTTTGCATTCCTTACACGGTTGGGTATATAGGGACCCCTTGACGGTTCGTCTTTGAATAAAACTCCTCCAGCAAGGCCCAACATTGGTTTTAATTTGCTCATAATAACAAATTAGTTAATTAATTAATTAATTGCATAGGGAGTTAGCGCTACCCGAGGATTCTTACATAGCAGGGGGCCAGTGCTGATGGTGTTGGTCCCAAACGGGGTTCTGCGGGGCCACCTGGGGGAAACCCGAGGTTTGGTTTTACTCGTAGAATCACCCATCCGGTCGTGGCCTGAGACGAGATACGTGCGGCTACTATCAGGGTGTCGACACACCGGGAGGTCTTGCTGGACTTGTTTTACCATTGTCGAAATGTCTTGTGCACCGGGAATTCCGAGCCTGATCGGGCCTTCCCTAAGATAAGGGGTAATATTATTATTACTTATGCTGATCGTGAGAGCTTGTGATGGGCTAAGTTGGGACACCCCTGCAGGGTTATGATATTTCGAAAGCCGTGCCCGCGGTTATGTGGCAGATTGGAATTTGTTAATGTCCGGTTGTAGAAAACTTGACAGAGGATTCGAAGTGAAACACACAACTGTGTGAGTAACCGTGACTCTCTCTTTTCACTTTGAGAAGAGAACACGGTGGGGTTATGTTTGACTCGTAGGTAGTTCAGGATCTTTAGCGGTCACCACTAGTTTGCGACAGTTTGCGTATATGCTCATCTTATTCTTGTACTCGTAAGTTAGCCACTATATATTGCTTAGCCGCTGCTGCAACCTCACCACTTTACCTCTTCCTACCCCTTTAAGCTTTGCTAGTCTTGTTACCCATGGTTATGGGATTGTTGAGTCCTCGTGGCTCACCGATACTACAACAACAGTTGCAGGTGCAGGTTTCCGATGACTTGACGCGAGAGCGATGTCCTTTTGTTGGAGTTCTTTCTTCTTCTTCTTCGTCAGTCTTGGGTTAGGTTCCGGGTCGGCAGCCTGGGATAGCAGATGGATGTCGTTGTGCTTTTCATGTTTGCATCCGTAGTCGGATGCCTTGTATTGATGTTGTTGTATTCATGTGACTTGTATGTATTGTTGTATCCCCCATGTATGTTTGTAATGGTACGATGTAATGATATCCATCTTGCTAAGCGCTCGAAATGCGGTTGTGCCCCAATCACGTAAGTGTCACGTGATCGGGATAGAATCGCATCTTGGGCCTGACAACACTTATCGATTTAAGATCCGCAATCTCCTTACTAAAAGATTCACCCTTATTCTTAGGAACATACATAAATTTGGCCATTTTAGTAGTAGAGGGGTTTAAAGTATTCCTCACAGCAGAAAAAGCAGACCCTACACTAGTAATAATATCCTCAAGTTTATCAATTCTAGTGGAATCTTGATCTATTCTCTCTTTAACTATGGGTTCTTTTTCTTAAAAAAATCAGAATAACTCCTACCTTAGATCCATATTGGGTAATTTGGTTATGGATCTTTTTATCCAAACTCTCAACCAACTCTACAGTGGCAACTTTATTTTCAATAATTTCAAGCCTTTGCATACATGTTCTAAAGTCAAAACAGTTCCATTAACCAGAAGAGGTGGTGGGCCAAAGAATTCCGTCATAGCATTATAAGAATCAAAAGTCTGGCTACCCAAGAAATTCCCTCCGGTAATGGTATCAAGAATATATCTATTCCAAGGAGTGATGCCAACATAAAAAAAGCGAAGAAGCACGGAAGTGGAAAGCTTCCTAGTAGATCTATTTTGAGCATTGCAAATTCTATACCAAGCATCTTTTAGATTTTCTTCCTCCCTTTGTTTAAAATTAAGAACTTCACTCTCGGGAGTATTGATAATGATAGGCGTGCTAGCCATGATGGCAAGGCAAATGATAAAACACACAGAAAAAGAAGGGTGAATAAAACGGCAAGGGTGAAGTGGGGGAGAGGAAAACGAGAGCCAAATAATGTACTGCGAGGGATAAGGGTTTGTGATAGGTACTTGGTATATGACTTTTGCGTAGATCTCCCCGGCAACGGCACCAGGAATTCTTCTTGCTACTTCTCTAGCTTGCGTTGTATTCCCTCAAAGAGGAAAGGGTGATGCAGCATAGTAGCGTAAGTATTTCCCTTAGTTTTTGAGAACCAAGGTATCAATCCAGTAGGAGACCACGCGCACAAACAAATAAGAACCTTGCAGCCAACACGATAAAAAGGGGTTGTCAATCCCTTCTCGGTCACTTACAAAAGTGAGATCTTGTAGATATGATAAAATAATATTTTTGGTATTTTTGATATAGAGATTGAAAGTATATAATGCAAAGTAAAGTAAATAATTGATGGAAGATTAATATGATGAGAATAGACCCGGGGCCATAGGTTTCTTTAGTGGATTCTCTCATGATAGCAGAATTCTACGGTGGGTGAACAAATTACTGTCGAGCAATTGATAGAAAAGCGCATAGTTATGAGAATATCTAGGCATGATCATTGTATATAGGCATCACATTCGTGACAAGTATACCAAAACGATTCTGTATCTAGCATTATTACTCCACACATCGACTGCTATCCAGCATGCATCTAGAGAATTAAGTTCATAAGAACAGAGTAACGCCTTAAGCAAGATGACATGATGTAGAGGGATAAACTGAAGCAATATGATACAAACCCCATCTTTTTATCCTCGATGGCAACAATACAATATGTGTCTTGCTGCCCCTGCTGTCACTGGGAAAGGACACCGCAAGATTGAACCCAAAGCCAAGCACTTCTCCCATTGCAAGAACTATAGATCTAGTAGGCCAAACCAAACCGATAATTCGAAGAGACTTGCAAGGATATTTAAATCATACATAAAAGATTTCTGAAAATAATCCAATATTGTTCATAGATAATCTTGATCATAAACCCACAATTCATCGGATCTCGACAAACACATCGCAAAAAGATTACATCGAATAGATCTCCTCGAAAATCGAGGAAAACTTTGTATTGAGATCCAAAGAGAGAGAAGAAGCCATCTAGCTAATAACTATGGACTCGAAGGTCTGTGGTAAACTACTCACAACTCATCGGAGAGGCTATGGTGTTGATGTAGAAGCCCTCCGTGATTGATGCCCCCTCCGACGGAGCTCCGAAACAGGCCCCAAGATGGGATCTCACGGGTACAGAAGGTTACGGCGGTGGAATTAGGGTTTCGTCCGTCTCTCCAATGTTTTCAGGGTATGAGAGTATATATAGGCTGAAGAGGCATGTCAGGGGAACCAGAGGGGGCCCACGAGGGTGGGGGCACGCCTACCCCCCTTGGGCGCGCCCCCTGCCCTCGTGGCCTCCTCTCTTGCTTCCTGGTGTGTACTCCAAGTCTTCTGTGTTGATATCGTTCCAAAAATAACTCTCCCAAAGGTTTCATTCTGTTTGGACTCCGTTGGATATTCCTTTTCTGCGAAACACTGAAATAGGCAAAAAACAACAATTTGCACTAGGCCTTGGGTTAGTAGGTTAGTCCCAAAAATAATATAGAAGTGTATAATAAAGCCCATTAAACATCCAAAATAGAATATATATAATAGCATAGAACAATAAAAAATTATAGATATGTTGGAGACGTATCAAGTGCACATCGGAGCTCTCATTGAAAGCACCATTGTCGGTGTCACATCCGGCAGATCTCGGGTAGGGGTGCCCAAGCTGTGCGTCTGAGGATCGATGGTAACAGGAGACTGGGGACATGATGTTTACCCAGGTTCAGGCCCTCTCGATCGAGGTAATACCCTACTTCCTGCTTGGTTGATCTTGATGAATATGGGGTTACACGAGTTTATCTACCTCGAGATCGTAATGGCTAAACACTAGAAGTCTATCCTATGATATTATGATTCTATTACCCTCTATGGTCTAGACCCTCCGGTTTATATATCCACCAGAGGATACCTAGGGTTTACAAAGAGAACTTGGGAAGGAAGGAATTGATACATCCGAACATCTATTCTACCATTCTACGTATACAGGACTCCCAGCCGGACATGGGGACGTCTTCATCTTCATGGCCCATGTATCCGGCCCTGCTTCGGTAGACTAGATCCTCATGGACCCCCAAATCTAGGACTCCCTCGGTTATGCCCACGGGTGTTATGGAGTGCACTTTCCATTTAGAATAGCATATGTAGTTTTCTTATGATCCTTTGCCTCACGTCTCCTTTTTATATCATGCATACCTCTCCATCTCCCTTTGTCTCCTCTATTCTTTTGGATCTACCTTTTGACCCGTTAGAAATGAGATCTTCAGGATTTACAAGGCCTGAGTAGGTAAGAGTTGGTGATATATATATTTACCTAAATTGCCGTTGTTCGTTTGTGGTCCTGAAATGGAGTCGATATCCCACTACCCCATTATAGATCATGGTGTCTTGTAGGTATCAAATTTGTACACACATGATGGTAACAAATTATAGATCAGCGGTGTAATGGTGAAATTTCCTTTATTTTCTTTCTCGTCATAAGATGTGGAAATTGAAATTATCAAACCTTATGCAGTGGCAGGCTGTAAGTAATCCGATGTCAACCAATGTCCTTGAGATGATGCGGCCACCAGTGGGAGGGCGGTGTGGACACCAAAGCTAGGGAGGCGCGTTGGGATTGCCCAAGGTGTCCTCGAGACGGTGGCTGACGAGTCGATAATGTTATGGACGCCAAATCTAGGGCAGGTCGTCGGGACGGTGCCAGGTTTACTCGAGGCGGCATGGACACCGGGACGAGGATAGAGTGGACACCAGGGCAAAGGTAGGTTTGTGGCCTCGTTGCGGTGTTTTTTCCCTTTTAGCTGTTGGTGGCGGCGTTGATCACAGACGTGCTGTTTTATTTCGTGAGCTCCCATCGTTGGGTTGTCTAACATCCCGAGCGGGGAGTCTGCCTTCAGAACATTTGTTTTGAGCCATAGATCTGATTGTAGTATGGTGGATGTAACCTGGACAGTTGGATGAAACTTAATCGGTCTGACCGGACGTGGGGGGTTATCCTATGTGCACTTTTCGGGGTGCACGTAGGGGAAGTCATGTTTGGTCTTTTAACAATAGTATAGATAATTTGGCATTTTCATAGGATTGGGTTCTCCATTCATCTAATGAGCTAATATCAAAAAAATCTCTTTTCACTGGTAAGTTTGAAAACATAGTTGAGTTCCATAACTGCCAAATAGTCCTTATGTTCTAGTTCTAGAGGTAAATAACATGCTTTTCCATAATCCATTTTATACCGAGACATGCCTATTGGATTTTTATAAGTTGTTCTGTAGGCCCACAATGCACCATCTAATTTCTTAGACCAATTCTTCGGGGACTGTATTCTAGCGGTGTGTCCCGCGCATTCGCGCGGCTAGTATTCCATAAGGTTTCTTTAGTTCATTTAGTTCTAATCTTGCTTCTAGTATTTACTATATTTTATGCCTCCCTACTTCATCTGAGAAAGTGGCTCCTTATAAATGTTTTAAAATTACTTCTTTGATTTGAACTTATTATGGTACATCATTGGCAATGGCAAAGCATACATCCCGAATTCAAGGTCATTCTTAAGCATGTATTATTGACCCAAGTTAGGATGCCATTCATTAAGTTCCTTTTTTGTATAAATCTAACTGGCTATTTTGTTAAGAAACAATGGGATTACACCAACTGCATGTATGTATATTGCTTTTTTGTGTGAAAGAAAGTATTATACACAATGGAAAGAACTACGAAGCCCTCTAACGAATGATCTATATGAACCTCTTTGGTCATCGCCTCTATACTTGTACCTAGCCTAACCCCTCCTTCCTAAATTACTTGCAAAATATCCTTTGAGACACGATCCTCCACTATCTACACATCACATATTGACTCGCTTTATGACCTCAACAGTTGCATGATCATTATTCTAAGTGTATTAAACGAATTTATCAAATATAGCTAATTTTTATAAAAGAAGAAAAAAAATGCACAATCTGAATGTTAGGAATATCGGATCAACTAAGACATAAGCAGGTCTTAGTAGACTGACATCTAGCAAGAGTGGTCTCTTTTCCTTCACCAAAAAATTCATTCCATAAGAATCTCAACATGAACCAAAATGCCATTTTTTTCATTCAGATATGCAAGGCACTTACGCACGCTCTATTTCTACTCTCTGCACCAGCCCTCTAAAATTCATGTGTTTATTTCATGTGCACTATCCAAAGTGAAACTTAGGCATTATATCCTAATTCTAGGCATGTGACACTAAATTTCCGGCGTTACACATTCGTAAATTCTGTAATTCTTGATATTTCAAAGAGGGTCATATTTTTCTTACAGTGACATGCAATTCTTTATTTGATCTTCCGTTCTCAAAAAACTCTAGCAAAAATAAAGCTATATTCAAAGGTATTTTTTTCATATCAAGAGCATAAACTTTTGTATGTTTTAGCCCAATTGAAAAGAAAATCTGTTTGCATGTATCTTTTTTTGTAATACAAAGCATACACATTTAACATGTTTTATGTCTCGCCTAGAGCCTACCGAGCTTTACCTTTAAAAACACGCATATAAGGTGTTTTTTTTTTAATTTTTTTGTAAGGTGAATCTTGTATTTCACTTAAACTTGGTGCACCATATCGGTGATCACCAGACCAGAAATAAAGTCTACGGCGTCTGAACCCATACATATAGTATATAGTATTATTATTGATCCGTTTTTAACACACACCTTTCAGCCTACGTACTTCTTTAATGCTCTATGGGGCCGTCAATTTTTTCTCTATTTTTTTTTACGCCGGCCGCTCAGTTTCCTTTCTGTTAGGCTCGGCTTCACATCCTATAAAGGCAGTCTTCCTTTAAAAAAAGGCAGAGTCTATCGTCATAAGAAAACAAAGTCCAAGTATTTTAAGTGTTGTATACTGTCCCGATTGATTGCTAGGCCCATTGCCGAGTGTGGCAAACGTCGTGCAGACTCGGTTTTGATAGTCCTTGCAAACGTACTATTTCCTCCTAATTAATGTACACGTTCTTTTAATCTTTCTTTTTTGTTAAAATTCTTTCAACTGATTTTGTTGATTATGTAGATGTCCTTAGACGTGACAGGTTCAATATGCAAACACGTACATGTTTGACATGTTACGCAAATACTTTAAATCTCAGCCATTATTATTTTGATCAAACGGTGGTAATAATATTAGCACATGTGGATAAATGTGATGGCTTGTTTGACTCTTGTTTTAAGTATATAATAGATTAACTTTATTTCCCTATTGCTTAGTTCAACTTGACCACTACATTGAGGGTGATAAGTAGATGCAATCCTCTAGTTGACATCATATTTAGCAAGCAATTTATGAAAAGCACCATGGATAAAATGTGAACCACTATCAATCATCAGATATCTAGGGATTCCAAACCTCGGGAAGATAACATGTTTAAGCATTTTAATGGAAGTGTTATGATCAGCACTACTGGTTGGAATAGGTTCTACCCACTTAGTGACATAATCAACAACAACCAAAATATGTGTGTACCCATTAGAGGAAAGAAAAGGTCCCATATAATCAAAGCCCCAAACATCAAATGGTTCAGTAACAAGTGAATAATTCATAGGCATTTCTTGACGTCTACCAATATTACCAATTATTTTACATTCATCACAAGAAAGGACACATTTATGAGCATCTTTGAAAAGAGTAGGCCAATATAATCATGCCTGTAATACCTTGTGTGCAGTTCTATCTCCCGCATGGTGTCCTCCGTATGTCTCAGAGTTACACTTCCGTATGATGTGTTCCTGTTCATGCTCAGGTATAAAATGTCTAATAATACCATGTACTCCTTTATAAATATGTGGGTCATCCCAAAAGTAATGTGTTAAATCAAAGAAGATTTTTTTCTTGTTGATAAATGAAACTACACTACAAAAAAAATACACTTCCGTGATGATACGTGTTTGTCACAGTAGGTCACGTTTTCTATCATGCATGTACATCCATGACGATTTTATGACAGAATCAAGATAGTCATACATGTGTTGTCGTAGAAGTGTTCCATGACATTACCAAAATTATCATCACGGAAGTGTCCACTTCCATGACGATAAATCGCGCGTCACAGAAGTGCTTTTGTCAAGGGTGATCAACACATGGCATCCACCATAACAGAACTCCGATAAGCTATCGGGTCCAGTTTTGGATCCGATAACCCGTTAACAGCCCCGACCAATGGGGATGTTCCATGTGTAAAATCATCATTGGCTGGAGGAAACACGTGTCGGCTCGCCATTGGAACAGATGTCATCCACTCATTGGACCCAAAGCGCCTATGATACGCTGACACGTGGCATGGCCCAATAGAGGCCCATTCCTGTGAAAAGGCCGGCCCGTTTGACTTGGTGAAAAGGTGGCGGGCTGGCCCATGGCAAGCCTGTTAACGGCCTGTTCGTATATAGCCCATTTACAGCCCGCTAACCCAGGGCCCGTTTACGGCCTATCCGAATTAGGCCCAGTAGCATCATCTGGGCCGTCCAATATAAATCCAGCCCGTTTTAACTTTCGGCCCATGACGTCTTTCGGCCCATATGAGGCCCTTATTACTATCGGCCCATTAACGGCCCGTGGTAAAACTGGCCCGTAATGAACAGTGTATCACTTTATACCCATTAACGGCACGTGGTGAAACTGGCCCGTAATGAACAGTGTATCACTTTATACCCATTAACGACCCATTATTCCGTTGGGCCGTTTCCAGCCCATGTTATCTTTTGGCCTTCTAGGGGCCCATTTATTCTTGGGCTCATTTCCACATTCGTTTACTTACGGCCCGTTAATGTCATTTTCTGCTTGTGGGCCAAATTCAGCCCGTGGTTATAGTCGGCCCGTTTGTGGCCCGTTAGTACGTTGGGCCGTTTTCATAGCGTCATCAAAATACGGACGATTAACGACGGCCCATTATGGCCAGCCCATGAACAGACGATTTCAACTCTAGCCCATTTACGGCCATAATGTGGTCTGTTATTGGCCCATGTTCGGCCAACCGATCATACGGCCCATAGAAGTCCCATTGATGATACGGCCCATTGAAGGCCCATTGTGTCTACATCCCGTATAAGGCCCATTGTTTCTATGCCACGTACAAGGCCCATGGTTTTTTTTGAAAGAAAGAAGGCCCATTGTTTCTACGGCCCTTAGAAGGCCCATTATTTCTACGGCCCATAGGAGGCCCATGTTGACTACAGCCGGTGGGCATCAAAGTCCGCCACCAGTGCAAATATAGGGAACACCCTACACTATACAAAAATGGCTTGTTGTTTTCTTCAGCCGGTGGCTGCACGTTAAGAACAAATTTTGTATCGCACCAAAACAAATTACAACTATAAAACAAAAGGAAGGTTGGCATAAAAGTTAATAGTCTAGCAGATAAATGCACCACCAGAAGTCCAGAAGCTCAGTTCATTTGACCTAACTGTTACGTTTTCATGCTGTATTGTCCGCTGGAGCACCATAACCTTCGCCTTTAGTTCTCCTAGGCTCCTGAACAACATAGCAAATGTCTGATAGTATGGTTTCAAAACCATGCATATCTTGACAACATCGAACAATGTCTATCCTTGTTTCACAAAGGGTCTCTATTAGGGAATGGACTTGTGTCTGGAGCGCAGATACAACATTGTTTTGAGCTTGCATATCTTGATCATGAGGCAGTTTGGACGAGATTGCCTTAACAACCAAGCGAGTATTATGCAAGAACGTGCTTTTAGCACTGTTAGTGGACACGTACCGACCCACTGTAGCAAGAGCTGACATTGCGGTTATAGTTTCCTCGCCACCTTCAGAAGGTGGCGGTTCCACTATTTTTTCCATAGCTCGCTGAAAGTTGAGGTTTTACATTAGTAGTACCAGAACAGAAGATATTAAGGAGGCAGCAAAACCAAACAAAATAGCTTTGGTCTATATATAGAACTTATTCTCGTGAACCCATGTAAAATAATAGTTGTATTTTATTGCAAAGTACATAATAAAACCAGGTTCCGAACATATGACCATGTACCATCGCTAATGTATTGTATATTTCTTCACATTGTATTGAGGGCTAAGGATAAAAAGACGAAGTTTATAATATGGTAAGCATAGTATGACATCATTCATATGACAAAACAACTGAGAACAGACAAACATCCAATTGTAACGTTGTGTGGGCAAGTCCAGCACGGAACTAGATTACAGGTCAAGATCAAAGGAACATCACTCCTCTATTTTAAACCTTGTAAGGTGCAATGATACGCGAAGACAATTGTGTATAAAATTGAAAAGAGTAATAAACATTGGCTGCAAACCATGCAATTCAAGGCACAAGCCAGAGTTAGTAGTAGTTAAAAGGCATGAGCATTAAGGACTTACAACAGCGACTTTGACTGGTGTAGTCATGCCCTTCTTCTTGCTGGTGTTATAGTATTGGAAGATTTCCAAATCATTTGGTTCACGTACTTTTTGGTCCTTGCAGGCTTTCCTCTGCATTTGGAACAAGTCAATATAGATCTGATAATATGGTACAGCGAAAAGAGTGAAACAACAGCTAATTACAAGAGCCTCGCAGTGTGCAATATAGCTATGAGATCCTGTCGTCTGTTGGAATTTCACTTTCGTATGGTTAGCCTTGTTCTTTGAACAGTTCACCTACAAGAAGATAGATTTGTGTGGCACATGCATAAATAGGACTTCAACACGTGATCTGATCACACATATATAATGTACCTGATACTTCGGATCAGACCAGTGTTTAACAAGGCATCTCCAGTCTTCATCAGATATATTTTCCACTGGAGATGTTTGGGCAAGTTCACTGTTAGCCTTGCCTTCAAAGTGAGTTTTCCTCAAGTTATAGCGATAGTGTCGCAGTGCATGAAAACATGGGTGCAAGGTTGTCTGGTTGCATCATCTTGGCTATCCAACTTGAACCTCATATGTTGAAACTTATGGGACTCTCATTATCAACAACCTAGAAAGTATTGGACAGAGCAAGACGATATTACTAGTTTCCATACATAACCATACTTACAGATAAATGGTCGAGGAAGGTGTTGAACTGGGTTTCGTCTTTGTCATTCCTGTACTGAATCCATGTTGGGAGGATGCGTACATGACACCTAACGGCAACCGCTGCCTCTGATACTAACTTGGCTGACTCTGTAGCATCACGTGGCCTTTTTAAACCTGCCTCAAAACAGATCTCCGTTCTTCCTCCTCTAGATTTAGTTAACCTATCAAGCATTATCCTTGATGTCTGTTTCCTGTCGCGCCTAGGTGCTAGTCCAACAACAAACATAGGAAGTGTTAGTGTACATCAAACTGTGAGACTATATATAAAGAGGCATGCAACTGTAACTTGACTCCAGCAACTACCTTCTTGTTGTTGAAGCTCACAAAGTTCATCTGATCTTGCCAACTCATCTTGTGTCAAGAGTGCTTCGGAAGTAGTGTCAGGTGGCAAGGGAGCTTGGGAACGTGCTGCTAGCTGAGTTGACCAACGAGTAAATCGTGCAGCTGATGGTACTGTGGAAGGTGTTGCAACAACTAGGGTTGTCTCTGCTTGTTTGGTGGCAGGTATTTGTTTCTGTTTGGCTTGTTCTGCAGCTCGTGTAGCATGGGATACCCTATCGATACAATTTCCAGCTGGACTTTGACCTTCTATTGCACCATCAGTACCAGCAGAATCTGCAGGGATTGTTCCGCTTCCGTTTCTCTGTCATTCTGTCTTGCTTCCTCTTGCTCTGTGCCATGTTAAGTCAAGCTGACAAGAAAAAAGAATATCAATTTAGTTCTTCAGAACTAATGTGCTTCTATGTAAGAACATTGTGTCATAGAAAAATATTGTATGTTCTAGAAACAGGAACACGTGTCTTAGTCACAAGTATAATGTGTAAAGTAAGCAGACCAAATTTAACAAAATTAGAAGCAATACAAGCTATACATCATACATAACATGCAACCACATATAACAGTGCCAAGTTAGAGGGAGCACCGGTGATGGTGCACTAGGGGAGACGTGCTCATCACCAACACGGCTACATTGAGTGTCTATGCATGTGTTGTCTTGGAAATCATCTTGGGGGGATGGAGGAGTAGAATCTGTAGAGGCCCTCCATTTGGAAGGAGCACCTTCATCCGCTGCCTTGCTAACTTCCTTCCGCTTTATTGATTTTGAATTGTCAAGTAAAACCGACAAGAAAAAGAAATAAAATTCACTCTTCACAACTCATTCGTGCATGATACTGACAATCACTACTTTGATGTAAGGCAAACACATGATTCTAGGATGGAATAATACGAAAAATAGGACGACATGGCATATTCACAACTGTTTGTGTAAACTAAGCAGAAACCATTTCACCAAATAAGAAGCAATGCAATCTAGACACCACGTGAAAGATGCGACCAATATGACTCTGCCAAGTTAAAAGTGTCCCATCATAAATGACATTTCAACAAATTAGACGCAGCGCATGCTATAAATCATATCAAAGATGCAACTAATATCACACTGCATATAATGAAGGTGTCTCGTCATATTGATTTATGCGGGATACAAAAAAAATAGTTTTATGTGAGGACATGCTTAATAGACAGATGTACTATGTACTAAATACATGAAGGCATGTCACATTAACAGGTATAATGTATAAGCTAAGTAGAATAGCACATGCAGTTTAACTAGATTGGAAAAATTACAATCTAGACACCATATGCAACATGCAACCACATATCACGCTGCCAAGTTAAAGCAAGCACCTGCGATGCTAGTGTAGGGGAAATGTGGTAATCAACTACTGAGCTACGTTCACTATCTTTATCTAGCCTTGATGTTTCTTTAGAATCATGTCGGGAAGCTGACGCTGCATTCTTTAAATGAGGAGTAATCGACTTGCTTGACTGCCTCATGATGGCTTCTCGCCCCTCGTTGGTTACCCCAAGTGGAAGGTTTGAGATGTAGTGTAGCGGTAGTTTTCCCTTGGCAAAGATACCAAGGATCGAATTCCCCTGAGACTCCAAGGTTCAACAAGAAGGTGTTAACTGCTAACGGCGCCAGATACTTAGCAATTAAATGGACCTGCACACAGATACAAATAACTTTGCTCCCAACGAGTACAGAGAGGTTGTCAATCCCTCCGGCCTTGTCGTTTACAAAGGATCAAACGCAAGAGATAATAGTGATAGGTATGACTGCAACTAGTAAGTAAAAACAGAAAGTAAATAGCGGATGTGATCAGTGATGGTAATATGGACCGGGGTCCCATGATGTTCACTAGTGATGTCTCTCTCCCAAAAGACGATAAAACAGCTATATGAGGTAAACGAATTACAGCTGGGCAATTGATAGGATTATGTGCGCAAACCAATGCTAACTATGCTGCAAGAAAGGTTGAGGCTCAAAAGCATGGGCGGTACGCCAAGGTAAGTAGACCGAAATCCATCTGCATCTAATACTAATCATCCACCTTGAGATATCTATCCAGAACATCTCGCTGGTATTAAGTTGCGAGTCCCACCCATAGTGTAAACTCAAAGCAATAGACAACTGCATTAAAAGAACTTTGCGTAAAGTAAACAATCCTTGCACCCGCGAGTACAAGCACCGTTGTTTTCCACCTTTTGGCAACAGCACATCCCCTAGACTCATGTTTCTGTCACTCAAGCTAGTCATCGAGGGGCATGAACCCACAATCAAGCATAACGTTCCCTCTTGGAGATACTACCTACTACTTGGCCAAAGTAATAAACAGCAACGGAGAACATGCAAGAATTACTCAAGAACATAAATATAAAAGAGGTAAATCAAATATATTACTCACACACAATCTGAACATAATCTCATAATCCATCGGATCCCAGCAAACTCATCATAGCAACAGCATAAGGATTACATATGTGCCTCAATCATGTAGGGCAGCTCACGAGGTCTAATTAGTGAAGCACAAAGAGGGGAGGAGAACATCACATAGCTACTAGTCATGGACCCATGGTCCAAGGGAGACTACTCACAACTCATCCGAGAGGCGTCCATAGTGGTGGAGAGGCTCCCGATGGTGGTTCTCCCCACCGGCAGGGTGCCATGAAGAGTTCTCCTGGTGCTCCCGATCTTGGAAGCGCGGCGGCGGCAGAACAGAGATGAGATCGCGAAAAAAGGTTCAGTCCTCGAGGGTTTCGGGACGCGGTGTAAATATATGCCAAAGGGGGGCATCAGCGGAGACCTGGGGGGGCCCACGCGCCCCCCGGCGCGGCCAGGAGGGGGGCCGCGCCCCCAGAGCGCCTGGAGTCCTGGTGGCCCCCCTCTGGCCCTACTTTGGCCGTATGGAAGCTTCCGGAATGCTGATTTTTTATATATTTTTCCCGGAATTTTTCTGGCAGTTTACGTAATGGGAAAACCTGAAATACAAAACAGCAGAAAACAGAAACTGGCACTGGGGTGCACTGAGTTAATAGGTTAGTCCAAATATGATCCAAAGTGTATGGAAGTGTATAAATATCATAGCAATATCACACAAAAGAGGCATGGAGCAAGCAGAAATTATAGATACGTTTTGGACGTATCAACATCCCCAAGCTTAATTCCTGCTCGTCCTCGAGTAGGTAAATGATAACAAGCATAATTTCTGTGGTGACATGCTATTAACCATATAAGAACTTTTCACAGCCACATGACAAGTGCTTACTGAGACAATGAATCTGTAGTAATTAAGTTGCCTCATGAGAAAATCACAAAGAACTGAAAGTTTTACAATATGATACTGAAACACTCAATAGATTTTTAGTGAGCATGGTGTTCAAATATGATAAAGTGGTATCTCGCTTGCCCCCTTTAGTGAAGCAAAACATAAATGCAGGGGCACCTCCAAGGTTTAAGTGACGACTAGATACAATGATTTCAGAATAAATGATATCATAATCATGCAAAAGACAATGGTACTTTGGGACAATGCACATTACACTCAGAATGACAATCATGCTCTAAATAGTTGGTGCTTTAAAGAAGGTGGAGACTCTCGAACCGTGGCTTTTGTTGGCAAGGTTGAAAACCCGTGGTCGGAAACAAAGACAAAACATGTACCAGAGCTCTTAGATTTAAAAATAGAGGTAATAATTATTTTTTTAGATTATGCATATTTCGTCAACGAATGCTAGCAGATAACTCAATTACTTCTCGAGCTGGACAAGTTTCGAGGAACGGCTCCCGAATGAGGACGATCACATCCTCTTAATCTCCTTTGTTTATCACTTCCAAAGTTTTCTGATTTCTCATGAACAAAGCGTGAAGGAGGGTTTGTTTGTTGTATAATTTTTTAATGAGCCGGGCGCACTCTATGCCAGTTCCTTCTCGTATTATGGGTTTGCACATTAGACATGCAATCCCGGGGTGAAGCTTGTCCAACTTAAAAAGATCATGAATTAACTACTACTTCCTCATGAGCTGAAACAGAGGCACAAAAGAGAAATGCTTTTTTTGAATAATTTCGAGATGGTACATGAAAGTCTTCGTTAGGAATGGCAGGTAAATACCATGTATTGGAAGGTATGGTGGACTCATATGGCATAACTGGTTTAAAGGATTTTGGATGCACAAACAGTCAGTCCATTTAGTACAGGCGAAGGTTAGCAAAAGACTGGGAGCGACCAACTAAAAGAGCAATGACGGTCATAATCATGCAGAGCGACAAAGCAACATTGAATCGGGCATGGAAGTTATATCGCTACTCAGAAACTAAAGATCATCAAGGCTTGATAGACTTTCTTTACAGTCTTAAATATGCGTGAGCATATGCCAAGTCAATCAAAATAAATTCTTGAAGGAAGATATCACTAAACCATACCACATCATAGGCAAACAAATCATGTTGGTACTCCAATAACACATTGAGAACCCCCCAGCTATTTCAGACTAACCATAAGAAAACATGAACTACTAAGCATCATTATGCACATAGCATTTTTATCATAGACATATCAACCAATGCAACAGAAGCCAACTCTCTTAATAAGATAAGCATGATAACTAAAGAGAGTTCCAGCGACCAACTAAACAAAAGCTCTTTAAAAGATAAGCATGAAAACTAAGAGTTGAACATGATAGTAGCTATTGAAAGACAAAGAACACACACATCAAAGATAGACATGAAAATTCTATGTTATGTTCTAGGTTGAAGTGGAGCGTGTTTCTCTCCCACACAAAGAAAGCTGAGTTCCAACTCGTTATGAACAACAAGAAAAGCTAAAGAAAACTAAAAAGGAAACTAAAAGCAAGACGCTCTGAGCATAGCACATAACACATGAAGTGATAAAAATATAGTGGAACGAAAGACGAACTGATAATTGTTGATGGAGAAGGGGATGCACGGGGGCATCCCCAAGCTTAGACGCTTGAGTCTTCTTTAATATTTTTGGGGGTGCATGGGGGCATCCCCAAGCTTGAGCGTTTGACACTCCTGAATCTTTTTATCATCTTCCCTCGCACACTTGAAAACTCCCTTCATACATAACTCATCATAATCTGATTAGCGAGGTTAGTACCCTTAATAAAATAATTTTTCGTTGCTGGAAATAAGGATATTCTTGAAGGTCTACTGTTTCTCAAGATTGCCAAAAGGTTTTTGCAAAGAAAAAGCAAGCTCAAGGTTTGCAAAACGAAGGAAAGGCAAAACAGGACAGAATCTGTGAAAAACAGACCAGCAGGTAGTAAACGATTTTTTCGGGGCACTTCTGCAACTCAAATTAAAAAACTCAGAACAGACGCCCGAAAGACAATTGTATAGAGAACGCTGTCGAAGAAATTCAGACCAAAAATATGATCTGGTGATTTTATACGAATTTTTCTGTCCAAGGACAGAATCTGTTTCCTGGACAGCACGTCACAACTTTTGAACTTTCTTGCAATCAGAGGCTAAACTTGGCACAAAGCTGAAAAGTAAAGATACAATGATGATGCTACTGTAGTAACAACATCAAGACACAACAAAAGCAAAATAATATTTTATTCATTGTGGGCTGCCTCCCAAAAGCGCTTTCTTTTATGCCTTTAAGCTAGGCATAATGCAAAGAGATCAAGTCTTATCAAGAGTAAAAGAATAGCTAGCCCGTATAACGAACTCAAAAAGTAACTTAATCTTCTTTCTAGGGAAGTGTTCCATTCCTTTCTTGAGAGGAAATTGGAATTTTATATTCCCCTCTTTCATGTCAATGATGGCACCAACGGTGCAAAGAAAAGGACGTCCCAAAATAATTGGACAAGAAGGTTCACATTCAATATCCATAATAGTAAAATCAACGAGAACGTAATTTTCATTGACAACGATAAGAACATCGCCTCCCTAAGGGTTTATTTATGGAAGAATCAACAAGACGAACACCAAAAGAACAAGAATCAAAAGGTTTCAATTTAAGCATATCATATATTCTTTTGGGCATAACGGAGGTACTAGCTCCAACATCACATAAAGCATAGCAAGAGAAGTTATTCAACTTAATTTTAATCATAGGATCCCAACCATCTTCTAGCTTTCTAGGTATGGAGGCTTCTACCTTAAGTTTCTCCTCGCTAGCTTTGATGAGAGCATTAGTGATATGCTCTGTGAAGGCAAGATTAAGCGTGCTAGTGCGAGGATCTCTAGACATCTTGTGAAGGAAATCAATAACTTCGGTAAGGGTGCAATTATCAAAATCAAGGTGTCGGGGAAACTGATCGCCCACGAACACCTATGGGACCGGAGCCCCTTTTCGGTACGGCAAGGGAGCGGAGGGAGCACAAAGAGCAAATCGAGGGGCACACGCGAGCAGTTTACCCAGGTTCGGGCCGCACGGATGCATAAAACCCTACTCCTGCCTTGGTTGTATTGAGTTCTTGGCTCGGGAGCAAGAAGATCTACAGTACCAGCTACACCGAGCGTGCGAGTGATCAAGTTTCGGCCCCCCTCTACGTTGCGCATGGGCATCCTTTTATAGTTCAAAGGGGTCACCGACACGTGTCAACGTAGGTGAGGGTAAAAGCGTAAAATTGGTGGTAGTTGTAACAGTGGATGCACAGTGCATGCACAGTGGTCTATACCTAACCCAGACGGTGGGGGACAAGGGCATTGAATGCCCGTCACCGTCGCCCCAAACAGTGTAAAAAGCGTCCGTCAGGGCGTCTCCGTTCGCCACGACGGTAGCCTCGTCATCGTGGCTCGCCACCGTGCACCCCCAGGCTGCCCTGCCATCCGCCACGTGCCCCAGCAAGGGCCCCAGGGCGACGCGTGGCCAGGTGAGCTGGAGCGCAGGCACACAGTGAAATCTGGCCGCGGCAAGCACCTTGTCGCGGTCGCTACCTTGCCGGGTCCGGGAGCTTGCCGCTCTCCGGGTCTTGTCGGGGCGCGCGATGCGCCATGGTATGACTTCTGAAATGTTGTTCTTTGGCCTTCCTGGGAAGCTCCTCTTGCCAGGGTCTTGTGTTGAAGGGATAATCTTGATCCTGGAGCGGCCTTCCCGGCAAGCTCCTCTTGCCGGGGCCTTGCTTCTTAGCTTGAATACTTTGTTCTTGAATGGCTTCAAGGGAACTAGAGTGGGCTTTGGCGGGCGCGTGGTGAGCCCGACCACGGGACACTGCTACTACCCGTGCACAAGTCGGGATACTAAGGTACCCCTACTTTAGTACATCGACAGGAGCCCCCGGGCCTGGGCCACACACGGTGCCGAGCGCTGTTGGGCCAGGCCCAAAACAGTGCACGGGCACACGCGGCCCACGGCGCGCCGTATCCCACTCCGTATCCGCCGCATCCCTCCCTTAGTGCCATCCGCGCGGCAATGCCCCAGTGCGACTCCCATGGGGTTGCTCCCACTTGGCTGACGCCTTCAGAAGAGACCGTACAAACTTTCTTCGACAACTTGGTTGAGCGGCCGGTCAATCCTGAAGAGAAGAAGGGGCTCACCCGCGCGACCACCGACTGGGATGTGGCTTATATCGCTAGCAGAATGGAAGAGGCCGCCGCAGCTGAGGCCGCGGGTGAGTTTGGGTACACCGTGGATGAGGCAGAAGCAGCGGATGCAGTGAGCAGGGCCGAGGAGGGAGAGATCCTCAAGCTGTTGAAGCCCGCCGGGGAGCCTGCCGGGGAGCCTGCTGGGACGAGCGAGGCTGCCGGGCAGGGCACTAAGTCCAGCGAACCCGCCGAGGATGACGCCGAATCGGGCGATTCCGACGAAGACTCGGGCGGGTCACTGAACCTCGACGACGCCTCTTCATCCTCGGAAAACTCTCCGCCACCGCCAAGTCCTCCGCCACAGCCAAGTCCTCCGCCACAGCCAAAGAAGCGCCTCCGCAAGACCACTGAGACGGTGAAGCAGCCGGCGCCCCGACAGCAGCCGAAGCGTCGCTCGACGCGTGCCACCACGACGAGCAAGGTCGTCGAGGAGGCGCATCGCGCCTCAGCGGCAAGCGGAGGGGGATCTTCCCGAAGCGGTTCTGGTGTTCCTTCCGCCCCTCGGTCTTCGGCGACGACCGGAGCGGGGTCTTCACAACCCACGGCTCCAGAGCCCGCCAAGCGCCCGAGGGAGCCTTCTCCTCCAGCTCCTCGCGTCGGGACACGCGAGGCGGACTTCGACTTCTCCGCCCTTAGTTTCGACGAGGAGGAGGAAGAGTAAGCATTTGCAACTTCTATTTCTTCTGATTTTTGTTGCTTTTGTCTTGAATTTCCCTTGCTTGGTTCTGATCTTGTTTGGCTTCCAGGACCCTGACCCGGTGGTCGATCTTGAGGACGACGAGCCCGTCGCCGCGGCAGGAGATGCGCCCGCGACAGGCTTGCTGGACCAGCCGGCTGCTCCGGAGAGCAGCCCCCAGTGCAGCCCCCAGCGTAAGTCTTGTGTTTACTTTTCTGCTTGACGGGCGCGCTTGAGCTTTTTATCCTTACTAATGTCTTGTTCGCTTGTTGACTTGTGCAGAAATGGAGTTGCAGCCGCAGGAGCGCCAAGAGACCGCTCCCGACGAGCCGCTCGTCCAACCCTCCCCGCCAAGGATGAATTCCCCGGCGAGGGGGAGTGCTCCGCCAAGGGCGGGTACTCCGCCAAGGGCGAGTACCCCGCCAAGAGCGAGCACCCCGACAAGGGTGGGTATCCCGCCAAGGGAAGGCACCAGCGGCCCTCCGCCGGCGGGAGCCACTACTACGCCGCCAAGGGAGGACTCCCCGGCGAGGGACCCCGTTACCGAAGAGGCCCTCGCAGGTAACCCTTGTACTTTCCTTCTCTTAAATTCTTCTTTTTGGATATTTGCTTGACGATTCTTTTCCTTTCTTTTTCTTCTGTCAGATCCGCCCGCCCCGGAGCCGATGGAGACAGAGGCCATCGCCGAGGAGGACGTGCGCGGTGATGCCGGCGACGCAACCACCGCTGAAGGGACGGCTGGTGCTGAAGTACCAGCCGCCGAGGAGACCGCCCCGGCGGCTGACGCGGCAGCTGGGGAAGGGACCGGAGACCGCACTGCCGGCCCTGAGGCCGCAGGAGCGCCGGACGCTGCGCCGGCCGCCGACCCTCCCGCTGCCGCGACCGGGTCGGGAGTCTATCTGGAGGCCGCCAACGGGGTCTTCATCCAAGTCCCGTGGGCGTCCTCATCAAGGGCACCCGCGGAGGGGGAGAGCTTCGATGGAGAAGTCCTCGCCTCCGCCGGGCTAAGGCTTGTCGACGCGCCTGGCAGCAGCAGCGAGCCCGAAGAGGAGCAGCTCCTGCGCCGGCTTTTGGCTTTGTACCGCGCCAGGCAGGCCAAGCTGGAGTCCCGAGAGGCTCTGGCCGCCAAGGCCGGCGTTGACTTGGAGAAGCGCGCCGCGGAGCTCCGTGCCGCCAACCAAGCTGCCCTCCGGAACCTGGCGGAGGAGCGCGAAGAGCTTGCCGAAGCGCACCAAGCGTTCATCCTCGAGAAGGCCGAGGTCGAGGAGCAGCACGACTGGCCGCCGAAGATCTGGCTCGGCGGGAGGGAGTGTTGAACCAGCGGAAGGTCGACCTCGATAGCCACGAGGACGACCTTGCCGTGCGCGAGCAGTCCATTGGCGGGGCTCTGCCGGAGGCAAGGGACGCCACTGCTGCCGCAGAGACCGCCAAGAGGGACCTGGAGGCGAGGGTGGCGCAGTTGGAGCTCAATCTGAAGACGAGCGAGAAGAAGGTTGTCGTGCTCAAACTTGAAAGGGAGAAGGACGCCCACAGCCACTCGGAGCTGCAGGTCCGCCTCTCTGACAAGGGCAAGGAGCTCAATGACGCCATGGACTCCATCGCAGACTTGGAGCTGAAGGTGTCCACCGTCACTGATTCACTTGACGGGGCCCGGGACAGGGAGACGAAGCTGAAGGAGGATCTTCGGGCTGAGAGGGCGCTGCTGGAGAGCGTCGCCCTTACGCAGAACAATTTCCAGCGGGCGGTGGAGCAGTGGACCGAGGAGCTCGTCGCCTCCGCCGCCAACATCGACAAGGAGATGATGGCGCTGGGGACGGAGCACCTCGTGTACTCCCCCGACGAGAGCCTCCCCCACAGCGCCAAGCTGAGTTTGTTCTTCAGAGGAGTGGCGTCGGCCCTCGCGCAGCTACGAGAGAAGCTCCCCGCGCAGCTGGCTAACGAGGCACGCCGGCTTTGCATGGGTACTATGGAGCGAGTGTTGACGAAGATCGTCTACCGCAACCCTGGGATTAATCTTGAGAACGTCCTCCGGACCTTGCCGCCCGAAGCTGACCAGGAAGCGTTGAAGGCACAAGTCGCCCACATCGTGGCCAAGGTGGGCAAGATCAGGAGGGTTGACGGAGGCCGCGTAGACTAGGCTTCCTTCTTTCTGCTTCCCTTGCCGCTGTCGATCAAGTCATGGACAGTAGTTTGTTAGAACAGCGGCAAGTTATCTTGTAATATAACTTTAT
Organism: Secale cereale; assembly: GCA_902687465.1. NCBI lineage: Eukaryota > Viridiplantae > Streptophyta > Magnoliopsida > Poales > Poaceae > Secale > Secale cereale. The sequence goes on from LR738712.1 coordinate 170,285,606, forward strand.
TTTGGATAGTTAATGCAGTGTTATCTCCCTTGCTCGATCCCTTTACTTTGTATGCTTCTCACCCTACGCTTCTAGGGAGCTTGCCGGCAAAGGGAACCTTGCCGTGAGCGCTGAGTGCGGGACTTCAGCGGCCTGCCGACAGTGCCCTCGCCGGCAAGAAACCTTGCCGCAGCTAGTCGCAGCACACTTAGGTTGTTGAGCGAACTCGAAAACGAAATAAGGGCGCGACACTTGTCGCAGCTCACTTAAGCCATTGAGCGTGCTCGAAACAAAGTAAGGGCGCGGCTAGCCACGGGTAGGTTCCATACAAAGTGTGGTCGTTCAAGGAAGATAACTAAGAATTTTGAAATTTTGAATGCTCAAACTTTGGCAACTTAGCTTTTGTGTTCTGTTTGCTTCCCGGCAAGGCTTTCCTTCCTCGAACAGCACTTGGTCCATACCATCCTTCCCCCCCGGCAGACTTGTGCGCGAGGAACACTTCTTCTGCTTGAGAGAAAAAGGGAGAGGGGAGGAAACATAGATTTGGAGACTTGCAGCTTGTTATTGCTTACCGGGATCGTGTGCTGCACAAAGTGTCAGATAGTACATGCAATGAAAACAAGAATGCATGAAACGACAAACCGTGTGAAGCACAAAAGTTTTACTGATGCACGGGGTCTGCGTCCGGCTTTGTACAAAGGTTTACATGCAACAGCGGCAAGACTTGTACAAAAGGTGGTTGCCGGAGCGGATCACGGCAACTGTGCCTCATGGGTGAAACTTGCGAAGATGCTCAATGTTCCAGGAGTTGCTCACCGGTAAGCCTTCTTCGGTCTCAAGGCGGACAGCGCCGGGCCTTGTGACTTGTCTCACCCGATAAGGGCCTTCCCACTTCGGCGTCAACTTGTTGGAGTTCTTGGCGGACTGAACGCGCCGAAGAACAAGGTCGCCTTCCTCGAGACTCCTGGCCTTGAATTTGCGGCTATGGTAGCGACGCAAAGCTTGCTGGTATCGAGCAACTCATACAACAGCCTGGAGACGGTCCTCCTCGAGGAGCAATGCATCATCTTGCTGCAGCTGCTCTTGCTCGAGCTCATCGTAAGCGAGCACTCGAGGAGACCCGTATACGAGTTCCGTGGGGATAACTGCTTCTGCTCCATAGACAAGAGCAAAGGGTGTCTGTCCGGTGGCTCGATTTGGTGTCGTCCTGATTGACCAAAGAGCCGCCGGCAACTCCTCGATCCAGTTTCTTCCGCACTTGTGCAGCCTGTCGAAGGTTCTTGTCTCCATCAGCCTTCGCTTGGCTGACTTGCCGCGGCCGTGATGTTGCCGGCTGCTGCGGCGTGTCGTTGTTATCGAAGGCGATGAGGCTTTGAATGGTAGCCCTCCAGTCTTCGGCCTTATCTGCCACTGGAGGGAAGTCGAGGAGCAGCTGAGCTCTGGCTAGAGCTTCTGCTGGAGTGGAGGGAAGCGGTGGCGAGCGGTGCGAGGAGCGAGACATGCTCGGACTTCTAACCGCGTTAGAAGGAGCAGGTTCTCGCCCCGGCGACCGCGCCTTGCTTGTACCGATGCGCTGGCCTTGAGCATCCCGCGACCCGCCGGCTTGGCCACGTCCCAGCAAGCGTATGGTACCCTGGGTACCACGCCGCTGCTGGTCTGGCACCTCCTGAGAGGGGAGCGGTGCATGCACGGACACCGAGGTCTTGGAGTGGGCTCGGTCGTCCGTCTTGTCCTTGGATTTGGCGGCGCCGTGAGTTTCCTCGCCGGCGTCCACCCTTCCGCCAGCGTCTACCCCACCAACCGTTGGTTCCGGTGGTGGTGGGATCGATGCGGACGGGCCTCCTACCTCCGAAGCTTTCTTCTTCGGCGGCATGCTGATGTAGTCGATGAGGTTGATGAAGCTGCTGAAGATTGCGCCCGCGTGAACGCCGGATCAGGTTCGCACAACCTTGACGCCCCCTACCTGGCGCGCCAAAGATGTCGGGGAAACTGATCGCCCACGAACACCTATGGGACCGGAGCCCCTTTTCAGTACGGCAAGGGAGCGGAGGGAGCACAAAGAGCAGATCGAGGGGCACACGCGAGAAGTTTACCCAGGTTCGGGCCGCACGGATGCGTAAAACCCTACTCCTGCCTTGGTTGTATTGAGTTCTTGGCTCGGGAGCAAGAAGATCTACAGTACCAGCTACACCGAGCGTGCGAGTGATCAAGTTTCGGCCCCCCTCTACGTTGCGCATGGGCCTCCTTTTATAGTTCAAAGGGGTCACCGACAGGTGTCAACGTAGGTGAGGGTAAAATCGTAAAATTGGTGGTAGTTGTAACAGTGGATGCACAGTGCATGCACAGTGGTCTATACCTAACCCAGACGGTGGGGGACAAGGGCATTGAATGCCCGTCACCATCGCCCCAAACAGTGTAAAAAGCGTCCGTCAGGGCGTCTCCATTCGCCATGACGGTGGCCTCGTCATCGTGGCTCGCCACCGTGTATCCCCAGGCTGCACAGCCATCCGCCACGTGCCCCAGGAAGTGCCCCAGGGCGACGCGTGGCCAGGTGAGCTGGAGCGTAGGCACACAGTGAAAGCTTGCCACGGCAAGCACCTTGCCGCGGTCGCTACCTTGCCGGGCCCGGGAGCTTGCCGCTCTCCGGGTCTTGTCGGGGCGCGCGATGCGCCACGGTATGACTTCTAAAATGCTGTTCTTTGGCCTTCCTGGCAAGCTCCTCTTGCCAGGGTCTTGTGTTGAAGGGATAATCTTGAGCCTGGAGTGGCCTTCCCGGCAAGCTCCTCTTGCCGGGGCCTTGCTTCTTAGCTTGAATACTTTGTTCTTGAATGGCTTCAAGGGAACTAGAGTGGGCTTTGGCGGGCGCGTGGTGAGCCCGACCACGGGACGCTGCTACTGCCCGTGCACAAGTCGGGATACTAAGGTACCCCTACTTTAGTACACCGACACAAGGTCACTACTATCAAGTAGAGTGGTAGTGGTGTCCTTTAGGTTAACTTGTTTGGTAGTTTCTATGGTCATAGCATCACCATTAATAGGTCCAATGGGACTAGGAGTGCATTGGGTGCTAAGAGTTTGGATATCCTTAACAACTTGGATAGTAGCAACAGTGTGGTGGGTAGGAAGGTTCTTAATTCTATCTTCTTCCTCCCTTTCTCTAGCCCATCTCTCTTTAAGTTTAGCCAACATCCTAATGTTTTCATTAATTTGCACTTGAATAGCATTCATAGGAGTGACCTTCCTCTCCTCAAGAGGAGAAGTTCTAATTTTAAGCAATTCTACCTCATGGGCTAAATTGTCTACCTTCGAAGAGAGATTATCTAGTTTGTTTAGTTTTTCTTCTACACTCTTATTGAAGGCTTTTTGGGTAGTGATGAAATCTTTAAGCATAATCTGTAGTTCAGATGTGGAGTTCTGGGTGCTAGGATAAGCATTGTTGTTCCCAAAGGAATTAGAGGGGAACGGTCTAGGATTGCTACCAAAATTACTCCTATAAAAATTGTTATTAAAAATGTTTCTAGAGATAAAGTTCACATCTACTTGTTCTTGAGCAATCAAAGAATTTAAAGGAACATCACGAGGATAAATAGAAGATTGCTTGGAAAGTAGAGACATGATCAAGTCAACTTTTTTGTTTAGGGAGGAAATCTCCTCAACAGAGTTTACCTTCCTACCTGTTAGAGCGCGTTCGGTGTGCCATTGGGAATAGTTGGTCATCATCTCATCGAGAAGCTTCGTGGCAGCACCAAGTGTAGTTGACATAAAGGTTCCTCCCGCGGCCGAATCTAACACGTGTCTTAGTCACAAGTATAATGTGTAAAGTAAGCAGACCAAATTTAACAAAATTAGAAGCAATACAAGCTATGCATCATACATAACATGCAACCACATATAACAGTGCCAAGTTAGAGGGAGCACCTGTGATGGTGCACTAGTGGAGACGTGCTCATCACCAACACAGCTACATTGAGTGTCTATGCATGTGTTGTCTTGGAAATCATCTTGGGGGGATGGAGGAGTAGAATCTATAGAGGCCCTCCATTTGGAAGGAGCACCTTCATCCGCTGCCTTGCTAACTTCCTTCCGGTTTATTGGTTTTGAATTGTCAAGTAAAACCGACAAGAAAAAGAAATAAAATTCACTCTTCACAACTCATTCGTGCATGATACTGACAATCACTACTTTGATGTAAGGCAAACACATGATTCTAGGATGGAATAATATGAAAAATAGGACAACATGACATATTCACAACTGTTTGTGTAAACTAAGCAGAAACCATTTCACCAAATAAGAAGCAATGCAAGCTAGACACCACGTGAAAGATGCGACCAATATGACTTTGCCAAGTTAAAAGTGTCCCATCATAAATGACATTTCAACAAATAAGACGCAGCGCATGCTATAAATCATATCAAAGATGCAACTAATATCACACTGCATATAATGAAGGTGTCTCGTCATATTGATTTATGCGGGATACCAAAAAAAATAGTTTTATGTGAGGACATGCTTAATAGACAGATGTACTATATGTACTAAATACATGAAGGCATGTCACATTAACAGGTATAATGTATAAGCTAATAGAATAGCACATGCAGTTTAACTAGATTGGAAAAATTACAATCTAGACACCATATGCAACATGCAACCACATATCACGCTGCCAAGTTAAAGCAAGCACCTGCGATGCTAGTGTAGGGGAAATGTGGTAATCAACTACTGAGCTACGTTCACTATCTTTATCTAGCCTTGATGTTTCTTGAGAATCATGTCGGGAAGCTGACGCTGCATTCTTTAAATGAGGAGTAATCGACTTGCCTGACTGCCTCATGATGGCTTCTCGCCCCTCGTTGGTTACCCCAAGTGGAGGGTTTGAGATGCAGTGTAGCGGTAGTTTTCCCTTGGCAAAGATACCAAGGATCGAATTCCCCTGAGACTCCAAGGTTCAACAAGAAGGTGTCAACTGCTAACGGCGCCAGATACTTAGCAATTAACTGGACCTGCACACAGATACAAATAACTTTGCTCCCAACGAGTACAGAGAGGTTGTCAATCCCTCCGGCCTTGTCATTTACAAAGGATCAAACGCAAGAGATAATAGTGATAGGTATGACTGCAACTAGTAAGTAAAAACAAAAAGTAAATAGAGGATGTGATCAGTGATGGTAATATGGACCGGGGTCCCATGATGTTCACTAGTGATGTCTCTCTCCCAAAAGACGATAAAACAGCTATGTGAGGTAAACGAATTACAGCTGGGCAATTGACAGGATTATGTGCGCAAACCAATGCTAACTATGCTGCAAGAAAGGTTGAGGCTCAAAAGCATGGGCGGTACACCAAGGTAAGTAGACCGAAATCCATCTGCATCTACTACTAATCATCCACCTTGAGATATCTATCCAGAACATCTCGCTGGTATTAAGTTGCGAGTCCCACCCATAGTGTAAACTCAAAGCAACAGACAACTGCATTAAAAGAACTTTGCGTAAAGTAAACAATCCTTGCACCCGCGAGTACAAGCACCGTTGTTTTCCCCCTTGTGGCAACAGCACATCCCCTAGACTCATGTTTCTGTCACTCAAGCTAGTCATCGAGGGGCATGAACCCACAATCAAGCATAACGTTCCCTCTTGGAGTTACTCCCTACTACTTGGCCAAAGCAATAAACAGCAACGGAGAACATGCAAGAATTACTCAAGAACATAAATATAAAAGAGGTAAATGAAATATATTACTCACACACAATCTGAACATAATCTCATAATCCATCGAATCCCAGCAAACTCATCATAGCAACAGCATAAGGATTACATATGTGCCTCGATCATGTAGGGCAGCTCACGAGGTCTAATTAGTGAAGCACAAAGAGGGGAGGAGAACATCACATAGCTACTGGTCATGGACCCATGGTCCAAGGGAGACTACTCACAACTCATCCGGGAGGCGTCCATGGTGGTGGAGAGGCTCCCGGTGGTGGTTCTCCCCTCCGGCAGGGTGCCGGGAAGAGTTCTCCTGGTGCTCCCGATCTTGGAAGCGCGGCGGCGGCGGAACAGAGATGAGATCGCGAAAAAGGATTCCGTCCTCGAGGGTTTCGGGACGCGGTGTAAATATATGCCAAAGGGGGGCATCAGCGGAGACCTGGGGGGCCCAGGCGCCCCCCCGGCGCGGCCAGGAGGGGGGCCGCGCCCCCAGGGCGCCTGGAGCCCTGGTGGCCTCCCTCTGGCCCTACTTTGGCCGTATGGAAGCTTTCGGAACGCTGATTTTTTATATATTTTTCCCAGAATTTTTCTGGCAGTTTACGTAATGGGAAAACCTGAAATACAAAAACAGCAGAAAATAGAAACTGGCACTGGGGTGCACTGAGTTAATAGGTTAGTCCAAATATGACCAAAAGTGTATGGAAGTGTATAAATATCATAGCAATATCACACAAAAGAGGCATGGAGCAAGCAGAAATTATAGATACGTTTTGGACGTATCACCTCATCATAAGTGATTGATGAGGGATATACAAGAACATTAGTTTGATGTAAGAACATGGTTAATACACAGGTGTACTAGTATGTACCAAAAACAGAAAGGCATGTCATATTTAAAGATATAATGTGTAAGCTAAGCAGATGCAATTTAACCAAATTGGAAGCAATACAAGCTAGACATCCGGCTCGAGTGGTGAGCATGATCATCTAGGTCCTAAGAGCCTGGTGGGAGGCGGACTGCTTCGCCACCATTGCGGTTTTTTAGTTGGCTTCCAGGTGATGCCTCTCTTTCCTGGGCTTGTCTCTGGCTCGGCCAGTGCCCTGACTAGCTATTTGTCTTCTGGTGCTCACGGGATGGTGGTTCATGTAAAATTTATATTTCCTTATCTTAATAAAGACCGACTTTGGACTTCCGAATACAAGCTAGACACCATATGGAACATGCAACCACATATGACACCGCGAAGTTAAAGCAAGCACCTGGGATGGTGGTTCATTGCGAGCGAGGTCATCAACTTCAGAGCTACATTTACTGTCTCCATCTGCTGACACTTCACATTTTATAACTCTGAAACGTGTCTGGCATATCCGCCTAACACGCTGGAGCGATTTCTTTTTTGCTTCTCTCATAACAGCAGCGTCTGAAATTCCCTTGCATAAAAACACAATAGTGAGAGTATGGGTGAAGTGTGTGTAGAACTACAGCACTGTAAAAGTAGCAGATAGCAGGTGGCTGAAAAATAAATGATAGGAGACATATGATAGCTCTACAACATTGCATGCCAAACAAAATTATATTCTACTCCGTATGATTTTGTAATATATGAGCACAGGAAATGCAGGTACTCCTCCAGCACACCACCACATGTGGTCATATCAAGATAACAGTCGACTGAAAATAAATAGGTTAGTTATTTTTTTAATGAACCATTCGATCTATAAGGAACGAGTAGATGGCCGTCATCTACCTCCTACGAGTCACTATTGACGACCTTTCTTGAACCGCCAGGGACCACCAGCCCAGACCCCTGCCTTCGCCACCCCACCCTCCCCTCGACCTCACACCACCGCCATGCTTGGCAGCGCCCACAGGCCATCCCTTTAATCCTGGCCGACCTCCAGATCGGGCGCTAGTAGCTCTAGGCCCCACACGCCCCTAAGATAAACACCGAGGCGCTGCTTCCCCGGCGTAATAGGTGGACTAGCGTCTGTTACACCGGGGAATGCTTCCGTTAATTGGAATCAACTGACCAGGAATTGAAATTCAGGGGGGCGACGAACCTCTAGATAAGGTGAAATAGTATATGAGGAGAAACCTTGTCCATCGCGAGTTACTAGGAATATCTAGTATCAAGAAGAAGCGGTCAACTAGTGTCTTCTATGGGATGAATACCGTGCAAGCAGACACGTAATATTTGCACGAATAAAGGAAGAGGAGTACCATTTTCGGTTGCCGGTGTGGTCGCCTCCACATGTTGCGCCGATCTTCTTCTTTCTACCGGGGAAACCGATGTTCTGGAGGAGGGTGCAGGCTTGGACGAACCCATGGCCAAATTGTTGATTGTGTTGCTGTGACCGTATGTCAGCGGAGGGGAAGCAGATCCGAGGCGGCAAAGGGCGGTGTAGCAGGAATAGCTCCGGTGCGGTGGAGCATGGCGAAGTTGGAGCGACAGCGGTGAGGCACATGTCGGCGTGGTTGAACTGGCTTGGGTACGGACGGCTCGGCCTCGGCTTCAACTACTAGCCGTGGAGGGCGTTGCGGTTGAGGTTGCGGTGGATGACGATGTCGGGGTATCGGCTCCGGCGTGATGGAGGGGGCACTACTAGGAAAAGGCCTACTAATGGCACACCTAATTTGGCCATTAATGGCGCATTAGTGGTGCGCCATTACTAGCACGCCATTAGTATATTTTACTAATGGCGCACCTCTGGTGCGCCATTAGTATCTGGTATACTAATGGCGCACTGCAGATGCGCCATTAGTATGCACAGTAGTGCACCATTAGTATGCCTCCCAGGGGCCATGTGTAGCCAGGTGCTTTGGCATACTAATGGCGCACTCCAGCAGGATGCGCCATTAGTAATGTCCGCATTGTAATGGCGCACTGGCTGGTAATGCGCCATTAGTATCCTTTGGCATACTAATGGCGCACTCTGCTGTGATGCGCCATTAGTATGAATATTAGGTTTTTTTTAATATTATTTTTCTGTTTTTTTGCACAGATTACAAAATGTATAATTGCACAGAATATAGACAGCACACATCAACAACAAATTCATCAAATACAATAGAAGATTAGTCTCTGAATACAATTCATCATATTAGTCTCCGAATACAATTCATCATATTAGTCTCCGAATTGAAAAGATCGAACAAAGATAGAACAATATATTACAAGTCTTGAGACCGCGGGTAGCGAGTTTGTCTTCACATTACAAGTCGATATCGATCATCTAAACTACCATCACATAGAAGAGAGCTGCGGTCATCACGATGAGCATCATCACGATGAAACTCGTCTTCATCCGGTTCCTCCAACGCTCCCTCCCCTCTCCCGCTAGATAGCGGGCGTATCTAGATTCGGCCTCGGCCCTAGTGGTGTACCCTTTGTAACTGTTACCGCTGAATCGGTGAACCTATCTCCGACACTCCTCCCAGTCGTCGTAGACTCTGGGAACCTTACCCTTGTACACGACATACGACGGCATCGCTATGCACTAGCCAAACGAAACGTTAGTACCAATTCACAGACAATTCATAAGCAATATATAAGTATGCAACAGAACGATCGAAAGAGAAAAGCAAGACATTAATAGCATCGATTACATCTAAGTTGAACGACTCTCGAAACCAAAGAGACATACTACAAGTTCATTAAAGTTTAATTGCAACATGAGCCAATCGATGTTTCAGAACTAGACACACTGCTTTCGACTCGACTCAATGCACCGGAGCGTGGATGAAGCCGCCGTCTATCGTGGGAGTCATGAAATCACGGGCGTTGTCAGCCTGCATTTGTAGCATTGTGTCGATGTCACTGTTCGACGGTTGATTTCTGAGGTAGAACTGCCCCGAGGTACGAAGGACATCTTGATGGATGATTTCCGCAAACTCCGACTGGATGCGAAAGAAATCTTGTCTGATGTCCGCGTCCTGGATTGCCGACATGCTCGCGGCCCAATCTTTGAGTTTACTCGGTAGCAGAAGTTGATGATGGTCCCGTACGATCGCCCACATGTGATGGATGGCGTAGTAGGCACCCTTCTGACCGCCAAGCGGCTGCTTGACGCAGCAGAATGTCGTGTTGTGGGAGAACACGTGCTTGCCGTACTTACGAATAGGCCTGGTGAAGGTGCCTCCAGATTTGTTGTAGCCGGGGAGAACATCATCAAGAACCTTCTTGACATTTGTGTAGTCTACTTTCGACTGACGGTCCGGGTCGAAATACGTGGCCATGGAATATTTGGAGCTTAGGAGGATGAGCGTGCACTGTGTGTCACTGCAGAAAACACGGAATGTTAAAAGAAGAACGATCGAAATCTAAGAATTCATATGTTACGGGGCGGTTGAGGCGGATGACTTACTCGGGAAAGTAAGGCACGAGGAAGTTATCCTTATCTCGGTTTGCCAGAATGACGCCTTCGAGGTAAGAACTCGCGACTTGCCGGTCCCCAGCGCTGCCCAAGATCTTGGCACACATGTAGAAGGGGTTGACTATCACGATGTCCGGGGTCTTGTCGCGAATGATCCGCATCTCCATACTCGGCGAAAATAGCCGAACGAAGGTGTAGTGCAGCGGAAGAAGGTTCAACATAGCGTGGATGTCATCAAACCGCAGGACGATCGTACCCCCGATGGAGTTATCCACAAAGCCCTTGCCCTCCGGCACCTTGGCCGCGAAAACCGGGTATGCCACATCCTTCTCTCTGAGACGCCGCTTCTCCAAAGAAAGAACACTGTCATGCAAACTCCGCATAGCACCGGTTGCAGCATCGAGCATATTTGTCGGTAGCATCGGCCTACCCGCCACATGCACCCTCCTCATTACATCCTCAGGTGAAGGTGGCCCGTCCTGAGCACGGATCGTACTCGGTGCCGGCTGGCTCGCACCCTTGTTAGTTTTTCTTTTGCATGCCTTCTTCTTGATCTCCTGAATTGGGACCGAATTCTGCTCAGAGACCGCCTTCTTTAGTGTGTTGGGGCTGATAATATTTCGCACCTCGCCTATCTGAGGCTCGGTGAAGTCGGCAGCTGGAGGCGTCTCCTGAGAGCTGAACGGCAGACGACGCCTGTTCCAACTTGGCTTCTCCGAGGTACCGGCTTGATCGCGCACGTCTTTTGTTGGGTTGGGTTCTTGAGAAGGAGGCCCCATGAAGTCGTCACCGTACCCATGATCGGCAAAGTACTGATCGACGTTGGCAAATGTATCGTCGTCGTCGTCGTTCTGATCCTGTGCCATATGCATGTTTGGATCCAGTGGCATAGGGATGTCCGGCACCGTTGCGGCGGACTTGCCATGGGGACGACTTGGCGCCGGCACGACTGGCGGTGTTGTCTTTTGGGTGGTTTCCCCCGCCCCCAAACGAATCTGGCTCTTCGGCCAAAGCAGGGGCCAGCTCAGGCAGGCGCTGAGGTTCATGACGTCATCATCGTCGGCCCCGACGGGTCGAATCGGAGGTAACACCTCGTCGCAGCCTGGCAGCACCCGAACCAGTTGAACCCTAAACAAGTTGGGTGGCATCTGGGTACCGTGGAACAAGGGCTGGCCCGGTTGAACGATTTTGCCCTTGGCGACATCGACCAACTCGTTGTTCACGAAGTGCAGGAGAGTGCACGGAATGTCGGCGGCGCCCTGTGAAAACATGTAGCGCGTCAGGGATGCCCAGTCAAAGGAAAGGAGATGAAGTCCTCGGCCGAGAGAGGCTTAATTAGTTACCGTGATGATGGCGTCGAGCTCGGCTAATGTCGAGGCACCGCCAACGGCGGGCGTGCAGTTGACGGAGGGGCCGCTTGCTGCAGAGGTGCCGGCCGGCGTACACACGGGTGCATTAAGCTCCCGTGTCGGCGTCGGAGACACCAATGCCGCCTCCGCCGGAGACACCAATGGCCCCGCCATCGCGTTCTGCGAGTTGCTGGCCGTGAAGCTGGGAATCGGGGGCGGCCCCTGTTGGCCGCCAGCAATCCACGCCTGCAACCCCTCGATCAAGCTAGGCACAATGTCCGTGATCGTCGCTCCGAGCTGTTGTTGCACTTGCTCTTGGACAATCTCCGGAATCCTCGCCACCTGTGCCTTGAGTTCTTGAACCTCGCGCGCCTGGCTTTCTGAGCTGGTCTTTTTGTCCTTTCGCCCACCAGCGTTATAGTATGACGACCATTTTGTCGACAAGCCTTTGCCGGCCACACGACCAGCTGACGTCGGCTTCTCGAGCTTATCCTTGTTCTTCATTACATTCAACGCCCTATTTAGAGTCGTGTCCCAAGGGCCGCTCTTAGTCGACCCCGCGCTACTGCTTTCAGTCGCCTGCGGAAGGAATGTGAATCATTTAGAAATTTGGCTTCATTAATTAGAATGCAACCATATGGAGCTAATTACGCGGGGGTGTATTCCTTACCAGAACAGCCTCAAGCGCCCTGGTCTTCGGATCCGTGGTCAGCTCCTTTGTTTTCGGGTCCTTCTTGTACCGGGCCCTGACAAAGTTCCTGGTCTGCTTGTCACCGTATTTATCAAAGAGGGGCGGTAGGCCTTGCTCGGCACGGTCCGCATCCTCCTTGTCCCATATAGGCTCCGCCACTCTGTAACCGCCAGGACCGAGTGTGTGTTCCCCTAAGTTGAGCTCCCGCATTTCTTTCCCCCACTGACTTGATTCGGAGTGTGCGGTGCTCGAGCAATTGATTTTGAAGTCGTTGTAGTCATCTTCGGTGATCGAAGGATGTTTCTCCTTGATCTTCTCATAACTCTCACCTTTCTCGATCATTCTCTTCACATTGGTTTTCCAAGTAGACAGGGCCTTGCTCATCTTCGTGAGGGTAGCATTGTTCACTTTATTCCCTTTGAGGCTTGTGTTATCAAATTGAGCGGGGAACTTGTATCGTTCGTGCAGCTTCGTGAAGAGGAGGTTGCGGTAATTCCCGTTGTCAGGATGCCTCAGGTTCTCGCTGTTGATCGAGACGGTGCTCCGGAGAATGCACCCGAGCTGAAGCGAGTACCCCTTGACTATTCGTTCGGGCGCCGTTGGATTCCCGCCGGAGTCCACTTCAGTACCTTCCTCCTTGAGGGTGCGGAGCACGGTCGGGCGCCGGTCCTTCCGTTGCCTCTTCGGTTGGCTGTCATCTGTGTGTGCGCCGCCATCATCAGTGGTGGCATTCTCGGCGGCACCATCAGTGGTGGCATCAGTGGGGTCATCCTCCGCGGTACCATCAGTGGTCTCAGGATCGGTGGGGAAGGCGGCGTCCTCATACAAGTGAGGTTGTTCCTCCATCTCCTGGGACAGCTCCCAGAATGCCTTGCCGCCCGAACCGCCGGCCTCATCGTTGTTGGCCATGTTTCTCTCTAAATAGGAACAAAGTTTGGTCAAAAAGTTGGTTATTGTCAAGGAACAAGATCATGGTCTCATCATTTAGGGTTTGTCGACACCGAGGCATCCTAAAAGCTAAGCTTTTATAATTGAGGGTTTTTCGATGCCGAGGCACCTTAAAAGCCTAAGCTTTCATCATTTCGGTTTTTATCGACACCGAGGCACCCTAAAAGCCAAGGTTTCATAATTTATGGTTTGTCGACACCGAGGCATCCTAAAAGCTAAGCTAGGAAGGAGAATTCTAAGTTCGGCCTAATCACTTGGCTCTATTATTGCCGCCTATGGTTTAATGCAGCTATAATAAAGGGGCACTTGATCCTACCTAATTAACCACTAAGATACCCCGGCCCATGCATTAGTCACAAGTACCCCATATGTCCTATTTTTTAGCAAAGTCATGCTAAAATTCACGGAAAATTTCAGCATGACCTTTGCTGAAAATAGGACATATGGAGTACCCGAATTTGCCGGAACGGAAGTTAATCGACATTCCAGCAAACTCAAGGGCCTCTCGGGGTACCTGCAAAACTATCACGACACGATGGTCGGAGACAAAACCCAGCAAAAATCTGGATGGAGTGCATCGGGCTTTCAACTCCACTTTAGACTATCCAAAAGATCACACTGAGCTCCAGCTGAGGGATCCATCAGCCATCATGCCAGCCAGCCAGCAAATTAAGCTGGCCTGGAGCAAATAAAAATACAATGCATACATACATACTAAAGCAGAAAGATAGATAGATAGATAAGCATGTTTAGTTTAGTTTACAAGAATGAGTGCATGCATGTCAAAAGTTGGCATCTACTACTTGCCTTTGCTTTTTCAGCCCATGTTCATGTAGATAGATAGATAAGCCCATTTTATTTAATTAACAAACTGAATTTAACACAGTGGTTAACGAAATTTTTACCCAATAGTTAACTGAATTTAATTAACAAACTAGAAAACAGAAAAAACTAGACTGCATGGAGTAGTAACAAATTCAGTTAACAAACTATGCTGCATTTAATCTGAATAATACTCCAGCAATATACTCCATGATTATAAACTACAGGTCTTTCTATTTACCAGTACAATAATGATGCTTCTGCTGTCATTCACTTTAGTTGTAAATTAATACTCTATTAATCAACATTGAATGAGTTTGGAGATTTGTGTATAACAAGCATGACTTCATTCATATAGCATGATGGTGTTTTTACCCCTTGAACTGCAGCCTAGGCCATGTATTTAATCACTTGAACTGTATCATTTTAAACACCACACCACAGGAGCTCCCCTGGGTCAAGTGGCCAGGTTACTACAATTTTTAGAAAATGATGACAGAATAAAGCAACACCCTGTACTAGCCTAAAAACATATAATTAGAGCAACTTCATATTGTCTAAAATACCCCTTTTCTTTTCTTTTTATTTTTCACCTGAGGGCATGTAAATCATGTACACCTTTTTGTCTATTAAAAAAAACCATAAGCTAGCTAAGCTAGCTGTGGCACAAGCTTCATCCTTTTGTTCTTGGTTGCTTTTCATACTAGAGTTTATCTATGTATAACTTCATATTAGAGCAACTTTATATTTAACTTAACCTAGACATAAACATGACCAGGAACATGAGCAATTCAACAACAAAAAGCAACATCAGCTCAGTTATGTGCCAGTGAAACCAGCAATGACAACTTGGAGCTTTAATTTCCCTGTAGAATAACACTATATAAATAATGCAAGGAAGGATCATAGAAAGGTTCACACTGAGTATGGAAAAGCATAGTTAAAAGCATTTAGAGATGTACTGAGTTGTTTGTGATGTGCAGGGCTGCGATGGTTCTATTCTGCTTGATAGCATACCAGGATTACCATCTGAAAAGGAATCAGAACCGAACCTTAGCCTGCGAGGCTTTGGCACGATTGACCTTGTCAAGGCTAAGCTGGAGCAAGCCTGCCCTGGAGTGGTCTCCTGTGCTGATATCCTAGCTCTTGTGGCAAGGGATGTTGTACTACTGGTAAGAACTAGATGTTCTATTCATTAATTTTGGTTTATTCTTCAAGTAAGATAAGTTGATATAGTTCAGAAAATGGTGAGTATAGGATGATTTAGACCAACAGTGGTGGCAAAACCCACACATTTTTGACTGCCTTCACTAAGTTTGATCATCTTTTATGTATTTAGTTCTGGAAAGTACCTGCTCTCTTGCTAACCCAACTCTCGTTTTCACTATGCAACAGACCCATGGGCCTTATTGGAATGTCCCAACTGGGCGGCGAGACGGGTTGAGATCGGTCAAGGACGACGCTTTGGACAACCTACCCCCACCTTTTTCTGATGCGACTCGTAATCTGAACCAGTTCTTCATCCCGAAGGGCCTTGATGCAAAGGATCAGGTGGTTCTGCTAGGTATATACTACTATTCTTCAGGAACTAAACTCAATGCAGCATTATCTAATACAGTATAAACTAGGACATCTTCTCTCCTAGTTTTATGCAACTTGGAGGTAGGGGAAGGAGGGAGGGAGGTAGGGGGAGGAAGGAAGGGGGGAGGAGGCGGAGTGGTTACCTGGCGACGGTGTGCTGGACCTGGCGGCGGCGAGGTTGAAGCGGGGGCGGCGGCGTCGGGGGCGTCGGGGGCGGGGGGCGGCGGCGCCGGGGGCGTGGGGGCGGCGGCGTCGGCGGCGTCGGGGGCGTCAGCGTCGGGGGCGTCGGGGGCGTCGGGTGCGAGAGGTGCGAGAGGGAGAAGTGGGGATCTGGCGAGAGGGAGGGACGGGCGACAACGCTATTGGGGGGAGATTACTAATGGCGCACCAGCCAGAGATGAGCCATTAGAATGTTTTCTTTTTGATATCAATGGCGCACCAGCCAGAGATGTGCCATTAGAATGTTTTTTTTGATACCAATGGCGCACCAGCCAGAGATGCGCCATTAGAATGTTTTTTTATAAATTATCTTTTATAAAAACATTAATAATTTTTTATTTGAAAATATTTATGAATATAAAAAAATATCATGAATATGAATATGAATATGAATATGAATATGAAACAGTAATAAATTTTTATAAAAACAGTAATAATTTTTTATTTGAAAATATTTATGAATATAAAAAAATATAGTGAATATGAATATGAATATGAATATGGAACAGTAATAAATTTTTATAAAAACAATAATAATTTTTTATTTGAAAATATTTATGAATATAAAAAAATATCATGAATATGAATATGAATATGAAATAATTTTTTTTAAAACAGTAATAATTTTTTAAAAAATATCATCAGATTTTTTATTTTGAAAATATTTATGAATATAAAAAATATCATCAAATTTGTTATT
>LR738712.1:170306964-170358689 GCA_902687465.1 Secale cereale
AAGCATGTTTCGGGTCTGGGGCGCGCTTGTTTTGGCTTTCTTGAACAAAAGATGGGATGCGCTTGTTTGAAATTTGGGGAAAGTACAAACTTTCCCCCGCTCTAAAATTTCGGACCTACTGCGGGTCGAGGGTAGGATGGTAATCCCAGGTGTCCCAAATAGTGGGCGGGAGCGATTTCGGCCACGCGCATGTGTGCTTAGGTGGCCATTGTGTATGTATGTTTTTCGGAGGCGGTTGCGTGGCGTCTAGATGAAGCTACGAACCTACCCCGGTTTAGACCTTTGGACGTCTAGCCGGTAGGTTTTATGGTTCGGAATTATTAGAAAACTAATATCCTTGTACTACCAAACATTGGTCTCACGCGGTTTCGGGCGAGTAGAGGCTCTTTTGGTGCTTCGTTCAAAATTTTGAAACACAAGCATTCACGTTTAGAGTACTCTTGAACTTTGAGGATTGACCTAAATAGACAACGTTAAATTTGACCCTGTATGTTTGAAAACCTCATTGAATTATCCGCTTCTTTTTGAAATTTTGACACTTGAAAATCCTATAACTACGATTATTTTGGAATGGAGGAGCTAAATTAGAATCTATTTTGTACACGACTACATATGCTATTATGTACAAAATCAGAGCAAAGATTGGTGCTCCCATAATTTAGGTATGAATTACAAATGCCATGATATCAAATTCAAATAATTGAATGGATTCATGTTGAATTCCATTTTTTAAACCACCTTAAGTTGAATTCAAATGTATGCTAGTCCATAGGTAGCTATTTATAATGTTCATTGTGTAACATAGGTATGTATAATGTGCTTTACATACACAACATGAACTATACTCACATTTATATTCGATTGCTAAAGCGATGCATTGTCTGGAGATCAAAATACTAACTATGTGGATCAATTGTGTCGAATAATAACATAGACATGCTCAAATTCGATAGAATCTAGATGTCTGATGAATCAATGACCGTTCCTTACGCAAATTGCAAATGTCATGATCCCATCCTAATATTTGGATACAATTTATATCTTTAATTAATGTGTACAGCAGTCTTGTACATGTAGGTTTACTCTCCATCGGTGGTCTTGTAATGCCCAGGATGGAGTTATACCTCCTACGTGTCGAGGCACGACTTAAAGGCATAAGTCCATCCTAGAATGATCTCAAGTTTGGTAATCTTTGCACATCTCATGTAAAAGAGGGGATTGTAAACATAAATAGTTGGCTTACACTCGCCACGTCACACAATTACATAACAAGTCTCAATCATCATACATTAAGAACATCACAACCCTCTAAGGGAAAAATCCAAATGCAAGATACCAAACTTAAATAACATCCACAGGCGGATCGAATCCTAGTAGGAGTCTCCACTACTGATCATCCGGATATCGCACATAGTACCGACTACGCTCCTTGTCGTACTCCCAATCCAGCTCGGTGCCATCACCTGGATAGCTCACAGCTGGACCTGCATCTGGTGTGGTGAAGTAACTATGAGCCACAGAGGACTCAGCAATCCCGTTTCCGGGTAACAAGACTATTTAAGCCTTTGGGAGAGGAAAGGCTGAAGAAAAGAATAAGTGTCTGCAGCAGCAACTAGCAACTAGCTTACGTGAGTGAGAGCGAGAAGAGAAAGCTTCGGCGAGAAGTGATCACGAAGTGATCCTAGCTACAAGCTCACCAAACATAACCCCTCCGTGTTCAACTCCCGAATCCCTATTCGGAAATTGACAGTCACGGAACACACGCTGGTAGTGTATTAGAAACATTGTGTCAAGTTATCTACAACCGGATATTAACAAGCTCCCATCTGCCACATAACCGCGGGCACGGCTTTCGAAAGTTCAAACCCTGCAGGGGTGTTCCAACTTGACCCATTACAATCCCACGATCCGCGGAGTCGCAACTCCAAGGTGGGAAGACCCGAGTATCCTCGGAATCCCGTGCTCAAGATATACCGAACTAAGGTAAGGCTAATCCAGCAAATCCTCCCGGCGTGCCGACACCCTGATAGTAGCCGCGCGTATCTCGTCTCAGGCCACGACCGGATGGGACAAGCTACGGGTTTTTACCAGACCTTGAGTTTCCTCGAGGTGGCCCCGCAGGTTGCCCATTTCGGACCAACACTTATGTGGAGCACTGGCCCGGGGTTGTTGATTAAGAAAAAGGGTTTATAACTCCCTATGCAAGTTTAGTTTGTTATTAGGCAAATAGTACCAATGTTGGGACTTGCTGGAAAAGACTTAGCACTTAGCAGTTTATCGAGGGGGTCCCATACACCCCAACCGTGTTAGGAACGCATAATCAAGGAACATAACACCGGTTTATACGGTTCCTAACGGCATGAGTGGAACAAATCACCAAGCAAAAGGCTTAGCCTTCCACCCTTGCCAATATATAGATGATTTCATTTTAAGCATTTATATAGTGTGATAAAACCCAACCAAACTTCAACATGAAGCAAGCATCTTCGATCTTCACCTGGAGCTAGCAATGCTATAAGAAGGGCTGAGCAAAGCGTACTTAGCCATGCAACGGTTGCATACTTAGCTCAACCTCGTTGGAAACCTCGTGCTCGTACTCGAACTCAGACTCTGCTTCCGGCTCTAAACAAAACAATCACACCAAGCACCAATCAACAAGATGAATGCATGATGGATGCACTAAGGATGCACACGGAGCACGGAAAATAGCACTCAAGCAAAACACCTCAAAACATGATAACAAACTGATATTATTAATCTACACGGAAAATCAATCAAGTTCCATGTAAGATTCGCTGAAATCGGAGTTACGGGCTAAAAGTTATGCCCGAAACAAGAAATGAGCGAAAGCTGAAAATTACAGCATCATAGCAACTTCGGAGCACAAAATAATTAAACTACAGCACTCAAATATCATGGCAAAGGACATGAACACAAACTAGACATATACTACAGCAACTAAGTCCAAAGGTGCACCCCCAACGGAGCCACGGATCAATAGCAATGATCTTGGACATATTGAACTTGACAATAAAATTCTGGCAGCAGAATTTTATTGAAACTTTGGAGCAAAAGATAAACATGCTACAGCCACTTAAATAGACATGTGAGAACATGGATGGAAAGAAAACAATATATACTACAAGGAACAATCAAGATCCACTCCAAAACTATCATGCTTTGTCCTAGAACATCACACGAACATGGCATCGGAACGTTACAAATTTCAGACTTAGTGAAAAACCACTAAGTCCTAAAACAGCAATTTCATCATGGCATCTAAAAGAGCATGTTTAAGTCACCTCGAAACTAAACATGGCAAGAGGTAAGCACCTCATCAAAGTACACATGATGGTGATACCGAAACACACAAGCATGCTTCATGGAGATGAACACAACGATATCAACGAGCTCAACAAGATGGCATTTCATAACAAGTGAAACAACATCACAGCCACATGGCACTTTGCAACGATGATAACATGTCAAGAATAAATCTATCATGCAACCTATCACATACAACATGTAGATCATGGCAAGACGAACACGTGGACATGTCATTTGCATCATTCGGACAAACGAGCTAAAAGATATCACATGACAAGGATGGCATAAAAACATCACATAGCAGCAGTTTATATCATGATGCACTCTTGCAACAGCAAAACAAGCACCTATATGATCTCTAACATGCATGACAATAAAAGATGAAATGTAGTGCTATTCACCACGAACGTCTGGACATGCTATATGCGCGAATCGGAGCAACACACAAAAAGATAGAGCAGTTTGAAAATAGCATCAGACAGGTAAGAAATCTACAGACTTAGTGGTTTTAGGAGCAACCTTCAGATCTGGGGGAAAAAAACAACGGCTCGGGCCGGATCTGCAGATCGGGCCGGTGGAGGGGTGAAGACGGGCCCGCAGCGGCGGAGACTCGGAGTGTGGGCTCCGGCCCGAGGAGGCGGCGGCCTGGAGCGGCTGAGGCGGCGCTGCAGTGGGACTGGGCCGACGCGGCGTCTGGCCCAACGAGCCGGGGAAGCCTGGCGCGACGCGGGAGGAAGGCGAGGCGGCTCTGGCGACGAGGGAGCCGGCCTTGGGCCGAGGCGGGATGGGCCCACCTGGCGACGCGGCCTGCGACAGCCGGAGGCGATCGGCCTGGCGCGATGCGGAGGGGAGGAAGTGGCCTGGCGACGGTCAACGCGGGAGATGGGCCGGTGCGCGGTGAAGTGGTCCTGGTCGCAGGCAGCCGCGGGATCCGATCGGGGCCTCACCACCCGATCGATCCAGGGCCGCGCAGGCTCGAGGCGCTGGAGGACCGATGCGGCGTTGACCTTGAGGGATTCGAGGGGATCCGGTGGGTCGATGCTACAAGCTGCGGCTGGCGGCGGCTTTCCTTCGTGGATCTGGCCAAGTGGCAGAGAGGGGCTGGCCAGATCCGAAAATGGAGGGGGAGAGGGTGGAGAAGAAGCTAGATGCCCAAAAAAATAGACTAGGGTCTATATATATAGCAGGTAGCTAGGGTTAGGGGATTTAGGGGTGCTAGGAGCCCTCCGATCGCGATCCGACGAATCCGATCGCGGGGGTAGTTTAGAAAGGCCTAGGAGAAGGCAGTAGACTGCAGCAGGGGTGTTTCCGGGACACAAAGAGAAGGCACTTTGGACCCACACGAATAACTGTTGGGATAGTCAACAGAGTCCAAACGTGACGAGATTTGAGATGCGGTTTGCACACAAGAAAACAACAACACACACAACAACCTCGCGGCACAACGGTAACGTTACATGCTCAAACACCAAAGTAGTCCTACGGGACGCCACGGACACGTGAGGGAGCTCCGGAACGCGAAACGGACAACGGGAAGAAACACGCGGAACCGGATGCAACCGACAACACAAATGCAATGCGATGCACATGTCTACATGATATGAATGAATGCCACACACTCACACAACAAAACGACGAAAACCCGAAAGACAAAGAACCCGAAATGGAAATAGATGAAGCCGGAGATATATTATATGCCCAAAAGGGAAAGTATTACATCCGGGGCATTACAAACTCTCTTCTACTACAAAAAGATCTCGTCCCGAGATCTAGGACTGGAAAAAGGAAGGGTACTCGGAACGAAGATGATCTTCTCGTTCCCAGGTAGCTTCTCGGTCGGTGTGATGTGACCACTTGACTTTCAGAAATTTGATGGACTTGTTGCGGGTCTTGCGTTCGGTTTCTTCGAGAATAGCAACTGGATGCTCTCGGTAGGACAGGTCTTGTTGAAGATCAATCTCCTCAAACGGAATCATGCGCTCAGGTGCCTTGAAGCATTCGCGCAGTTGAGACACATGGAAGACATCATGAACATTTGCGAAGTTGGGAGGGAGCTCAAGTTGATAGGCTAGGTCGCCTCTTTTGCCAAGAATCTTGAAAGGCCCGACGTATCTAGGAGCAAGTTTTCCTTTGATACCGAATCTTTGGGTTCCTTTCATCGGAGACACACGGAGATAGACATGATCATCAATGTTGAATGCCAAATCACGATGCTTGCCGTCATAGTAGCTCTTCTGGCGCGACTGAGCGGCCTTGAGATTCTCACGTATGACTTTGCACATCTCTTCAGCTTCTGAGATCAAGTCATTGCCAAGGAGTTGACGTTCGCCTGTTTCAGACCAGTTGAGAGGGGTACGGCACTTTCTGCCATAGAGAATTTCAAACGGTGCTTTGCCTGCACTTGCTTGAAAGCTGTTGTTGTAAGAGAACTTGGCAAATGGAAGGCAGTCTTCCCATTTCATGCCAAAGGAGATGACACAGGCTCTGAGCATATCTTCTAGAATCTGATTCACACGCTCGACTTGACCACTAGTCTGAGGGTGAAATGCAGTGCTGAACCTGATCTTCGTGCCCATGGCGGACTGAAAGGAGTCCCAGAACCTTGATGTGAACAAGCTTCCACGGTCTGAGGATATAACTTGAGGAATGCCATGTAGGGACACAATTCTGGAAGTGTACAGCTCTGCCAATTGAGCTGCATTGATTGATTCTTTGACTGGAAGAAAGTGAGCGACTTTGGTAAGCTTGTCAATCACCACAAAGATAGCATCATTTCCTCGCTTGGATTTAGGAAAGCCAGTGATGAAGTCCATTTCAATGTGGTCGAACTTCCACTCGGGAATAGGAAGAGGTTGGAGAAGACCGGCTGGACGTTGATGTTCTGCTTTCACTCTTCTGCATACATCACATTCATTCACGAATTGGGCAATCTCCCTTTTCATGCGTGTCCACCAGTAAGACTGCTTGAGGTCTTGATACATCTTGGAACTGCCAGGATGAATGGAAAGGAGAGAATCATGAGCTTCTTCCATTATGAGCTTCCTGAGATCACCTTTAGGAACAACGAGTCTGTCCTCGAAGAACAAGGTATCTCTCTCATCAACACGGAAGCACTTGTATTTCGGAATGCCCTTAGCAATAGCATGTTTCACTTTCTTCACCATGGTACCACTGAGTTGGGCCTCACGGACTTGATCTTCCAAGGTAGGAGCAATTTGGAGATTTGCAAGAAAACCCTGCGGAACAACTTGGAGGTTGAGTTTCCTGAATGCTTCACAAAGCTCAGGCTGGTACGGCTTGATAAGAAGGTTGTTGCAATATGCCTTTCTGCTCAAAGCATCTGCAATCACATTCGCCTTGCCAGGAGTGTATTCAATGCTGGGATTGTACTCTTGGATCATTTCAACCCAACGAGTCTGGCGGAGGTTCAGATGCGGCTGTGTGAAGATTTACTTCAAGCTCTTGTGATCAGTGAAGATGTCGACCTTTCTGCCCAACAACAGATGTCTCCACGTAATCAGAGCATGTACCACAGCTACTAGCTCTAGATCATGTGTGGGATAGTTCTTCTCACTTGGCTTTAGCTGACGAGAAGTGCATGCCACAATTCTCTTATCTTGCATAAGCACACCACCAAGACCTTGAAGAGAAGCATCACAGAATACTTCATAGGGCTTGGTTTCATCCAGAGGAGTCAGAACTGGAGCGGAGACAAGCTTATCTTTGAGAGTTTTGAATGCCATTTCACACTCTGGAGACCAAAAGTATTTGACATTCTTCTGAAGCAGGTTGGAAAGAGGCTTGGAAATCTTGGAGAAGTTCTCAACAAACCTTCTGCAATAGCTGGCAAGACCCAGAAAACTGCGGAGCTGCTTGACGTTCTGAGGAGCTTCCCAATTGACAATTGCTTCAACTTTCTCGGGATTAACCGCAATGCCGTCAGCTGAGATGATGTGGCCCAGGTACAAAACCTTATCGAGCCAAAACTCGCACTTGGAGAACTTGGCATAGAATTTATGCTCTCGGAGTCGATCAAGAACCAGGCGTAAGTGCTTTTCGTGATCTTCTTCATTCTTTGAAAACACCAGAATATCATCCAGATACACAAGCACAAACTCGCCAGTATAGGGGTTGAAGATGTAATGCATCATCCTTGAAAAGGTAGGAGGAGCATTGGCGAGACCGAAGGACATGACGGTATACTCGTATGAGCCATAGCTCATTCTGAAGGCCGTCTTGGGAATGTCTTCCTCGCGAATGCGAATTTGATGATAGCCCATTCGGAGGTCAAGCTTAGAGAACACTTTAGCTCCTTTGAGCTGCTCAAAGAGTTCGTTGATGTTGGGGAGCGGATACTTGTTCTTAATCGTCTTCTTGTTCAATGGCCGGTAGTCAACACAGAGACGCTCCGTGCCATCTTTCTTCTTGACAAATAAGACACCACAGCCCCATGGAGACGTACTAGGTCTGATGAGACCCATACTCTCCTGCTTATCAAGCTGCTTCTTCAATTCCTTCAATTCATCCGGAGAGAGCTTGTACGGACGCCGGCATGCTGGCTCAGTACCCGGCTCGAGTTCAATGACAAATTCCACCTGACGGTGTGGAGGCATGCCTGGAAGTTCTTCAGGAAAGACGTCTTGATATTCGTTCACCACCGAAATTTGAGATATGGAATTAATTTTGCCCTTATCATTGAGAGAGAAAAGCCTGATAGTGTTATCCCTTGAGGCAAAGATAATCACATCTTCATCAGAACGAGTCATCTTGACTTCCTTCTGAGCACAATCAATGTGAGCATCATGCTGAGAAAGCCAATCCATTCCGAGGATGAGGTCGATGTCAGAATTACCAAGAATCACCGGAGAAGCCAAAAATCGATAATCACCCATGCGAATAGAAACATTCGGAGCCACCATACTAGAACTCAATCTCTTGCCAGGTGATATGACACTCAAAGGTCTTGGCAAAGCTTCAGAGTGAACATTATTCTTGGATGCAAATGGATATGACATGAAAGAGCAAGAAGCACCCGAATCAAACAAAACTTTAGCAGGGATAGAGTTTACTGGAAGGTTACCCAAAATGACATCAGAAGAATTCTCCGCTTGTGCTGCATTCATCAGATTGACCCTTGCTGCTTTTGGATCATGCCTGACAATAGCTGAACTCACAGGTGGAGGAGGTGGAAGACGCTTCGGATTCGGACATCTGTTGGCATAGTGACCTTTCTGAGTGCATTTGTTGCAAGTCACTTCTGAGAGAGGACGGAAATGAGAGCCACTTGACTTGGAGCCTTGAGACTAAAACTGTTTCTTTGACTGGTTGCTCGGGTTGGGTGGGTGGGAGAAACCACGACCACTAGAGTTCTTGTAGTTGGAGTTGTTGGAGTTGTTGTATGGAGCTCGAATCACTTGAGGAGGAGGAAGCTAGAATTTCTGTTGTTTCGCAGCCAACTGAGACGATGAGGAAGAGTGAACGGCATCTCGAATTCTCTTCTTAGAAGCCTCCATCTTGAGCTGAGCTGCTTCTTGTTTCAAAGCCATGTTATAGAACTTGTCGAATTCATCGGGCTCGAACAAGGTGAGAGCAAGCTGAAGTTCATCTTTGAGACCTGCACGGAACTGGTAGATTTTGCTCTTGGCATCAGGAATGTCTTGCTTAGCATAACGAGCGAGGTTTTGGAACTTGACATTATACTGATAGACTGTCATGGAGCCCTGCTTCAGGTTGCGGAATTGCTCACGCATACCCTCGATGACACTTGTAGGAATGTGGTGCGAGCGAAAATCCTTGCAGAAATTCTCCCAAGAGATCACTTGACCTGGCCTGGAGTCTTTGTACTGCTGCCACCAGTCAGCTGCTTGATCTTTCAGTTGGAAGGCTGCAAACTTCACATAATCCTCTTCTCTTACGTTACTGCACTCAAAATGCTTCTTAATGTCGGTTAACCAATCTTCAGCATCAAGAGGGTCGACACAGTAACTGAAAGCTTTAGGATTGTTGGCCAAGAATTGGTTGAGAGTAGCATGGTGCTGCTGGTTGAAGAAGTTGCCTTGGTTCCCTGGAATACCCTGATTAGCTTGATTAGCTTGCATCTGCTGCATCATCTGCATCATCAACTTGGTGTTCTGAGCTGTAGTCTGCATAATTGCTCTCCAAGCCTCAGGTAGAGGAGGAGGGGAAGGAGGACGATCTGGGACCTCTTCCACCTCTGGGTTAGCGTTGGGAACCTTTTTCGGAGCCATCCTGTAAGAGATGACCATGAATCAGCAATTGATTGACAAAAGGAATAAGCTGAATCAATGGCATGAATTGCATCAAGTCTTCACAATAATCATTCGAACAATAAGAACGAATGAAATCATTCGAACAAGAGGAACGAATGAAATTCTTAGTTAAATGATAACATCAATCTTCACGAGAAGCCACATAGGGATCAAAAGGTAAAATAAGAAAACAACAAGGTACGGACGGGAACAAACACAAGAGAGGAGTTTCGTTCTAACATCTTTGTGCTGAAAGCATATGAACGCGTTACGAAAAGGTTTTGCAATCCCCGGATCAGCATAGCCAAGGACCCTTTAAGATGCAACTCCTGATAGTAACATCGGTCATATAACCCCTTCACTCAATGTAGAACCCCGAACTCACTAACCTACATTCGTTGGAAGAATGCCTACGATCTACTGGATAAAACCCACCTATAGATTTCCGAAAGATTCCAGTTATGCAATCAGGTGTTGGGGATACACGGGAAGCACCGCGCAATCAACTCTAAACCTACATCCAGGTGTATCCATCCTTCAACACATAACCAGTCTTTCTCGGAAACTGTGTACCTCGGACCTTCGAAAAGCATCCACTATAACAAGCTATGGCAATACTCCCGAACTACCTCCCCAGTACTGGGTGATGTCGGGGGTATCTTGCCACTGGCCGTATAGGAGAGATTTTCGATGTCGCCCGTCTTAAGTATTTAGTACTGCCGCGATATGCTTGTGACAACAATACCCCGAAGCTCAACTCCCCGGGAACAGGAGGCATCGAGAACAATATCCTTGTCACAAGAACATCGAAACAATCCCAGAATACTCGCGGGATTCCTAAAAAAAAATTGTGCAATTTTTGAAGATAGGAGAGACAAGAGTAGTCGTCAGGAGTCCTCACCAGAGAGAAAGGGGATGAGAAGCAAAGAAATCCTACTCTCTGATATAATATAGGACTCAAAAAGTTTTCAGTGTGTGCCAAGACTCGACCGTCAACGATTCGATCAAACAGTGGGGGCTCCTAGGTCGGAGAAGGCTCTGAATACCAACTTGTAATGCCCAGGAAGGAGTTATACCTCCTACGTGTCGAGGCATGACTTAAATGCATAAGTCCATCCTAGAATGATCTCAAGTTTGGTAATCTTTGCACATCTCATGTAAAAGAGGGGATTGTAAACATAAATAGTTGGCTTACACTCGCCACGTCACACAATTACATAACAAGTCTCAATCATCATACATTAAGAACATCACAACCCTCTAAGGGCAAAATCCAAATGCAAGATACCAAACTTAAATAACATCCACAGGCGGATCGAATCCTAGTAGGAGTCTCCACTACTGATCATCCGGATATCGCACATAGTACCGACTACGCTCCTCGTCGTACTCCCAATCCAGCTCGGTGCCATCACCTGGATAGCTCACAGCTGGACCTGCATCTGGTGTGGTGAAGTAACTGTGAGCCACAGAGGACTCATCAATCCCGTTTCCGGGTAACAAGACTATTTAAGCCTTTGGGAGAGGAAAGGCTGAAGAAAAGAATAAGTGTCTGCAGCAGCAACTAGCAACTAGCTTACGTGAGTGAGAGCGAGAAGAGAAAGCCTCGGCGAGAAGTGATCACGATGTGATCCTAGCTACAAGCTCACCAAACATAACCCCTCCGTGTTCAACTCCCGAATCCCTATTCGGAAATTGACAGCCACGGAACACACGCTGGTAGTGTATTAGAAACATTGTGTCATGTTATCTACAACCGGATATTAACAAGCTCCCATCTGCCACATAACCGCGGGCACGGCTTTCAAAAGTTCAAACCCTGCAGGGGTGTTCCAACTTGACCCATTACAAGCCCACGATCCGCGGAGTTGCAACTCCAAGGTGGGAAGACCCGAGTATCCTCGGAATCCCGTGCTCAAGATATACCGAACTAAAGTAAGGCTAATCCAGCAAATCCTCCCGGCGTGCCGACACCCTGATAGTAGCCGCGCGTTTCTCGTCTCAGGCCACGACCGGATGGGACAAGCTACGGGTTTTTACCAGACCTTGAGTTTCCTCGAGGTGGCCCCACAGGTTGCCCGTTTCGGACCAACACTCATGTGGAGCACTGGCCCGGGGTTGTTGATTAAGAAAAAGGGTTTATAACTCCCTATGCAAGTTTAGTTTGTTATTAGGCAAATAGTACCAATGTTGGGACTTGCTGGTCTATATATATAGCAGGTAGCTAGGGTTAGGGGATTTAGGGGTGCTAGGAGCCCTCCGATCGCGATCCGACGGATCCGATCGCGGGGGTAGTTTAGAAAGGCCTAGGAGAAGGCAGTAGACTGCAGCAGGGGTGTTTCCGGGACACAAAGAGAAGGCACTTTGGACCCACACGAATAACTGTTGGGATAGTCAACGGAGTCCAAACGCGACGAGATTTGAGAGGCGGGTTGCACACAACAAAACAACAACACACACAACAACCTCGCGGCACAACGGTAACGTTACACGCCCAAACACCAAAGTAGTCCTACGGGACGCCACGGACACGTGAGGGAGCTCCGGAACGCGAAACGGACAACGAGAAGAAACACGCGGAACCGGATGCAACCGACAACACAAATGCAATGCGATGCACATGTCTACATGATATGAATGAATGTCACACACTCACACAACAAAACGACGAAAACCCGAAAGACAAAGAACCCGAAATGGAAATAGATGAAGCTTGAGATATATTATATGCCCAAAAGGGAAAGTATTACATCCGGGGCATTACAGGTCTCTCACACATGCTCACACTCTCTCTCCCGAGGTGTCTTTCTCGCACACATGCTCTCGATATAAGCCTCCCTCCCTCTCGTAACCATTTACGACTGCTTTCACTAACCTTTATCACAAGCACTCGCCCCCTCGCAAGCATACACACGTATAATCCCCATCGACCCGTTCTACATACATAGACCTGCCTACGTGTCTCCTATACGCACATTATCTTTAGGCCTATCTCTCACTCATTGTCTCACACCTCTATTCCTAATTAACGAGTATGATTCTAGCAGAGCATTCTGTAGGATGTCCCTTAAAGTTAGGTTGGATGAATAGTAATATCACAGATAAAGGGGTTACCTTAGTCCGAGAACCTAGGGTTACAAAACCTAGCCGGCTTTGTCAATGGACATAGAGTCCTTCACAATTATGCTATCTTTGTCTTGTACGACTAGTCATCCATGGGTCTCCCTAAATGCGTCACGGGCCGACCAATGTGGCGCAGGACGGAACCAAATGAAGGGCCTCACCTCGACCCACCGGACCTCACGCGGTGACACACCCTTTGCCCCCATGTCTCGTTATCTTCTCACACCCACACATACCAACACAGACACCACACACACACAAAAATGCTCCTGGTGCCTCTATCCACTCCCCCCTTGCATATACACACTCAAGGGAATCTCTCGCCGTGACGTCATATTCATCTCTCTCTCTCTAGACCACTCTCATTTCTCGTGCTATCTCTCCCATGCCCCCTACGGGACCCTCTATCCATACCTCTCTCGAATATGTAATACACACACATACCTCTCTAGGCCCTGCCAAATGCATCAACTACACATTCACACATGTTACATCATGTACACCATTGATCTAAAAAGCCCTCTCTTCAAGTCTATTTCACATACAACATTCCTTTTGAATAAAGTGTGGCCAAAAAAATATTTTAGAATTTCTACATATATACAACATTACAAAGTTATATCGAGGAGTATGAACGCTTGCATTGCATGGTGCCCACAATGATATTAATTCCGCACTGTGAATTTGTATATTTTTATACTATATATAAAGTTAGTCATAATAAAGAGAAACGAAGAGCATCTCTCTCTCCATCGCATACCCCCCTCTACGCCCCTTTCACGTACGCACACAAACTATCTCCAGGTCCTCAAAAAGTAAGCCCCCAGCACATTCACACATGTTTCATCTTTCTCTCGCGATATATACAATGACGATCATTGTATTTGAAGCGAAAGCATGATACGTACATTGGACTTCAGAATCCACTCATTACGGTCACCATTTATGTTTTGTGGTTATTATATAGTCACGGGCTCACCGTACAACTCTGTATTTGCTCAAGACATGACTAGTTGACCAGTTAAACGCTACACGTGGCACCTCTAGTGTTGCATCTGTTGGAAATATGCCCTAGAGGCAATAATAAAATGGTTATTATTATATTTCCTTGTTCATGATAATTCTCTGTTATTCATGCTTGAATTGTATTATCCGGAAATAGTGATACATGTGTGAATACACAGACCACAACGCGTCCCTGGTAAACCTCTAGTTACTAGCTCGTTGTTCAACAGATGGTTATGGTTTCCTGACCATGGACATTGGATGTCATTGATAACGGGATCACATCACATCATTAGGAGAATGATGTGATGGACAAGACCCAATCCTAAGTGTAGCACAAGATCGTGTAGTTGGTAATGCTAAAGCTTTTCCAGTGTCACGTATCTTTTCCTTAGACCATGAGGTTGTGCAACTCCCAGATACCGTAGCGATACTTTGGGTTTGCCAAACGTCACAACGTAACTGGGTGGCTATAAAGGTACGCAACGGGTATCTCCGAAAGTATCTGTTGAGTTGGCACGAACCGAGACTGGGATTTGTCACTCCATATGACGGAGAGGTATCTTTCGGCCCACTCGGTAAGACATCATCATCATGAGCTCAATGTGACTAAAGAGTTGGTCATGGGATGATGTATTATGTCACGAGTAAAGAGACTTGCCATGACGAGATTGAACAAGGTATCGGTATACCGACGATCGAATCTCGGGCAAGTGCTATACTGATAGTCAAAGGGAATTGCATACGGGATTAAGTGAATCCTTGACATCGTGGTTCATCCAATGAGATCATCGAGGAACATGTAGGAACCAACATGGGTATCCACATCCCGTTGTTGGTTATTGACCGGAGAATCGTCTCGGTCATGTCTACGTGTCTCCCGAACCCGTAGGGTCTACACACTTAAGGTTCGGTGACGCTAGGGTTGTAGAGATATATGCACACGGTAACCCGAATGTTCTTCGGAGTCCCGGATGAGATCCCGAACGTCACGAGGAGTTCCAGAATGGTCCGGAGGTAAAGAATTATATATAGGAAGTCCAGTTTCGGCCATCGGGAGAGTTTCGGGGGTCACCGGTAGTGTACCGGGACCACTGGAAGGGTCCCGGGGGTCCATCGGGTGGGTCGACCTATCCTGGATGGCCCCATGGGCCGTAGGGGGAGGGGAACCAGTCCATAGTGGGCTGGCGCACCCCCTTGGGCCTCCCCCTGCGCCTAGGGTTGGAAACCCTAGGGGTGGGGGACGCCCCACATGCCTTGGTGGGCAAGCCTCCCCCCTTGGCCGCCGCCCCCCTAGGAGATTGCATCTCCTAGGGCCGACGCCCCCCCCTGGCCCCTATATATAGTGGGGGGAGGGAGGGCAGCCGCACCCTTGCTCCTGGCACCTCCCGCTCCCCCCATTACACCTCTCCCTCCTCCCGCGGTGCTTGGCGAAGCCCTGCAGAATTTCTGTTAGATCCACCACCACGCCTTCGTGCTGCTGGATCTCCATCAACCTCTCCTCCCCCCTTGCTGGATCAAGAAGGAGGAGACGTTGCTGCACCGTACGTGTGTTGAACGCGGAGGTGCCGTCCGTTCGGCGCTAGGATCATCGGTGATTTGGATCACGACGAGTACGACTCCATCATCCACGTTCTCTTGAACGCTTCCGCTCGCGATCTACAAGGGTATGTAGATGCACTCCTTTATCCCTCGTTTCTAGATGACTCCTTAGATTGATCTTGGTGAAGCGTAGAATTTTTTTGAATTCTGCTACATTCCCCAACAGTGGCATCTGAGCTAGGTCTTTGCCTAGCATCTTGCACGAGTAGAACACAAAGAAGTTGTGGGCATAGATTTGTTCAATTCTCTTGCCGCTACTAGTCCAATCTTGATTCGGCGGCATCGTGGGATGAAGCGGCCCGGACCGACCTTACACGTACACTTACGTGAGAGAGGTTCCACCGACTGACATGCACTAGTTGCATAAGGTGGCTAGCGGGTGACAGTCTCTCCCACTTTAGTCGGATTGGATTCGATGAAAAGTGTCCTTATGAAGGGTAAATAGAAATTGACATATCACGTTGTGGTTTTGGCGTAGGTAAGAAACGTTCTTGATAGAAACCTATAACAGCCACGTAAAACTTGCAACAAAAATTAGAGGACGTCTAACTTGTTCTTGCAGCATGTGCTATGTGATGTGATATGGCTAGAAGATGTGATGAATGATATATGTGATGTATGAGATTGATCATGTTCTTGTAATAGGAATCACGACTTGCATGTCGATGAGTATGACAATCGGCAGGAGCCATAGGAGTTGTCTTATTTATTGTATGACTTGCGTGTCACTGAATAACGCCATGTAATTACTTTACTTTATTGCTAAACGTTAGACATAGTAGTAGAAGTAATATTTGGCGAGACGACTTCATGAAGACACGATGATGGAGATCATGGTGTCATGCCGGTGACAAAGATGATCATGGTGCCCCGAAGATGAAGATCAAAGGAGCAAAATGATATTGGCCATATCATGTCACTTTATTTGATTGCATGTGATGTTTATCATGTTTATGCATCTTATTTGCTTAGAACGACGGTAGTAAATAAGATGATCTCTCACTAAAATTTCAAGAATTGTGTTCCCCCTAAGTGTGCACCATTGCTAAGGATCGTTGTCCCAAAGCACCATGTGCTGATCGGGTGTGATAGGCTCTAACGTTCGCATACAACGGGTGTAAGCTGTATTTACACACGCAATACACTTAGGGTTCACTTGACGAGCCTAGCATGTACAGACATGGCCTCGGAACACTGAAGACCGAAAGGTCGAACATGAGTCGTATAGAAGATACGATCAACATGAAGATGTTCACCGTTGATGACTAGTCCGTCTCACGTGATGATCGGACACGGGGTAGTCGATTCGGATCATGTTTCACTTAGATGACTAGAGAGAAGTCTATCTGAGTGGGAGTTCATTAAATTTGATTAGATGAACTTAATTGTCGTGAACTTAGTCTAAATTCTTTACAATATGTCCTGTAGATCAAATGGCCCATGCTCATGTCACCCTCAACTTCAACGCGTTCCTAGAGAAAACCAAGCTGAAAGACGATGGTAGCAACTATACGGATTGGGTCCGTAACCTCAGGATCATCCTCATAGTTGCCAAGAAAACATATGTCTTAGAAGCACCGCTAGGTGGCGCTACCGCCCCGACAAACCAAGATGTTATGAACGCTTGGCAGTCGCGTTGTGATGATTACTCCCTGGTTCAGTGCGGCATGCTCTACTGCTTAGAATCGGGGCTCCAAAAGCGTTTTGAGCACCACGGATTATATGAGATGTTCCAAGAGATGAAAATGGTTTTCCAAGCTCATGCCCGAGTCGAGAGATATGACGTCTCCGACGCATTCTACAGTTGTAAGATGGTGGAGAATAGTTCTATCAGTGAGCACATACTCAAATTGTTTGGGTTGCACAATCGCTTGTCTCAGTTGGGAATTAATCTCCCAGACGAAGCGGTCATTGACAGAATCCTCCAGTTGCTCCCACCTAGCTACAAGAGCTTCATGATGAACTTCAATATGCAAGGGATGGAGAAGTCCATTCCCGATGTGTATTCAATGCTGAAATCAGCGGAGGTGGAGATCAAGAAAGAGCATCAAGTGTTGATGGTGAATAAAACCACTAAGTTCAAGAAAGGCAAGGGTAAAAGGAACTTCAATAAGGACGACAAAGGAGTTGCCGCGCCCGGTAAGCCAGTTGCCGGGAAGAAGCCAAAGAATGGACCCAAGCCTGAGACTGAGTGCTTTTATTGCAAGGGAACGGGTCACTGGAAGCGGAACTGCCCCAAATACTTAGCAGATAAGAAGGCCGGAAACGTCAAAGGTATATGATATACATGGTATTGATGTGTACCTTACTAGTGCTCGTAGTAGCTCTTGGGTATTTGATACCGGTGCAGTTGCTCACATTTGTAACTCAAAGCAGGAGCTGCGGAATAAGCGGAGACTGGCGAAGGATGAGGCGACGATGCGCGTCGGGAATGGTTCCAAGGTCGATGTGATGACCGTCGGCACATACCTCTACATCTACCCTCGGGATTAGTTTTAAACCTTAATAATTGTTATTTAGTACCAGCT
Organism: Secale cereale; assembly: GCA_902687465.1. Classification (NCBI taxonomy): domain Eukaryota; kingdom Viridiplantae; phylum Streptophyta; class Magnoliopsida; order Poales; family Poaceae; genus Secale; species Secale cereale. Next base: position 170,324,819 of record LR738712.1, read on the forward strand.
TTGAGCATGAACATTGTATCTGGATCTCGTTTAACGCGAGATGGCTACTCATTTAAATCCGAGAATAATGGTTGTTCTATTTATATGAGAGATATGTTTTATGGTCATGCCCCGCTTGTCAATGGTTTATTCTTGATGAATCTCGAACGTGATGTTACACATATTCATAGTGTGAATGCCAAAAGATGTAAAGTTGATAATGATAGTCCCACATACTTGTGGCATTGCCGCCTTGGTCATATTGGTGTCAAACGTATGAAGAAGCTCCATGCAGATGGACTTCTGTAGTCTCTTAATTATGAATCATTTGACACATGCGAACCATGCCTTTTGGGCAAGATGACCAAGACTCCGTTCTCCGAAAAAATGGAGCGAGCGACCAACTTATTGGAAATCATACATACCGATGTGTGCGGTCCGATGAGTGTTGAAGCTCGCGGAGGCTATCATTATGTTCTCACCCTCAAAGATGACTTAAGTAGATATGGGTATGTCTACTTAATGAAACACAAGTCTGAGACCTTTGAAAAGTTCAAGGAATTTCAGAATGAGGTTGAGAATCAACATGACAGAAAAATAAAGTTCTTATGATCGGATCATGGAGGTGAATATTTAAGTCACGAATTTGGCACGCACCTAAGGAACTGTGGAATTGTTTCACAATTGACACCGCCCGGAACACCTCAGCGTAATGGTGTGTCCGAACGTCGCAATCGTACTCTGTTGGACATGGTGCGATCTATGATGTCCTTTACCGACTTACTGCTATCATTTTGGGGTTATTCTTTAGAGATTGCCGCATTCACATTAAATAGGGCTCCATCTAAATCCGTTGAGACAACGCCGTATGAACTTTGGTTTGGCAAGAAACCTAAGCTGTCATTTCTGAAAGTTTGGGGTTGCGATGCTTATGTCAAGAAACTTCAACCTGAAAAGCTCGAACCCAAATCGGAAAAATGCGTCTTCATAGGATACCCAAAGGAAACGATTGGGTACACCTTCTACCTCAAATCCAAAGGCTAGGTCTTCGTTGCCAAGAATGGATCCTTTCTGGAGAAAGAGTTTCTCTCGAAAGAAGTGAGTGGGAGGAAAGTGGAACTTGATGAGGTGATAGTCACCCCTTCCGAACCAGAAAGTAGCGCAGCATAGGAAGTTGTTCCTAAGGTGCCTGCACCGACTAGGGAGGAAGTTAATGATGATGATCATGAAGCTTCAAATCAAGTTACCACTGAACTTTGAAGGTCCACAAGGACACGTTCCGCACCAGAGTGGTACGGCAACCCTGTCATGGAAATCATGTTGTTAGACAACGGTGCACCTTCTAACTATGAAGAAGCGATGGCGGGGCCGGATTCCAACAAATGGCTTGAAGCCATGAAATCCGAGATAGGATCCATGTATGAAAACAAAGTATGGACTTTGGTGGACTTGCCCGATGATCGGCACGCCATAGAAAATAAATGGATATTTAAGAAGAAGACTGACGCGGAGGGTAATGTGACCATCTATAAGGCTCGGCTTGTAGCTAAAGGTTATCGACAAGTTCAAGGGATTGACTACGACGAGACTTTCTCTCCCGTAGCGATGCTGAAGTCCGTCTGAATCATGTTAGCAATTGCCGCATTCTATGATTATGAGATATGGCAAATGGACATCAAAACAGCATTCCTTAATGGCTTCCTCAAGGAAGAGTTGTATATGATGCAGCCGGAAGGTTTTGTCGATCCTGAGAATGCTAACAAGGTATGCAAGCTCCAGCGCTCGATCTATGGGCTGGTGCAAGCATCTCAGAGTTGGAATATTCGCTTCAATGATGTGATCAAAGCGTTTGGGTTTATACAGACTTGGGTAGAAGCCTGTATTTACAAGAGAGTGAGTGGGAGCTCTATAGCTTTTCTCATATTATATGTGGATGATATATTGCTGATGGGAAATGATGTAGAATTCTTGGAAAGCATAAAGGCCTACTTGAAAAAGAGTTTTTCAATGAAGGACCTTGGAGAAGCTGCTTACATATTAGGCATCAAGATCTATAGAGATAGATCAAGACGCCTCATTGGTCTTTCACAAAGCACATACCTTGATAAGATATTGAAGAAGTTCAATATGGATCAGTCCAAGAAAAGGTTCTTGCCTGTATTGCAAGGTATGAGATTGAGTACGACTCAATCCCCGACCATGGCAGAAGAAGAGAAAAGATGAGTGTCATCCCCTATGCCTCAGCCATAGGTTCTATTATGTATGCCATGCTGTGTACCAGACTTGATGTGAACCTTGCCATAAGTTTGGTAGGGAGGTACCAAAGTGAACCCGGTATGGAACACTGGACAGTGGTCAAGAACATCCTGAAGTACCTGAAAAGGACTAAGGATATGTTTCTCGTTTATGGAGGTGACGAAGAGCTCGTCGCAAAGGGTTAGGTCGATGCTAGCTTCGACACAGATCTGTATGACTCCAAGTCACAAACCGGATACGTGTATATTTTGAATGGTGGGGCAGTCAGCTGATGCAGTTGCAAGCAGAGCGTCGTGGAGCATTCTACATGTGAAGCGGAGTACATAGCTGCTTGCGAGGCAGCGCAGGAAGGAGTCTGGATGAAGGAGTTCATCACCGACCTAGGAGTCATTCCAAGCGCCTCGGGCCCGATGACTCTCTTCTGTGACAACACTGGAGCTATTGCCATTGCCAAGGATCCCAGGTTTCACAAGAAGACCAAGCACATCAAGCGCCGTTTCAACTCCATCCGGAATTATGTTCAAGATGGAGACATAGATATTTGTAAAGTGCATACGGATCTGAATGTTGCAGATCCGTTGACTAAACCTCTTCCATGGGCAAAACATGATCAACACCAAAACTCTATGGGTGTTCGATTCATCACAATGTAACTAGATTATTGACTCTAGTGCAAGTGGGAGACTGTTGGAAATATGCCCTAGAGGCAATAATAAAATGGTTATTATTATATTTCCTTGTTCATGATAATTGTCTGTTATTCATGCTTGAATTGTATTATCCGGATACAGTGATACATGTGTGAATACACAGACCACAACGTGTCCCTGGTGAACCTCTAGTTACTAGCTCGTTGATCAACAGATGGTTACGGTTTCCTGACCATGGACATTGGATGTCATTGATAACGGGATCACATCATTAGGAGAATGATGTGATGGACAAGACCCAATCCTAAGCTTAGCACAAGATCGTGTAGTTCGTAATGCTAAAGCTTTTCCAATGTCAAGTATCTTTTCCTTACACCATGAGGTTGTGCAACTCCCGGATACAGTAGGGATACTTTGGGTGTGCCAAACGTCACAACGTAACTGGGTGGCTATAAAGGTACGCAACGGGTATCTCCGAAAGTATCTGTTGAGTTGGCACGAACCGAGACTGGGATTTGTCACTCCGTATGATGAAGAGGTATCTCTGGGCCCACTCGGTAAGACATCATCATAATGAGCTCAATGTGACTAAAGAGTTGGTCACGGGATGATGTATTACGGAACGAGTAAAGAGACTTGCCATGACAAGATTGAACAAGGTATCGGTACACCGACGATTGAATCTCGGGCAAGTGTTGTACCGATAGACAAAGGGGATTGCATACAGGATTGAGTGAATCCTTGACATCGTGGTTCATCCGATGAGATCATCGAGGAACATGTAGGAACCAACATGGGTATCCAGATCCCGCTGTTGGTTATTGACCGGAGAATCGTCTCGATCATGTCTACTTGTCTCCCGAACCCGTAGGGTCTACACACTTAAGGTTCGGTGACGCTAGGGTTGTAGAGATATATGCACACGGTAACCCGAATGTTGTTCGGAGTCCCGGATGAGATCCCGGACGTCACGAAAAGTTTCGGAATGGTCTGGAGGTAAATAATTATATATAGGAACTCTAGTTTCGGCCATCGGGGGAGTTTCGGGGGTCACCGGTAGTGCACCGGGACGACCGGAAGGGTCCCGGAGGTCCACCGGGTGGGGCCACCTATCCCGGAGGGCCCCATGGGCTGTAGGGGGAGGGGAACCAGTCCATAGTGGGCTGGAGCACCCCCTTGGGCCTCCCCCTGTGCCTAGGGTTGGAAACCCTAGGGGTGGGGGCGCCCCACATGCCTTGGGGGGCAAGCCTCCCCCCTTGGCCGCCCCCCCCCAGGAGATTGCATCTCCTAGGGCTGGGGCCCCCTGGCCCCTATATATAGTGGGGGGATGGAGGGCAGCTGCACCCTTGCTCCTAGTGCCTCCCTCTCCCCCCGTTGCACCTCTCCCTCCTCCCGCGGTGCTTGGCGAAGCCCTGCAGAATTTTCGTTGCATCCACCACCACGCCATCGTGCTGCTGGATCTCCATCAACCTCTCCTCCCCCCTTGCTGGATCAAGAAGGAGGAGATGTCGCTACACCGTACGTGTGTTGAACGCGGAGGTGTCGTCCGTTCGGCGCTGGGATCATCGGTGATTTGGATCACGACGAGTACGACTCCATCATCCACGTTCTCTTGAACGCTTCCGCTCGCGATCTACAAGGGTATGTAGATGCACTCCTTTATCCCTCGTTGCTAGATGACTCCTTAGATTGATCTTGGTGAAGCGTAGAATATTTTTGAATTCTGCTACGTTCCCCAACAGCATCACATTATCTCCCTAGCATCGGGCCCACCCGTCGGCTTGTATCTACTCTACATCTACACTCTTATAAAATACTAGCAAGATGCCCCTGCGTTGCACGGAACATCAAGATGCATTTGTATGAGTAGTTTATCTTGTGGGAGAAAATGATGAACAAGGGAAGGCCTTATTTGCAAGTGTGGAGAGGGGTGTGGGTATCTTTTTGCAAAATTGCCATAGTTTCCTTCCTATCCGTCAGATATAGATCGGACGACCTATATCGCAGGATAGCAGGCACACGATCATCACCGACTATGCTTTTTATAAGAGTAGGGATAAAATACACTCTTATAAAAAATAGAGTTGGTGATGATGGTGTGCCTGCCATCCTGCAATATAGGCCATCTGATTTATATCTGGCGGATAGGAAAGAAACTATGACAATTTTGCAAATAAGGCCTTCCCTCGTTCATCCTGTTCTCTCACAAGATAAACTAGTCATACAAATGCATCTAGAGGTTACGTGCAACGCACGGGCATCTTTCTAGTAAGAATGAAAACAAACGACAAAAATATATTGGACGGTGGTTCGAAGTCATGACTGCGGGCACAACGGACAAGGTGGCCTTGTATTGGTATGCTAAGCCGTCTGTTTTAACACACAGGAGCTGGTGTGGTGATTATACACGCATGCACGCATGCACACGAACTGCATGCATGCAACACTCACACGAACACATGCACCCACGCACGCACGCAACACTCACACGTACACACGCAACCACGCACGCACGCAACACTCACACGCACACACGCATGCATGCATCCACACAACAGTACACCACACGACCAACACACACTCTCACGCTCAAGTGCTCAACCTACACGTGCATGCGCACACATCAGGCCGAGACAGACACATACACAACCAGGTGATTCCCGCACACGTGGTGGAGTCTTGTCGCACCTGCATAAATTTGTGTTTATCTGACCTTTTCCCTATGCGAACTGACAGGTGGAACCCACTAGGAACGTGTTCAATTTAACTAGTCAACATGGTGCCACGCAGACTATTTGGCCGGTCAACAGAGTGCAATCCGATGCTGATCCATGAGCAAGTGATCATATAATCACCGCAAAACATATATAGTGTCCGTAATCATCTTATTCTAAAGTTCGGTGAACGTATGACGCTTTTCTCTCTGTAGGCCCTCCAAAACTACATCTCTACATGTTCTCGCATGTTACATCTAACAACTATGCAATACAGCACCACTAGTGCACTCTAACGCAATAAATCATATGTGTTTTTAGTTTTACTAGATATCATATTGTTACTAAATTATTAAGTTTGCATACATTAAAATTGCCTTTGAAATGTATGGACAGTATCATATACCGCGTGGGAAAAATCCCGCCCTTTACTGTTTAATCGGGTTTGTATCGATGGATCATGCGAAACAGCAAAACTATAGTACTATATACAGTACAAGTGACAGTTCACTTCGTCGTCGTGTCGTGTACTCCTCCGTCGTAAGAGTGGAGCGCTCGCTTTCATAAATATTCTAGTCCCTTTCGCCGACATGTGGGGCGTCAAGCTACCGGATCCACGTGCCATACCGGAATACAGTGCAAAGCAGCCGGGGTAAAGCACACAGTCATGGTGATGGCATAGTAATGAGCAATGAGGCGTCAAATCACAGAGCTGCACCTTTCCCGCAGTTAAGTTGGAGGGACGGAAGTAATAATGCTAAAAAAGAAGAAGTTGGAGGGACGAAGCAGCCATCATTTCACGCGTTGCTGAATCCGCTTCTCCCTCATCTTCTTCAAGTTAACCACGTGTTGCTTCTGCCATTCTTCTGCCTCATGTGGGAAGCGGAACGGCTTGGTGAAGCACTAACATGTAGACCGCATGTTAGCAAACCTGTAATGCCCAGGATGGAGTTATACCTCCTACGTGTCGAGGCACGACTTAAAGGCATAAATCCATCCTAGAATGATCTCAAGTTTGGTATCTTTGCACGACTCATGTAAAAGAGGGATTAAATTGCAAAAGAAGATAGTTGGCTTACACTCGCCACTTCACACAATACATTACATAAACAAAACATCATTCACAACATCACAACCCGACTACGGGTGAAGATCCAAAAGAAAGATACCAAAACAACATAAAGCCACAGGTCAGGATCGAATCCTAGTAGAAACCACTACTGAACGTCGAAACGTCACAAGCAAACGGCCACACTCTTCATCGGACTCCCGGGTGAAGAACTGAACCAGCTCCTGCATCGAACTCGGCTGAACCTGCATCTGGTGTGGTGAAGTAACTGTGAGCCACAGAGGACTCAGCAATCCCGTTCCCGGGTAACACGACTATTTAAGCCTTGGGTGAGGACAAGGCTGAAGAAAGAACGAGAGGTGAAGGAACAAACAAGAGTCTGCAGCAGCAACTAGCACTAACTTACGTAAAAGAGAGCGAGAAGAGAAGAGCATCGGTCGAAAGATGATCACGAAGTGATCCTAACTAAAACCGGTCAAACATAACCCCACCGTGTTCAACTCCCGAATCCCTATTCGGAAATTGACAGTCACGGTACACACGCTGGTAGTGTATTGAAACATTGTGTCAAGTTATCTACAACCGGAATTAACAAGCTCCAATCTGCCACATAACCGCGGGCACGGCTTTCGAAAGTTCAAACCCTGCAGGGGTGTTCCAACTTGGCCCATCACAAGCCCACGATCCGCGAAGTCGCAACTCCATAGGTGGGAAGACCCGAGTATTCTCGGAATCCCGTGCTCAAGTTAAACCGAACTAAGGTAAGGCTAATCCAGCAAATCCTCCCGGCGTGTCGACACCCTGATAGTAGCCGCGCGTATCTAGGTCTCAGGACACGACCGGATGGGCGATTCTACAGGTTTTTACCAAACCTTGAGTTTCCTCGAGGTGGCCCCGCAGAACCCCCGTTTCGGACCAACACTCATGTGGAGCACTGGCCCGGGGGTTGAATTAAATTAAAAAGGGATAGCTAGTCCACATGCAAGTTTTATTAGTTATTAGGCAAATAGTACCAAATGTTGGGACTTGCTGGAAAAGACTTAGCACTTAGCGGTTTATCAAGGGCGTCCCATACACCCCAACCGTGTTAGGAACGCATAATCAAGGAACATAACACCGGTTTATACGGTTCCTAACGGCATGAGTGGAACAAAACACCAAGCAAAAGGCTTAGCCTTCCACCCTGCCAGTATATAGATGATTTCATTTTTAAGCATATATATAGTGTGATATAACCCAACCAAACTTCAACATGAAGCAAGCATCTTCAATCTTCACCTGCAACTAACAATGCTATAAGAGGGGCTGAGCGAAGCGTACTTAGCCAAGCAACGGTTTGCGTAGGTAAGGTGGTTAAACATGGCAATTGGTTACAAGTAGGAGGCTGACAGGAAAGACATAGGCATCGAGGCAAATACTACAGAGCGATACTACTAGCAAGAGGCAAAAATAGTAATGGTATCCGGGTTCGGTTATCTTGCCTGGAATTCCACAAGGGAGAAGAACGGATCCATGAAGTAGACGGAGCAACACAGTCGAGAGAAACCTCACAACTCCGGAACGAAACCGAAGCTATCAAGAGAAGCAAACCGGAAAGAAAACAAACAACACGGTAAACACACAAACATAAACATGGCATACGATGCACAAGCAAGCATGATGCATGTCCGGTTTAAATATGCATGGCATGGCAAAGTGCACAAACAACACTACAAGTTAAGTGGAGCTCAATATGCAACGAGTTGCATATTGACGAAACACCACATTTAATTATTTAGTTGACTCTCATTATTACAAGACAAGATTAATGTTTGTTAACATGGCAAGAGGTGAAGCATAAAGAAACTACACTATTAAGACATTTTAAATGGGGCCGGAAAAATAACAACAACATATCCGGAAAAATCCCCATGAGCATGTTTAATAATTATAAAGCAACAACAATTAACATTCAAAGGTTGTTAACATGATGCGGATGACATGATCAAGTTTATGCAATTTTATTAACAGGTTGACTTAAGAGGATAAGAAGCATTTGTCACCGTGGTGGAACGAAAGGGTGCCACGGCAACGATCCGAAAATGATGCAACGCATCATATCGGTTCCGGTATCTCGTTGAGAGTCCGGTGCAAAACAAAAAGGTGGAGTGAACGAGTTGAACAGGATGATGGGGTGATCCCGTTGCCGGGTTCCCACGAGTCGGTGACGAGGCAACCGAGGAACAAGACAAGAGGCACAACGGCCACGAAGCACACACGGGAGACGTTCCAAACAACACAAGCAAGCATGCATCTCACGGGTCATCCACGGGGTCGTTTCGGTATACCTTCGAAGCGTGCGTTTCGGGGCGGTTCGAGACGTCGAGGGACGTAGTGGAAGTAGCCGTAGTAGTGGAAGTAGTGGTACACGGCCGAAGAGGAAGAAGTCGTTCCGCAACTCGTAGAGGAAGTAGTTGTTCCGTTCGTCTTGGCGGTTCCACGACGGCGGCAGTTGTTCACGGTCATCGGTAGTCGTTCGGGTCGTCGTGGTACTTGTCGGGGCCGTCTTGGCAACGTAGTTGTACACGTGGCCGTCGTGGGAAGTAGTGGAACTTGGTCGTTTACCGGGCGTCGGTAGTCGTACACGGGGCGTTTCCGTTTCCGAAGAGGTACTTGTCGCGTCCGCCGTATCGACGTGTAGGGGTACTTGGTCGTGTCATGTAGAGGTACTTGCGCGTCGTGTAGTTGTTCACATCTCCAAAAGAGTACACGGGTCTCCTGTCCAAACATATTACAGCATAGGCACAAAACAAACAAAAACGGCAGCAACACAAGGGCTGCACGAGGCCACGGCGTGCTGGATCCGCAGGAGACGAACGAACTGGAGAAGGAGGGAGCCACGGCTCCTGCTGCTGGAGGGGGTGCGGCGCACTGGAGGTGAAGACGGAGGGCCTCGGGCGTCGCGGCTGCGCGGCCGGAAGAAGGAGCCGAGCGGCTGGAGGGGAGGCCGGGGCCTGGCTGGCCGGCCGGAGGGACGACGAAGGCGCGGCAGAAACCTCTGGCGCGGCAGTCCTGGCCGGGGCGCTCGGGGCCGCTGCTGGTGAAGGCCGCAAGGGAACGGAGAGGGAGCTCCAGCGCGAGGATGGCGCTCGCGGAGCAGGCGCTGAGGGCCACGGCCTCTGTTGAAGGTCGGGCGCGTCGGGGCGAGGCCGTTCGGGAAGGGAGCCGCGCCGGAGGGAGCCGCTCGGGGACGGGGTCTTGGGCGCGCTGCAGTTGCTGTGGTGGCCGCGGCGCTGCAGCTCGGGGAGGAGCCAGGCGGGCGCCCCTGGCCGCGGGAGGAGGAGGCCCTGGCGCGGGCTCCTGGCGCTGGCGACGAGGCAAGGCTGCGAGGGATTCGGGCGCTGGGGTTCGAGGGAGAGGGAAACGGGAGAAGGTCGGGGCAAGCGAGAGGGAGAAACGGGAGAAGGTCGGGGCGAGCGAGAGGAAAAACGGACGAGAGGGTGGCGGCGGCGCTAAGAGGGAGAGGGAGGGAACGACCGCAAGGCTAGGGTTTCAATGGGAGGCTGCGGTCGGGCTGGTTAGGGGAAACCGGGCCGCGGGGAGGAATGGGCCGGAGGGACAGGGAGATGGGAGATGGGTTGGAGGCCCAAGAGAAGAGGTGCGGCCTGGGCTGGTCTGCTCCTTTGCTGTTGTTTTTCCATATAAAACAGAAAAACAAAAGAGGAATAGAAGAAAAGAGGAGTTAGGAAAGGACTTAGGGCAAGGGGTAAAAACCTGGACTCACCAATAAAATGTCAGGAATTTAATAAAATTGTTGGAGGGGTTTTTGGAAGAACCTCGAAACACGGGAAAGAATTATAGCAAGGTTTTTGGAGGTGAAACTTGAAGTGAAATAACATGGGGAAATTATGCAAGTGTGTTATGGTGATTCCGAAGCAATGGAATATTTATTAATATAGCTCCCTAAATATTGAGAGACTTTTATATGTTATAAAGAGAAGTCACCTTCCCTCGATTTAAATGGACCGAAGGTCCACACGGATTATTAAGGTTGGGATGCAAAATAAAATATGACATGATGGCATGATGACATGATGCAATGCAAAAATAAATAACACAAGCACAAAGAACCACACGGGCAACCCGGAACATCTGGAAGCTTCGGGAATCTTCTGGAATCTTCTGGGATGTCAGTCTCGGGCGTCACAACTCTCCCACACTAACAGAGGATCTCGACCCGAGATCCTAGAGATATCACCGGGTAAAAACGGAAGAGGAAGAGGTAAAACAAAGTTGCTTCTTTGACAGACGAGTGAAAACCAAAGAACCTTGAGAGGTTGAACAATCTTGAAAGAAAGAATGCAACGGAGATGAACGAAGATGAAAACTCCGTTAGAAAAGAGGAACAAGGAACCTAACAAGAACCTTGTAGGTTGAAAGACATGAAGCAAGCGCTTACAAACCAAAAGAATATGAAACCGCAATGGTATAGCCAAGGAATAAGAATGACAGAATTTGGACAGCACTCCGTCTGAAAATGGAAGGAATTGAGCACGAACTAGAGAAGATGGAGTGATACTTGATGAAAACAACAACATATAGCTTCCGAAACAATTAAAAGAATGGCACAAGGTTAAGAAAGATTTCAGACAGCACTCCGGTTGAAAAGAGAGGCAAACTTGAAAAGATGACGGAACTTGAATGAAGAATACAACACTCCGGTTAAATGATAAGCAAGGGAAAGAACATGATCTTGATAAAAACGAGATGATGGTCAAGAGAGAGCAACATCACAAGGCCTCCGGAATGAAAGAATAGATGCAAGATCGTTGGGAAGAAAGAACGAGAAGAAAATGACAACTTCTCTCAAATTGAATTTTTAAAGAGCATCCTTACGAAGAAGGGTTGAACGGAGTTGTTGGAAAAATCAACAACGAAACAAATAAGGTTGATGTGGGCTTATGGAAAACATCTCAAGGTTATGAGGTGACAACCGGCCACTAACTTAAACAATTGATTTGATTGAGGTCAACAAGGAGATGAAAAACTTATTTCACCGGAAGGATAAATGAAGAACTTGGGTCATTTATAAGCACCATAATTGCAACAATCCTCTGGGAAAGCTTTTAGGTGAAATACAACCCAAGATAACTCCAACGAATAATCGAAGGGTTGGAAAGATCTCCTGAACAAAGAAAAAGATGGTTTTCAATATCTCATTCTTGAAAACTCGTGAATCATGAAACATGAAGGAATTGACAAGAATGACATAACACCATATGAAAAGATAAGGTAGAAGAATAGCAATTGGAAAGCATGATGAAGACTGCTTGAGCTCGAACAAGAATCTTGATGAAGACTTCGAGGATGAATTAAGTCTTGATGAACCACCATGAAACTCCGGTAATGAAAGCATGAGAAGTGAAAGATGAAAGAATAAGATTCAAGGCCTGTGAAGAATTAAATGGAGCTTTAAATGATATAATTGAAATAACATGGAGCTCCGGAAAACAAGATGAACAACTTAGGACCGAGAATATGATATGATGAACAAGCTCCAGACAAAATAATTAAATCACCTTGAAGGAATAAGAATAAGAATTATGTCATGCATACCCTTCACCAAATAAATTGATGACAACCAAGGATTTGGCATACTACTTATTCTCGTTGGAAGGATTAAAGAGAGATCTAGCACAAGCTTGGGTAATTCTTCAACGAACCACCGGTAGGATTATGAAAAGAACAAATGAATTAAGACGATAACCACGGAAGGGTAAACTTGAGTGAACCACCGTAAGAATAGGAGACGAACGAAGAGACATCAATGAAGAATAGTTGGAGGACGAAGTTGAAAACTGAGAACGAAGAAATATTCTGAAATGATGGCCTTCGGAGGATCACAAAGAAAAGAATTCATGAAAATGCTCCGGATGGGTAAAAAAGAATTCCTCACAATCTGAACAATAATGAGGATGGCAAGAAGCTAGAAACACGAATCTTCAAGAGAACGGCCAAGATTTAAGAGAAACACTTCTCCGGTCTTCAAATGTTGAGAACGAAGACGAGAAATGCCATGAAGAATTATTGAGCACTCCGGAATGAAAAATTAAAAGGTTGAACCAAAGATGAAAAGAATTTGAAAGCGATCTTGGAGAAGGCATGTGACTGATGGAAATCATTCTTACGTCACATTTGAAAAGAATTTGAGTATAACTCCGGAAAAATTGGAAGAGTTAGGTAAGATCCTGGAAAAGACCTGTGGGTTAAGGCCCACTCAAAGAAATCACCGTTAGAAAAGATTGCTTGCGAGATATAGCACCGGTTGAATTAGATGGCTTGAGTAAGATAACAATGCTCAAACTAGCTGAACAGAATAAGAATGGAATTATGAATCTTCTGAGATATCTTGAGCTCTCCGGATATGAATAGCAAGAGGAGAATGACTAATTGGTGCACCGGAATAAGAAAGCATTGTGAAAAGAGGAAAAGGATAAGATCAACACCAAATCTTGAATTACATCCACCGGAAGAATCTGAGAACAAAAGAATAATGAACTTGAAGCTCTTGAGCATCTTCATGATCAATCACCGGATAAGGACATTGAAGGAAAAGAATGAAGAAATATCACATGAATAAAAATGGATATTTCTTTTGAGAATCTCTTGCTCTGAGAAGAAGAAGGGTGGGAGGGCGGGAAAACAAAGACAACTAGGGATGATTGAAACAGACAAATCGTCAGATTTCTCAACGACGTCCGTATGGAATAACTTAAAGAGAAGGCACACGGTTGAAAAGGATTAACAAGAAGATCTTGATGGACAAGAAGGACTAGCACTCCCATAGAAATATGAGAACACCGATTAAGAAAGGTATGGAATCAACATTGACATCGAAGCAACTCGAATACCAGAATCAAAACAAGAACAAAGGATAGATATTCAACATGATCTTCACAATATCATCCGAACAGAGAATTGAACGAATGAATTCCGCAGGTACATCAACATGTCGAGAAGCCACTTGGAGAACAAAAGATAAATAAAAAGGAACAAGGATCAGATAGAACAAATACAAGATAGAAGTTTCGTTCGACATCTTCGTGCTGAAAGCTCATGGAACGTGTTACAAAAGGGTTTTGCAATCCCCGGATCAGCATAGCCAAGGACCCTTTAAGATGCAACTCCCGATCAGAACAAGTCCATAAAACCACTTCACTCAATGTAGAACCCCGAACTTCATATCGAGCATCCGTTGGAAGAATGCCTAGAACTACTAGATGAACCCACCTATAGATTTCCGAAAGTTTCCAGTTATGCAATCAGGTGTTGGGGATACACGGGAAGCACCGCGCAATCAACTCTAAACCTACATCCAGGTGTATCCATCCTTCAACACATAACCAGTCTTTGTCGGAAACTGTTTACCTCGGACCTTCGAAAAGCATCCACTATCACAAGCTATGGCAATACTCTCGAACTACCTCCCCAGTACTGGGTGATGTCAGGGTTATCTTGCCACTGGCCGTATAGGAGAGATTTTCGATGTCGGCCGTCTTAAGTATTTAGTACTGTCGCGATAAGCTTGTGTCAGTGATACCCCGAAGCTCAACTCCTCGGTAACAGGAGGCATCGAGAACAATATCCTTGTCACAAGAACATCGAAACAATCCCAGAATACTCGCGAGATCCTAAAAAAAATTTGTGCAAATTTTGAAGATAGGAGAGACAAGAGTAGACGTCAGGAGTCCTCACCAGAGAGAAAGGGGATGAGAAGCAAAGAAATCCTACTCTCCGATATAATATAGGACTCAAAAAGTTTTCAGTGTGTGCCTAGACTCAACCGTCAACGATTTGATCAATCAGTGGGGGCTTCTAGGTCGGAGAAGGCTCTGAATACCAACTTGTAATGCCCAGGATGGAGTTATACCTCCTACGTGTCGAGGCACGACTTAAAGGCATAAATCCATCCTAGAATGATCTCAAGTTTGGTATCTTTGCACGACTCATGTAAAAGAGGGATTAAATTGCAAAAGAAGATAGTTGGCTTACACTCGCCACTTCACACAATACATTACATAAACAAAACATCATTCACAACATCACAACCCGACTACGGGTGAAGATCCAAAAGAAAGATACCAAAACAACATAAAGCCACAGGTCAGGATCGAATCCTAGTAGAAACCACTACTGAACGTCGAAACGTCACAAGCAAACGGCCACACTCTTCATCGGACTCCCGGGTGAAGAACTGAACCAGCTCCTGCATCGAACTCGGCTGAACCTGCATCTGGTGTGGTGAAGTAACTGTGAGCCACAGAGGACTCAGCAATCCCGTTCCCGGGTAACACGACTATTTAAGCCTTGGGTGAGGACAAGGCTGAAGAAAGAACGAGAGGTGAAGGAACAAACAAGAGTCTGCAGCAGCAACTAGCACTAACTTACGTAAAAGAGAGCGAGAAGAGAAGAGCATCGGTCGAAAGATGATCACGAAGTGATCCTAACTAAAACCGGTCAAACATAACCCCACCGTGTTCAACTCCCGAATCCCTATTCGGAAATTGACAGTCACGGTACACACGCTGGTAGTGTATTGAAACATTGTGTCAAGTTATCTACAACCGGAATTAACAAGCTCCCATCTGCCACATAACCGCGGGCACGGCTTTCGAAAGTTCAAACCCTGCAGGGGTGTTCCAACTTGGCCCATCACAAGCCCACGATCCGCGAAGTCGCAACTCCATAGGTGGGAAGACCCGAGTATTCTCGGAATCCCGTGCTCAAGTTAAACCGAACTAAGGTAAGGCTAATCCAGCAAATCCTCCCGGCGTGTCGACACCCTGATAGTAGCCGCGCGTATCTAGGTCTCAGGACACGACCGGATGGGCGATTCTACAGGTTTTTACCAAACCTTGAGTTTCCTCGAGGTCGCCCTGCAGAACCCCCGTTTCGGACCAACACTCATGTGGAGCACTGGCCCGGGGGTTGAATTAAATTAAAAAGGGATAGCTAGTCCACATGCAAGTTTTATTAGTTATTAGGCAAATAGTACCAAATGTTGGGACTTGCTGGAAAAGACTTAGCACTTAGCGGTTTATCAAGGGGGTACCATACACCCCAACCGTGTTAGGAACGCATAATCAAGGAACATAACACCGGTTTATACGGTTCCTAACGGCATGAGTGGAACAAAACACCAAGCAAAAGGCTTAGCCTTCCACCCTGCCAGTAAATAGATGATTTCATTTTTAAGCATATATATAGTGTGATATAACCCAACCAAACTTCAACATGAAGCAAGCATCTTCAATCTTCACCTGCAACTAACAATGCTATAAGAGGGGCTGAGCGAAGCGTACTTAGCCAAGCAACGGTTTGCGTAGGTAAGGTGGTTAAACATGGCAATTGGTTACAAGTAGGAGGCTGACAGGAAAGACATAGGCATCGAGGCAAATACTACAGAGCGATACTACTAGCAAGAGGCAAAAATAGTAATGGTATCCGGGTTCGGTCATCTTGCCTGGAATTCCACAAGGGAGAAGAACGGATCCATGAAGTAGACGGAGCAACACAGTCGAGAGAAACCTCACAACTCCGGAACGAAACCGAAGCTATCAAGAGAAGCAAACCGGAAAGAAAACAAACAACACGGTAAACACACAAACATAAACATGGCATACGATGCACAAGCAAGCATGATGCATGTCCGGTTTAAATATGCAAGGCATGGCAAAGTGCACAAACAACACTACAAGTTAAGTGGAGCTCAATATGCAACGAGTTGCATATTGACGAAACACCACATTTAATTATTTAGTTGACTCTCATTATTACAAGACAAGATTAATGTTTGTTAACATGGCAAGAGGTGAAGCATAAAGAAACTACACTATTAAGACATTTTAAATGGGGCCGGAAAAATAACAACAACATATCTGGAAAAATCCCCATGAGCATGTTTAATAATTATAAAGCAACAACAATTAACATTCAAAGGTTGTTAACATGATGCGGATGACATGATCAAGTTTATGCAATTTTATTAACAGGTTGACTTAAGAGGATAAGAAGCATTTGTCACCGTGGTGGAACGAAAGGGTGCCACGGCAACGATCCGAAAATGATGCAACGCATCATATCGGTTCCGGTATCTCGTTGAGAGTCCGGTGCAAAACAAAAAGGTGGAGTGAACGAGTTGAACAGGATGATGGGGTGATCCCGTTGCCGGGTTCCCACGAGTCGGTGACGAGGCAACCGAGGAACAAGACAAGAGGCACAACGGCCACGAAGCACACATGGGAGACGTTCCAAACAACACAAGCAAGCATGCATCTCACGGGTCATCCACGGGGTCGTTTCGGTATACCTTCGAAGCGTGCGTTTCGGGGCGGTTCGAGACGTCGAGGGACGTAGTGGAAGTAGCCGTAGTAGTGGAAGTAGTGGTACACGGCCGAAGAGGAAGAAGTCGTTCCGCAACTCGTAGAGGAAGTAGTTGTTCCGTTCGTCTTGGCGGTTCCACGACGGCGGCAGTTGTTCACGGTCATCGGTAGTCGTTCGGGTCGTCGTGGTACTTGTCGGGGCCGTCTTGGCAACGTAGTTGTACACGTGGCCGTCGTGGGAAGTAGTGGAACTTGGTCGTTTACCGGGCGTCGGTAGTCGTACACGGGGCGTTTCCGTTTCCGAAGAGGTACTTGTCGCGTCCGCCGTATCGACGTGTAGGGGTACTTGGTCGTGTCATGTAGAGGTACTTGCGCGTCGTGTAGTTGTTCACATATCCAAAAGAGTACACGGGTCTCCTGTCCAAACATATTACAGCATAGGCACAAAACAAACAAAAACGGCAGCAACACAAGGGCTGCATGAGGCCACGGCGTGCTGGATCCGCAGGAGACGAACGAACTGGAGAAGGAGGGAGTCACGGCTCCTGCTGCTGGAGGGGGTGCGGCGCACTGGAGGTGAAGACGGAGGGCCTCGGGCGTCGCGGCTGCGCGGCCGGAAGAAGGAGCCGAGCGGCTGGAGGGGAGGCCGGGGCCTGGCTGGCCGGCCGGAGGGACGACGAAGGCGCGGCAGAAACCTCTGGCGCGGCAGTCCTGGCCGGGGCGCTCGGGGCCGCTGCTGGTGAAGGCCGCAAGGGAACGGAGAGGGAGCTCCAGCGCGAGGATGGCGCTCGCGGAGCAGGCGCTGAGGGCCACGGCCTCTGTTGAAGGTCGGGCGCGTCGGGGCGAGGCCGTTCGGGAAGGGAGCCGCGCCGGAGGGAGCCGCTCGGGGACGGGGTCTTGGGCGCGCTGCAGTTGCTGTGGTGGCCGCGGCGCTGCAGCTCGGGGAGGAGCCAGGCGGGCGCCCCTGGCCGCGGGAGGAGGAGGCCCTGGCGCGGGCTCCTGGCGCTGGCGACGAGGCAAGGCTGCGAGGGATTCGGGCGCTGGGGTTCGAGGGAGAGGGAAACGGGAGAAGGTCGGGGCGAGCGAGAGGGAGAAACGGGAGAAGGTCGGGGCGAGCGAGAGGAAAAACGGACGAGAGGGTGGCGGCGGCGCTAAGAGGGAGAGGGAGGGAACGACCGCAAGGCTAGGGTTTCAGTGGGAGGCTGCGGTCGGGCTTGTTAGGGGAAACCGGGCCGCGGGGAGGAATGGGCCGGAGGGACAGGGAGATGGGAGATGGGTTGGAGGCCCAAGAGAAGAGGTGCGGCCTGGGCTGGTCTGCTCCTTTGCTGTTGTTTTTCCATATAAAACAGAAAAACAAAAGAGGAATAGAAGAAAAGAGGAGTTAGGAAAGGACTTAGGGCAAGGGGTAAAAACCTGGACTCACCAATAAAATGTCAGGAATTTAATAAAATTGTTGGAGGGGTTTTTGGAAGAACCTCGAAACACGGGAAAGAATTATAGCAAGGTTTTTGGAGGTGAAACTTGAAGTGAAATAACATGGGGAAATTATGCAAGTGTGTTATGGTGATTCCGAAGCAATGGAATATTTATTAATATAGCTCCCTAAATATTGAGAGACTTTTATATGTTATAAAGAGAAGTCACCTTCCCTCGATTTAAATGGACCGAAGGTCCACACGGATTATTAAGGTTGGGATGCAAAATAAAATATGACATGATGGCATGATGACATGATGCAATGCAAAAATAAATAACACAAGCACAAAGAACCACACGGGCAACCCGGAACATCTGGAAGCTTCAGGAATCTTCTGGAATCTTCTGGGACGTCAGTCTCGGGCGTCACAAAACCGCCAGGACAACGTCCTCTAAAAATAAGAAACCTCCCCCGCCATCCACGCGGCAAAATCACCTCCTTTTTACTAATCTTGAATCTATAATTTTTTAGATCAATATAATTGAGATTTGTATAGATAGCACACATGAGAAAAACCAAGTGGTATGGTTAAGGGCATCCACAATGAGTAGCCAATTGTGAAAATAGCTTTTGGCATCATGGGAACCATTGTGGACGGTGTTGCCAAAGCCAAAAGGATGGAACCGAAGCACCCTCATTGATTGACTGAAGGAATAGAAAAATGCAACGTCTCTCCTCTTTCTCCCGTGCTTGGACGCATGTACAGTACAGAGGACAGATTCTACTCCCCTCTCCCTTCTATCACAAATCACAAAGCAGTGAGGTGTCAAATCACAAATCATGAATGAAGCAACCATCATTTCACTCTTCGCTGACTCCGCTTCTCCATCGTCTTCTTCGAGAAACCATCTCACCGCAATAAGCTGGACGAACGATGCTATTGTGTACGAGTAGTACTAGTACATTTATGCATCCTTTGGTTCAACAGACTTGCTGGATGCAAATAAGGTGGTTGTCTCGGCAGGCAGGCGACACTTGTGAACGACTTACTGTTGTCTCCCTCAATGGTGTTCTCCGTCGAATGCACTTCGCCAAACCACAACGTTCGAGATATCGTCGACGTCACCGCAATGGGGAAGGAAGTCAAATATAGTTACTACCTCCATTTTTTTGTACACAAGGCCACTATATCAAAATTGCAAGTTGCAAAAGGCCACTAACACTAATCGAGGCAAAATTGATGGGGTTTGCCTCGTACTAGCAACCAAGGACACTAATATCCCCTGCATGCATGCGGAAGTGAGAAGGTTGGTTTGCATGGCGCTGCATTAATCAAGCGATGAGGAGTGAGATGGTTAGCTCTTTGGGATTTGGAGAAACAAATACACATTAATTGACACGTGAAACGAGGATTTGTATTGATTAACCCCGTGAAGGAAAACCCCGCCTATCTTTTTTAACACTAGTACTCCTAGTACGTAGTACTACCTCCGTCTTGGTTTATTGGTCCTCATCGTATTTCATGCCAAAATTTGACCATAAATTTAACTAACAAAATGTTCATGCATGTCACAAAAAATATATCGTTGTAAACTATGTTCAAATACAAATCTAACGATATAATTTTTGTTAACATGCATTAATATTTTGTTAGTTAAATATTTGGTCAAATTTGGGTACAAATTTCAAGGAGGGCCAATAAACCAGGACGGAGGTAGTACTACATACTTATCCTATTTGGGTCTAGGCCTTGCATTGTCATACTTCGCCACACATTTTTGCCAAGCTTTCCTAAAGTTTTCGAAATGGAAAGGAGGTACACTTGCGCACGGCTGTCGCGGTCGCACCGCACCCTCACACGATCGCTCCTACGCGCTGCGGTCGCACCGCACCCTCACATGCACAGTCTTTCCTGCACGCGCAAACCCAACCAAGGGAACGCACCCTCACTGACACGTGATGTCGCATGTGAACAAACCAAACTCAGCGATCCTACCGCTGACACATAATTTTCGTTCATAGAGTATGTTTATCCAACCGCATGTTGGGAGCATCCGTACGGCCCGTGCGGTGGTCTGTTGGGGAAGAAGAAGAGGTGAGGAAGAAGGGTTAGGAGACGTAGGATATTCATCCAATCGCCTGAAATGGTAGACTGACCCAAGTCAGGCGACTGGCATAACAATATATGTTTTTACACAGCAAAAGATCCATAAAACAACAACATAAAGAAAAACTATCACTACTAGTGGAGCGAGACGACCTCGTCGTCTTTGGCTGCCGGCGCGAACCAGCCATAGCTACCGACATGTGTCTCCGCACCGTGGTTATCCTCGACCTCCAGCTACTCATTCGCGCAGAGCGTGCGGGCGCTCTGCACGGATGAGAGCACTGCCCGGTTCAAGTTGAGGACGTCCGGTTCCGCCTGCAGGAGGGCCTCGATGGGAGCGGCATCCGCGCGCTCCGCGTGAGTCGAGCCTTCGCCGCCCGGTTCAAGTCCAGGACGTCCGGTTCCTCCTGCAGGAGGGCCTCGATGCGAGCGGCATCCACGCGCTCCGCGTCGAGTTGAGCCTCTACCGCCCGGTTCAAGTCCAGGATGTCTGGTTCCACCTGCAGGAGGGCCTCGATGGCAGCGGCATCCGTGCGCTCCGCCTCAAGTTGAGCCTCCGCCGCCCGATTCACATCCACGACATCCAGTTCCGCCTGCTGGAGAGCCTTGATGGCAACGTCATGCATGCGCTCTGCGTCGAGTTGAGCCTCTGCCTCCCAGTCCTCCTTTAGTATCGCCAGGTTGAACCGCTGGTTCGCCTGCACCATGGGGGACTCGGACGCCGGCACGAAGTCGACGTCCATCGTCTCATACCCATCGGGGGCCTTCTGCGCTGCGACCTCCACCATGAACATTGGATCGGCTTCCTCATGCTTGTAGCTTGGCTCCAGAGAATTCGGGGATTGGCCCGTCGCAAAGCGAGCTTAGGAACGGAGGTCTCTGGCGCCGACCGCCGCCGCGATTTCTGCGCGGCGCTCCGGCGTCAGCATCTTGTAGTATGTGATCTTGCAGCGCACCATGGCTTTCCGGCGAACTAGGGGACACTTGATGCGGGCTAGGGGATCGAAGTGGGGGAACGGGCTGGAGTAGGCCGATCAGCGAAGGTTCTGGTGTGAATAGTGGTTTCGATGACGACTGGTCAATCGGTTTTGACTGTACATCGCTCTTGTCGTGTTCGCGTTGCAGCCCGGCACGCTGGACCCTCCACGTCGCTCACTGGATGGAACGCGCTTCGTCTTGCGTTTTCGCTCGCTTGTGGGACCGTAGATGAGAGCAAACCAACGTCCCTCCCCCTCCCCAGCCCGCGTCATTTTATGCGGAGTAAATAAAAACAGAGGGAGTATACTACTGATGAGGATCCCCTGACATGGCCGAACCCATTGAGTAACTGACATGCGGGGCCTAGCAAGCATGGGGTCCGCCAGTAAGTGACCGAAAGGGAGGGTAAGGCAGGGAAACGTATGTGAAAGGAGCTTCCAATGATATAATTTTCACATTATACATCTCATGTACTATTAATCTTGTCAATAGTCAAATGCTGTTTTGAAAAACGCATTAGAGCATGGCTAATAATATAGCCAGTCGATGGCTATAAGGAACTTCCATGTCATCTATCGATCTCGTCAACATGTGTCGGGGCATGAACCGAATGGGATGTCAAAACTAAGACGCGAAGCGACACGTAGTGGAGGCAAAGTGAAACTTCAAACGAACCATTTGTTTGTATGCATGTCGGACAAATTACAAATAAACATTGGAAATACAAGCATGGTCTAGGCCCACATGCGAATGATACTTGACGGAATGTTCAAATGAGGCATGTGGGAGGATGGACTCGACAGGAGGGCGACATGATCGATGGAGAGGAATGCGAAATAAGCAAACGCCACATGATTATACTTGAAAGGCTCAAATAAACAATAAGTTGTCTCGCTTGGCCTACATAGTGAAAGGCCTAATGCACAACGCGGAGCACCGACGCTCGAATATGGTCGGGAAAACAGGGAAACCGACATGTGGGGCACACCTGTCGGGATGACATAGCGCAAACTAGTCCAATGGAGGAGCTGGCCCACGACCTCCTCGCCACCGGCAACCGTTCATGTGGGTCGTGGAGGCCAACAACGTGGCGCAGCTCCAGCACCGCCTCTGGACACGGCGACCGCGGTGAGCGACACGCTCATCGTCGCTAGACACGGTTCGTTTTAGTGTGCCGAGGGTGACGTTAGTGCTGTGGCATGACCAACAGTATGTTTGGTTTGTGCCCAAGGTTGCCCCATCAAAGCATTGGGTAGCCAAAATTTTGGTTGAAGTTTTGGTTCCCATGATTTGGCCGACATCGGCAAGAAAAATGAACTAGAGTTGGCTAGAGTTCATTGGCATGCCAAAAAAATGGCAACCATCCAAACAAAGACCAATCTTTGGGTCATGACCAAAATTTTGGTAAGGTGCACTTTGGCCACAATCCAAACACACGCCAACACCCGGCTCGTCGAGGATGCACGTGGCGCCGGGACGCGTCCGCAGAGTGGTGTAGCGCGGCCAACTGCATCCTCAGGACCTAAGACCATGCCGGGTCGTCTTGCTTTTTCAATGACATGCGTCGATCGCATGTGAGCAAAGGGCATCTCCAACGTTGCCACGACCGCAGCTAACTACCCTGGCACACCAAAAACCCTCATCCCTCGCGCGGTGCGTTCCTAGCCGGCGCTAGCTGCCCGCATTCATGACGTCCATCCGTATGCCGTCGTTAAGAGGCTCGGTGCCCGAGGAACCAACTCCGGCGACTTAATGACGCACCAGGACGCTTGGCCTCACCGGAATGCGCTACTTAAAGCGGCAATGCCCAGCTAACCTCCACACCACAGCGCATCGTCCTCCTACCTGGCACCACATCCGCCATGACCACAAGCACGAACGTTCTGTGGGAGAGCTTGTCTTCGGGGATGGAGCTCAAGGTCGCCGCCCTCGCTCAAATCACCGCACAAGCGGTGGCCACGCAGGCGGCCGACAACGGGAGCACCGTCAGCCACAAGTCCTACTTGACGCCGTCCAACGTCCGGCAGCACCGAGGTCGGGGACTCCTCCAAGGATGAGTAGGGCATGGGAGGCGGCAAGGCATGGTGTGCCAACTGGCCGGTCTGTCTCCCGTGTTCTACTTTTCCTCGCCGGAGACCGCACCTTCACTTCATGGGTCTTGAACCCCGCCCCCGTACATGGGGATCGCAGACAGAGGACGTCGGTCGCCGCCGTAGAATAGGTTTAGGGTCGGGTTTCTTTTATTTTTCTGTCCTATAAAAGTTCAAAATTTTATGAAAATCTACCGTGTTTGCATTAATCTCGGCCGGTGTATATGAACTTTCACAATAATATAGTACTCCCTCTGTTTCAAATTACTCACCGTGGTTTTAGTTCAAATTTGAACTAAAACCATGGCGAGTAATTTGGAACGGAGGGAGTATATTGTAGGAGTACTATCAAGATGCCCGTGCATTGCATGAAAGATCAAGATCTTGTGGGAGAAAAGGGTGAATGAGGGAAGGCCTTATCTACAAATGCACATTCACGCATTTCACATATACGGGAACCTGGGAAAGGGTTAACGTAAATTGCCTCTCTCTCTCCTCCCCTGATTTTCATGGTGGTGGGCCCCTCCCTCCCCCAATCTACAATCAACAGCTCACACGTTTACATTATGTTAATTACGTAACTGGGACTATGTAGGTGTAGCATTACTCGTCCTAAAAAACCCAACTAAGCCAACCTCCCAGCATATCGCGCGGGAAAAGACCCGGCCGTGTCGTTTTAGTCGGGATTACCGGATTACTAATAGTAGAATCGATGGATCGCGCGAAGCAACAAGTTTTTTTTAGGGGGCGAAGCACCTAGTTTAAAAGGAAAAAGGCGATACACTCACAGCACCCCTATCGTGGTCGCATTGCACCCCACACACGTTCGGTCCTGCACACGGCTCACACAAACAAAATGTGCTTCGGCTTGCCTCTTCACTGACACGTGGGACTGCACTTGGAGAAACCGACCATGCGCCAAACTCCCCCCGCCCACCGCACGAAAATCCTCCCCCACCCAAAAATTCCCCCCAAATCCTAGATTCAAACGCCCTTCGGCCAACTAGCCAATAATATTCCCCAAACCCCCTCCCCCCTTCCCCCTCCACTCCATTCGCTCCGCCAAAGCCGCCCTCCCGCCACGCTGATACGTCGGCGCCGTGGTTCATCGAGGGGACGCATGGCGATCCTCTCGCTCCCACAGTACGCTCTCATAGACTGCCATCCTCTAGCCGCGCCGCCACCTCTGGCACGTTCTTGTGGAGGCGCATGGTGGACAGTGCCACCACCACTGGCGACGTTCGTGTCGAGACCCACAGCGGTCAGCTTCCCCCATGGTACGTGCATTCTAGATTGAGGCCCCGTGCATGTCGGTGTAGCGCTGAATGTTAGCTGATAGACGCTGTTAATCTCACTGTTTGCCGAAGTAGTTTACAGTCAATATGCTCTGCTTAAGAAGGTTCCTTGCCCTGTTCTGCACTCAATCTGCTTAGCTGAGATGGCATGCCAAGGCCGATTAGTTGCTAAAATATCCTGCCATATATATATATTGTGATGTAGATTGCCATGGTCTAGTAACCAATCTGTTAGGTGAAATAGCTCTACACTGTTTTATACTCGATCTTTGTTGCTGCGATGGCCTTCGATAGTTCGATGGCTGTGTGCTCGGCCTCATTAACTGCTGAAACAGCCTGCCATAATTTAGCACTCAAATTTGTTTGCTGAATTAGCTTTACATATATTTCGTTACTTAGATATGCTCGTCCAAATATCTTGCCATAGCTTTAGACATCGACCTAGGCATTTTCTTCTGGACTTCATAAAAAGCATATTTTCTTTTCCTATAATATCTAGTAGAAGAACTAATTTGTATGTCAAACAGATGGACAGGACTTGGATAACTTCTGCTCGATGATTCTCCGCTGCATATGTCGAGGGGGTTGAAAACTTCATGAACTTTCTCAGAGCTGAGTACGGTGGTCCGAAATCAGATGTGCTCTGCCCATGTAGCAGCTCTATGAATTCAGTTACAAGACCCCAGTCAACTGTGCAAAATCATCTACACTTGTATGGGATATCGGTCACATATACTAGGTGGGTTCATCATGGTGAAGCTGTGAACGTCAATGTTATTGACTACGTGGAAGCAGCAGATCACCATCTTAATCTGCCTGATGCTCAGGTGGAAGAGGAGGAAAGGGAGGTGGTGGCGGAGCCAGTGAGTTTGACCAACATTGAAACAATGCTACGAAATGCTCGTGCATTCCGTGAACTTTCACCTGCAGAAGAAAAACGGTGGGCCCACATGTTGGAACAATGCAACGTGGCTATCACCCCAGGAAATAAGCTGTTAGTATTCTCATCTATGGTAGCCTTTCTTCAGGTGAAGACATCTGAGTGGATGACCAACAAATCATTCGATGCGATGTTGGCTACTTTCCGCAAAGTTTTCCCAGATGCGTCTGAGCTGCCACACACCTACATTAAAATGAAGAATTTATTTCGTGCAGTTACAATTGAATATGATATGGTCCATGTTTGTAAGAAGAATTGTGTTCTGTTCCGGAAGGATTATGCCAACTTAAGAGAATTCCCGAAATGCAAATCATCAAGATGGAAAGATGGCGATGATGTGAAGAGGATTCCTCATAATGTTCTGAGACATTTTCCAATTACACCAAGATTGCAGAGGTTGTTTCATGATGCTGAAACAAGAGATGATGTACTATGACATTCTAGGAACCAGGAGTACAGAGATCAAAATGTAATGAGCCATCCATCACATGGTAGTGAGTGGACAAGCTTCAATCAAAAGCACGAAAAGTTTGCCACTGACCCGAAAAACATTAGACTTGGATTAGCTTCAGATGGATTTAACCCATTTAGCCACCAGAGCGCCACATATAGAATGTGGTAAGTGCTTGTTATCCCTTAAACATGCCTCCAAATGTCTGCACCAAAGAATCAAACTACATGACGGCCTTGCTCATCCTAGGTCCAAAAAGTCCTGGAAAGGATTTTGATTTGTTCATGGAGCCTCTTGTGGAGGAACTTCAACAACTTTGGAGGGGTGTTCTCACTCAAGACCTATATAGCAGCCCACCAGCTAATTTCTTTCTGCGTTCTGTGATAATTTGGTGCATCCATAATTATCCGGCTTTGGGCACTATGTCTGGGCGAACGACACATGGTTACAATGCATGTGTCCGCTGTGACAGGAATCCGCTGTCATACGCAATACTTAGCAAGATCTGTTACATTGGACACCGACATTTCCATGCCAAGGACAAGCCGCATCCTAGAAAATACCGAAGACATGTGTTCAATGCAAAGCATCTAAACCGTGATGCGCCAAAGAGGCTCACCGTCGATGAGTTGCAAGTGGAATTAGAGAAGGTCAGGCATATTACACCAGGAAACCATCCTGATAATGGTAGCGGGAAAAGGAAGCGTGGCAGGGCAGAAGAGATATTATTGTTTACCCGCAGGTCCACTTTGTGGGACTTGGAGAATTGGAAAGATTTGGATCTGCGGCATAATCTTGATGTGATGCACATCGAGAAAAATATATGTGATAGCATTATCGGCACACTTCTTAATATTGAAGGCAAGTAAAAACATACCATAAAATCTAGGATTGATTTGACACACCTGGGTATCAGAGAGGATTTGTAGGTGCAAGATGAAGGTAAACCACAGGATATGGCACCAGCTGTGTACGTCTTGGACAAGGTAAAAAGAAAATAATTCTGCGAGGTCCTATCACGTGTGAGATTCCCACATGGATTTGCTTCCAACCCTGAAAGGAGAGTCAGTGCAGATGGAAACAAGGTACAAGGGTTGAAAACTCATGACTGCCACATCCTACTTCAAAGGGTTTTACCTGTTATCCCTAGAGGATTGAGCCGCCCTAACTTATACAGAGCAGTTGCATAGTTGGGACAATTCTTTAGGGAACTCTGAAGTAGATATATCAGGATATATGCTTTGGAGCGTCTTAGAGACAAGATACCAACTATCCTATGTGACCTTGAGATGATATATCCTCCAGCCTTCTCTGATGTGATGGTGCATTTGGATGTTCATCTACCTGATGAGGCACTACTTAGAGGTCCAGTATAGTATGGCTGGATGTATCCTATTGAAAGGCGGCTAGGCACTTTCAAGAGCTATGTTAGGAACAGAGCTAGACTCGAGGGTTCCATTGCAGAGGCCTACATTGCTACAGAAGCGTTGACATTCTGCTTAAAATACATTGAAACAACTGATCAGCTTAGCAAAGAGGTGGATGAAGACAATCCCGGGCTCAATGTTTTCGATTATTCTGTTCGAGTTACAGGGAAGAGTCGGCAAGAGGACTAACCTAAAGATTCGGACAAAATGGTTTGGTATGTGTTGAATAACTGTCCTGAGATACTACCTTATATCAAGTAAGTGCTAAGTACTGCAGCTTATACATCATAATCTACTAAACTTGCAGCACATTCTTATATATTTAGATGTTTGATGTGATCACTATGTTGTGGAGCATATACAAAAAGGAGTTACTACCGCAAAATCCAAGAAACATTGACAAACTGGTTATGGCGGGATTTGCGAAATGGTTCGAGAGCCATGTAAGCTTTTGAATTCCACTGTCAGTTTTTTTAATATATTGAGTACGTAAGATGATTAGCTTGTCTATTTTGTAACCATAGGTTAAGAAGATGCGGGAGGATGGGCAGGCACTTGATGATGCCGTTTACTCACTAGCAGTGGGTCCTGATACTCGGGTAAGACATTATGAATCTTGTGTTGTTGGAGATGTGCGCTACAACACCCTTGCACGAGATGAAGGCGGGAAGACACAAAACAGTGCCATCATGAGCATAGATACGTATGACAAAGAGACAACTGAAATGTATCCTAACATAACAGACATTGTTCAGTTGCAGTATATCTCCAGTTTCGAGGATCATTAGTGTGTGGTTCTGTTGTGCTGTCGTTGGTATAACCTGTTTTCCAGGATCACAAAACCCAGAGCTGATGATTATATCAAATCCATCAATGTCAAGGCGGCGTACCAGACCAACGAGCCTTTTATTTTGGCAAATCAAGCAACACAGATATTTTTCTTCGAAGACACATTTGCACGTAGCGATGACTGGAGAGTATTGCAAAGGTTTGAGCAGAGGAATTCGTTTAATGAAGTTGCACAACAAGATGATGCTTACACTGCTCCTGATGTACAAGATAACACAAATGTTCCTAATATCTTTGAGAACCATCATGTCAATGACGCCAGCGAAAAGATTGCCTGTCGTGCTGTGGACATACAAGAGTTGATCAAGAAGAAGCCAACATTCGAGGATGTTGAGGTCGAAGAAGAAGATGACACCGTGGGGAATTACGATTCAGACTGATACACATGGCGAAGATGTTGACGCTGCTGCTGCGGATGATGATTACATTGCTTTTGTCGTATTTTCCTGTCAGAAGACGTTTTTTATTTACTATATGAAATTGTGTTTGCTATGACAACTGAAACCTCATTAACATGTTGTTTAGTATTTTCCTGTGAGAACATCACTTGCTATGTATGCTAATTTGTGTTTGGTGATTGTATGATGACTAAAACATGATGACATTGTTGTTTAGTTGTACTCATATTTGGCTGTGAAACTTGAATTTGATGACATAGTTTGATGTTGGACTGCAATTTGCTCGAGGACTTCGAATGAGAACAAAGCTGACCCGACAGGGCCTCTGCTAAGTTATTTATTTATTACCAAAAGGGCCTCTGCTATTTATTTATTTATGAGCAAAAGGGGATACCCCCTGATTTCTGTTAATAGAAATCATTTGATGTTCACAACACTACGCCCAGCCTGCTACACAGGTTTCATTCATTACTAGTTTCAGCAAAGTGCTCATGTCATAGCCACTGAATACATCACAAGTGTTACATACACTGCAAATAAAGAGAGAATCATCCTACAGAGCACATCGATTTTGCCGATTATCTTCACAAGCTCTTTCATCTCCTCATTGTTGTCAAGGCCGTTCAGGAGCTGTTGCTTGGCCATGATCAGAGGAAGTGCATATTTAACCTTCTACTCTGCATCTTCCTCTTCTGCCGTTCCTTCAGTTAGTTGTCCAACACCCCAACCAGCTGGTATTGGGATTCCTCGGCTAACCAAATAATCAGCATAGTTGCACTCCCCCACATTAGCAACTTCCCAGAAATACAAATCACACGAATCTTCCCTTTTCTGCACAAATCAATTTGGAAGATCATCAACCAAACTATTAAAAACATC
This sequence comes from Secale cereale, assembly GCA_902687465.1. Taxonomy (NCBI): domain Eukaryota; kingdom Viridiplantae; phylum Streptophyta; class Magnoliopsida; order Poales; family Poaceae; genus Secale; species Secale cereale. The sequence goes on from LR738712.1 coordinate 170,354,679, forward strand.
AGCAACTGAAAGTAGCAGAACAACATTTAAACATATTATTACCCCATGATTCGGGCATTTGTAGAAGACTCGGCCACGGTTGAGGCCTGTGGTTGAGATGTGACATATGACTTTGCGTGATTTGCAGCAGTCGAACCACACCAACGGCAGCGGGTTGCGATGAGCAACCGGCTGTGGTGCGTGTGCTGGCGGGGGTGTGATGAGACACACAGGAGACGGTACGGGTGGCGACTTGGCGCATATTTCGTTGTTGCCTGCTGAAGAGCAGGTGGACGAGCTGCCAGCGGACATGGTTGCTGCGGCCAGAGCTTCTCATGCTAGGAAGAGTAAGTAGAGAAGAGGAGAAGCGAATGTTGGATATGTCAGTTTCATTACTTGTAGAGTAGCATAACACCATATATAGTCATAGTCTAGGTTTGGATTCGAACCAGCTACAGGAGCACGTCTCTCTTTTTTCTAAAACTCAGCAACGTCTCTTTACTGGTACACTAGCTTGTTCTGTACGCCTTCTCAAGTCTTTGATTCCTCCACCTAACATCTGGGACCCACCGGAAGGGCCTCTGTATTTCGCAAAAAAAATGTGCCCCCCTGACAAGTCGGACCCACCAGTGCTACTTCTCGAGCTTGCGTTGTATTCCCTCGAAGAGGAAAGGGAGATGCAGCACGGTAGCGTAAGTATTTCCCTCAGTTTTTGAGAACCAAGGTATCAATCCAGTAGGAGACCACGCACGGGTCCCTCACACCTGCACAAACAAATAAGAACTTAGCAGCCAACGTGATAAGGGGTTGTCAATCCAACGACCGTCGTGCACCTTCCACAGATTTGAGGCCTTCCTAAAAAAAGGTTGACGCACAAGCAGTGACTGTTGGATGTCCATCCAACGGCCGTCGTGCTTCTTCAATCTCTGCTCTTCCTGCTCCAGCCGCTCAAAAAAGCGCCGGCGGGAGTGCCTTCTCTCTCCTCAATGTGGCCGGCTGTGCTGCCGCGCAGGCCTCACTGCCCCATCGTACTCCCATCGCTGGCCTAGCCATCACTCTACTCACCCACACCTGCTGTTATTCTCCGGCGACAACAGACGAACCAGTAAACCCTCGTACAGTCGTACTCCCCTCCGTGTGGGAAACAACTGTCGAGTCTTCCCTGCCTCCTTGTCGTTCCCTTCCTAGGCCTCGCCGTCGTCCACCGCACTGGTGCTCTCGGCATGGCATGGTCAATCTGGTCAATGACCGACTTCCATCGGAAGAGTACTATACGTGGAGAGGCTGACAGCTGGGTCCATGGTAGCCGCAAGGAAGTGCCTCCTTATTACGTGGAAAATAATTATTCCTCCACCTGACAGCGGGGACCCACTGTACAGGCCACCGTATTTGGCAAAAAAAATGTTTCCCCCCTGACTGTTGGGACCCACCGGACGGGCCACCGTATTTCGCGAAAAAAACATTCCTCCCGTTGTCAACTCGAACCCACCGGAAGTGCCTCCTTATTACGCAGAAAAATGAATACTCCCCCTGCTAGCTGGGACCCAGTATAGTGGGAGGCTGACTTGTGGGCCTACTAAGTTGATGGGGACGGAGGGCTTTGTCAACTTAGTCAATATGCACGATTCTAGCTCCATTGACCGTACGATGTCCATCCAATGGCCGTAGTGCTTCTTCAACCTCTGGTCTTCTTGCTCCAGCCGCCCAAACCAGCGCCGGTTGTGCCTCGTGCTCCTGCCTTCCGTGGCCGGTTGCGATGCCGCGGAGGCCTCGCCACCTCCTACTATTCCCACCGCTAGCCAGGCCCTGCGGCGATGGCGGCCTCACATCACACACCAGTGAACCCTCGTAATCCTCTCTGCGCGGGCTTCCACTGTCGCGTCTTCCCCGACTTCGTGTCGTCCCCTTCCTAGGCCTCGCCGTCGTCCACCACCCTGGCGCTCTCAGCGCGGCGTGGTCAACGTGGTCAAGGAATGACTTCCATCGGAAGAGTACTATACATGGAGAGGCTGATGGCTGGGTCCAGGGCAGCCACAAGGAAATGCCTCCTTATTATACGGAAAATAATTATTCCTCCACCTGACAGCAGGGACCCACCGGACGGGCCACCGTATTTGGCGAAAAAAAGTTTCCCCCTGACTGCTGGGACCCATCGGACGGGCCACCGTATTTCGCGAAAAAGACGTTCCCCCCGCTGTGTGCTCGAACCCACCGGAAGTGCCTCCTTATTACGCACAAAAAAATGAATACTCCCCATGCTGGTTGGGACCCACCTTGGTGGGAGGCTGACTCGTGGGCCTACTAAGTTGACGGGGACGGTGTGATTTGTCAACTAAGTCAATATGAACGATTCTAGCTCTAGTGACCGTACGATGTCCATCCAACGGCCATAGTGCTTCTTCAACCTCTGGTCTTGTTGCTCCAGCCGCCCAAAGCAGCGCCGGTCGTGCCACATGCTCCTGCCTCTCGTGGCCGGATGTGCTGCCGCGGAGGCCTCACCGGCCCCTACTATTCCCACCGCTGGCCAGGCCATCCATCTACTCACCCACACCCCCTGTTATTCTGCGGCGACGGCAGCCTCACACCGCAGCGAACCAGTGAACCCTCGTATTCCTCTACGCGTGGGCATCCACTGCCGCGTCTTCCCCGGCTCCGCATCGTCCCCTTCCTAGGCCTCGCCGTCGTCCACTGCCCTGGTGCTCTCGACGCGGCATGGTCAACGTGGTCAAGGAACGGCTTCCATCGAACGTGGACTGTACGTAGAGAGACTGACAGCTGGGTCCATGGCTGCAGCAAGGAAGTGCCTCCTTATTACGCGCAAAATAATTATTCCTCCACCTGACAGTAGGGACCCACTGGACTGGCTACCGTATTTTGCAAAAAAAACATTTCTCCTTGACTGCTGGGACCCACCAGCTACATCTTCGCATGCAAGGAAGTGCATCCGGGCAAAAAAAACGATTCGCCCCCCTGACTGCTGGGACCCACCAGCTACATCTTCGCACGCAAGGAAGTGCCTGACAGTCGGGACCCACCTGGTCGAAGCGTACGTAGCGTTGTCATTCTGGTCGCGAACATGTACGTACATACTGGTCGATGTAGAGGCACGCACGTAGCATGTACACATACGTACAGCGGCCAGTGTGCAAGAAATAAAGTACGGCCACATACGTACATACGGGCAGGGTCTCGAACACCTACTTGTGCATACGTACGGCCAGGGCTCGTGTACATGGCTGGGCCGGAACGGAGAAACAACATCGTCGTCGTGTACATGGGGAGCCAACCAGCTAGGTCGGAAAGGAATGCGTCGTCGTCTTCATCGGGAGGGCTTCGACAGAACAGCCGATGGAAACGAGGCCTGGCGTACCGCAGAACGGAGGAAACGGCCTTGTGTTCGACCGACCACGTTCGAAACGGGATCATGTTCATCGGGAGGGGTCTGGCGTACCGCAAAACGGAGGAAACGGACCTCCTACGGTCGAAACGGGGGTCCTGTTGATCGGGAGGGGTGTGGTGTACCGCAAAACAGAGGAAACATACTTGTTTTGGAGCGCTACGTTCGAAACGGGGGTCCTGCTCATCGGGAGGGGTGTGGCGTACCGCAAAACGGAGGAAACGGACTTGTGTTGGAGCGCTACGGTCGAAACGGGGGTCCTGTTCATTGGGAGGGGTGTGACGTACCGCAAAACATGACTCTACAGGATACTGTTCATCACCACCGTCGACCCCTTCCAATCTCCACGGGCTACTGTTCATCCACCGTCGACCTCCTCCAGCCTCCACATGCGACTATTCAGCCTCCACCACGCGCTACTCCACCGGCTACTGTTCAACCAGCCCTCTCCACGGGCTACTGTTCATCCAGCCCTCCACTGTCTATTGTTCACGCAGCCCTCCACGGGGTGGTCCTGTTCATGCAGCCCTCCACGGGGTCCTATTCATGCAGCCCCAATCGACTCGGTCGAACGGGGTCCTATTCATGCAGAGGCAACACCACGGGGTCCTGTTCAGCCACCCCCACTGGGAACT
>LR738712.1:170358823-170416589 GCA_902687465.1 Secale cereale
CCCCACCCCCAACAACGATCGCTGTTCATGAAGGGGCAACATCGATCGGCTTCGGTTAGCAGCAGTAGCGAAGGAATCGCTCGATCGGGTTCAGTTAACAGTCATCGATCGATCGCTCGGGTTCAGTAACGCGTAGCCTTCAGTGCAATCACTCGGGTTCAGTTAGAGCCCAACGCCTCGCTCGGGTTTAGTTAGAGCCCAAATCCTCGCACCCACACGCGTCCGTGTACAAGAGAAACGCGCATCGCTCGGCCCCGACCACCCACCGTAACCGGGAACACCCTGATATTTTCCACGCCCTCGCTTCTACCATGGTTTTTTCCGTCATGGACGGCAAAAAGAATGTCATGCAGCTGCATCTTCGGCCCGCCCAGGACGAAAATCCCATTTTTTGTCATGATTTTTATCATAGAAGTAGGACCCCACCACATCTATGATGATACCAGGTTTTGTCACAATTATCGTCATAGAAGTGTCATAAGTATGACAGAAAAAAGTTTCGTTCGGCCCAAAATGTCACAGATGTGTTTTTTTTGTAGTGCTAGGTGGTACAAATTTAGCAACAATGTAATTAGCATAGTCATCATACCAAGGAGTGTTATGAGGGGCATTAATGACAGCTAGTTGTTCATCAGGAAAGCTATCATCAATAGGTAGTGGGTCAACAAGAATATTTTCTAACCTAGACAAGTTATCATCTACGGGGTTCTCTGCTCCCTTCCTATTAGTGATATGCAAGTTAAATTCTTGTAACAAAAGAACCCACCTAATAAGTCTAGGTTTAGCATCTTTCTTCTCCATAAGATATTTATTAGCAGCATGATCGGTGTGAACAATTACTTTAGAATCGACAATGTAAGATCTAAATTTATCACAAGCAAACACAACTGCTAAAAATTCTTTCTTAGTAAGTAGCATAGTTTCTTTGGGCACTATCTAGGGTTTTGCTAGCATAATGGATACAATTTAATTTTTTATCAACTCTCTATCCTAGAACAACCCCAACAACATAATCACTGGCATCACACATAATTTCAAAAGGTAAGTTACAATCAGGTGGTTGAACAATAGGTGCAGTGGTTAAGGCTTTCTTAAGTGTTTCAAAGGCTTCTACACAATCATCCTCAAAAACAAAAGGAACGGCTTTCCGTAATAAATTGGTAAGAGGCCTAGAAATTTTAGAGAAGTCTTTAATAAACCTCCTATAGAATCCAACATGACCTAGGAAACTACAAATACCTTTAATATATTTAGGACATGGCATTTCCTCAATTGCATCAACTTTAGCTCTATTAATCTCAATACCTCGTTCAGAAATTTTATGTCCCCAGACAATACCTTCATTAACTATAAAGTGGCACTTCTCCCAATTCAAGACAAGATTAGTTTGTTCACATCTCTGCAAAACTCGAACAAAGTTGCTTAAGCAGTCATCAAAATAAATTCCGTAAAAAGAGAAATCATCCATGAAAACCTCAACATTTTTTTTACAAAAGTTAGAGAATATATCAGTCATACATCTTTGAAAAGTAGCAGATGCATTGCATAAACGAAAAGTTATACATCTATAAGCGTAGGTTACAAAAGGACAAGTAAAGTTTTGATATGCAAGTTGTAGCTTGAGAATAGGTTGTTGTTCAAAGAACATTTTATCTATTTCATTTCTTTCATGCATATGCATATCATTTTCATGGTCTAGCAAATATTTTTCTAAAGGATCAGTAGGGGGAATAGCAATAGAAGCAAGACAAATTATTTCATATTTACTAGGAAATTCTTTATTACGAGGTTGCCTATGAAACTTAGAGAAATTAAACTCATGAGACACATCATCAAAACTAACAGTGACGGTTTCTTTCTCACAATCTATTTTAGCATTGGCATTGTTTAAGAAAGGTCTACCAAATATTATGGGACAAACATCATCTTGTGGAGAACCAAGAACTAGATAATCAGTAGGGTATTTTATCTTTCCACACAAGACTTCTACATCTCTAACAATCCCAAGTGGTGTGACAGTGTCTCAGTTTGCAAGTTCAATAGTAATGTATATATCTTCTATTTCAGCGGGTGCAATCTCATGCATAATTTCTTGGTATAAGGTAAAAGAAAGAGCACTCACGCCAGCACCCATATCACATAAATTAACCATGCTAACAATGATCTCCTATTTTGGTTGAGACAACATGCATGCCAACAACCGGTTTATTTTTATCTTTAGTATCGGGTTTGGCAATTCTAGCAGTTTCATCACAGAAATAAATAACATGCCCATCAATATTATTGACCAAAAGATCTTTAACCATAGCAATACTAGGTTCTAATTTAATTTGTTCAGAGGGTTTAGGTGCTCTAATGTTACTTTTCCTAACCACTGCTGAGCCTTTAGCATGTTCCTTTATCCTAACAAGGAAATGAGGTTTTTCAATATAAGCACTAGGCACAATTAGGTTAACATTATAAATGATAGTTTATTCTTTAACTCTAATTGGTTCATCGACCTTTTCTTTAATAGGTGGATGATCTTTAAACCACTTCTCCTTAGGGTGATCAACATGAGCAGCAAATGATTCACAAAATGAGGCTACTATCTCAGAGTCAAGTCCAGATTTAGTGCTAAAATGATTGAAAGCATCGGTACTCATAAAAGTGTTAACACAATCAAACACAAGTTTTATACCTGACTCCTTACCTTCATCGAGTTCCCAATATTTAGAGTTGTGTTTAATTCTTTCAAGAAGATCCCACCTAAATTCAATAGTCTTCTTCATGAAGGATCCAGTGCAAAAAGTATCGAGCATTGATTGATTATTACGAGAAAGCCGAGCATAATTTTTTTGTATGATTATTTCTCCCCGGAGCTCATGATTGGGGCATGAATGTAACATTGAATTAAGCCTCCCCCAAGCTTGAGCAATAATTTCTCCTTCACGAGGCCAAAAATTATAGATATAATTCTGATCACGATGAACTAGATGCATAGGTTTAGTGAAATTCCAATTTCAATCGGTTCCAGCTCCAAGATCCAATGTGTCGGGGGAAACTGTCCACCACGAACACCTATGGGACCGGAGCCCCTTGTTTGTGCGGTAAGAGGGCGGAGGGAGCACAAAGAGCAAATCGTGGAGATCACGCAGGCAGTTTACCCAGGTTCGGGCCGCGATGGACGCGTAAAACCCTACTCCTGCTTAGTTTGTATTGAGTTGAGGAGCTCGGGAGCTTGAAGAACTAGCTACACCGAGCGTATGAGCGATCTAGGTTCCGAACCCCTTCTACGTTGCACATGGGCCTCCTTTTATAGTGCAAGGGGTCACTGACAGGTGTCAACGTAGGAGAAAGGGTAAAAATGTAAAAGTGGTGGTAGTTGTAACAGTGCGGGAATAGTGGAGCAACAGTGCATGAACAGTGGTCGCTACCTACTTTGACAGTGGGGGACAAGAGCATTTAATGCCCGTCGCCGTCGACCCCAAAAGCGCCCGCCCTTGCGTCTCCGTTTGCCACGGCGATAGCTTTACCACCGTGGAGCGCCACCGTGTCCCCCAGGCTGCACAGCCATCCGCCACGCGTCCCTGGAGCGGCCCCAGGGCGACGCGTGGTTCGATGAGCTGGAGCGCGGGCACACAGCGCAACTCCCCCCGGCAAGCACCTTGCCGGGGTCTTGACCTTGCCGGGCCCGGGAGCTTGTCGGGCTCTGAAGCTTGTCGCTCCCCGGGCCCTGCCGGGGCGCACGTTGCGCCGAGGCATGTCTTCTGTAACGTAATCTTCTAGTCTTCCTGGCAAGCTCCTCTTGCCAGGGCCTTGCGTGAGTGGGGTGATCTTGAGCCTGGAACGGCCTTCCCGGCAAGCTCCACTCGCCGGGGTCTTGATCTTCTGTCATGTATACTTTGTTTTTGAATGGTTTTATATGGAGCAGGAAGGTCTCCAGCAAGCGCGTGGTTGGCCCTGCCGCGGGAAACTGCTACTGCCCGTGCACAAGTTGGGGTACTGAGGTACCCCTACCTTAGTACACCGACAGGAGCCCCCGGGCCTGGGCCACACACGGTGCCGAGCGCTGTTGGGCCAGGCCCAAAACAGTGCACGGGCACGCGCGGCCCACGGCACGTCGAATCCACTTCCGCATCCGCCGCGTCCCTCCGTAACGGCACGCGTCGATTGCGGCGTCGTGGGATGGGGCGTGGCCACGTTCTTTTAATGGAAAGAGCGAAATGCCCCCCACTTCCCCATAAAAGCAGAGGAAGCAGGAGCGGTTGCCCTCCTACGCCTTCATTGCTTCTTCTTCCATCTCCAGAGATCCCCTCTTGCGCTCCGCCTCCACACCTCCTCCGCCGTCTTCCGCATCTGCGGCGCCGCCGGACTCTTCGTCCCCCCTTCCCTCGCCGCCTCCGCCATGGCCCCGAGGACCAAGAAGGCGAAGGCGGAGAAGACCAAGAAGGAGAAATCCGAGCAGGCGGCGAGGCTTACTCTGCTGCGGAAGCGGAACGTCGTCTTCTCGCCGAGGCTCAGTGCGCGGGAGCTCTGGAACAAGTACTACTTGTTCTGGGCCAAGGAGACCAAGGCGCACCCTCGGACCAGAGCCTATCCCGCCGCCGCCAAGGACAATTATCCCGGCGGGTACTTCTTCTTCGCAGCTTTCTTTCATTGCGGCCTTTGTCCCCCTTTTTCCGATTTCTTCTGCGATATCATGCACACCTACGGCCTCCACCTTCTTGATTTCACCCCCAACGCCATCCTCACGATGGCGGTTTTCGCACATCTGTGCGAAAACTATATTGGGATATATCCGAACGTAGCGCTGTTTAGGCACTTCTTCACCCCTAGAGTAGAAGCCGGCGCTCCCCTCTCCGGAGGGATTTCTTGGGTCTTCCGCTTGAACAAGAAGGAGTCCTACTTGCCGGGGGAGCTCCGCGGCAAGTGGGAGGAGTGGCGTGCAGACTGGTGTTGGATAGTCGAGGACGAGCCGCAACCTTTCACCGCGCCGTGCACAACAGCCATCGTGCGCGGCAGGGACTGGAGTGAGTTGGATTCGGACGACGGCAAGCTCAACGTCGCCCTCATCAGAATTCTCCGTCTCCGGGTAGCAAAGTTGTCCGTCGGAGAAGTAGGAGCAGATTTCCTCCGCCGCCGCATTGCCCCTCTACAGGATAGGAAGAGGCCGGCATGGGAGTACGGCAACGCGGCGGACGTGATGAGATTGCGCCCGGGGCTGAACTTCAACTTCACGGCGCTGGAGCTGAAGGGGATGGTCCGGGAACTCTTCAAGCATGACCCGGCCCACCCAGAGTGGTTCAGAGCTCCCCGGGGAGTGGTGCCCCTCTGCAACAGCACGGCCCGGGATTCCCTTCACGCCATGATGCCCGCGTGTGACTCGCATGGAATCGACCGCACATGGATTCCGCCCAAGCCAGACGTCATCACGAGCTTCTTCGACAACCTGGTGGAGGTGGCGAAGAACAAGGACGAGATCAAGGGGCTCACACGGGACACCACCGACCAGGAGATAGCTTATATAGCTTCTCGGGTTGAAGAGGCCGCTGCAGCCGCAGCGGCAGGAGAATTTGGCTTTACGCCCGATGAGGCAGAGGCTGCGGATGCGTCCTGCCAAGCGGAGGAGGCGGAGATCCGCAGACTGCTACAGCTTCCTCCCGACGAGCTTGCCGGGGTCCCTTCTTTGAGGCACTCCGGGATCCCCGGAATCCTGACCGAGGCCGCGGCGAGAGGCAGCGCTACCGGAGGAAACAGAGGCGCCGCAGGGAGCGGAGGCGCCGGAGGGGGCGGAGGCGCCGGAGGGAGAGCGGCCGCAGTGCAGGGCGCTGGGCCCAGCAAGCCTGCCGAGGAGGAGGAGGAGGAGGAGGACGTCGAGGCCGACGAGGACTCCGACGGGTCTCTGGGGCTCTACGCCGACGACCTCTCCTCGTTACCGGAGACCTCCCCGCCTCTGGCAAGTCCCAGGCGATCTCCGCTGAAGCGTCTCCGCAAGGCGACGACGGGGACGAGGGCCCAGGCGCCCCGACAACAACCAACTCGCCGGGCGGCGCGAGCTACCCGGGGGAGCCAAGCTGCGACGGGGGCGCCCGGCGCACCAACCATGGCGGGGGCGACCCGCACGCAGGCCACGGCGGGGGCGACCCGCGCACAGGCCACGGCGGAGGCGCCCCGCACGTCAGCGCCAAGCGGAGGAGGGTCTTCGCAGGGCGGAGCGGCTGCTCCGCCTGCTCCCCGGGCCTCGGCGTCCACAGGGGCCGGGTCCTTGAAGCCCCCAGCCCTGGGGACCGCCAAGCGCCCGAGGGAGTCTTCGCCTCCTGCTCCTCGCGCGGACGCGCCTCAGGTGGCGTTCGACTTCTCCGCCCTGAGCGACGACGACGGCGACGAGGAACAGGAGTAAGAACTTGAGGCTTCGCATCTTCTTTAACTTTGTCTTGATTTTCGCTGATTCTGATCTTGCTTTCTGCTTCGATTTCAGGACCCTGGCCCAGCGAGTGGCGAAGAAGGCCAAGGTGCCCGTGGTCGAGGTCGCGGACGACTCGCCCGCCGCGGCGACTGGGGACGTGCCGGAGGCGAGCCTGCCGGACCCGAGTGCTGCTCCGAGGAGCAGCCCCCAGCGCAGCCCACAGCGTAAGTCTGGGTTCCATACTTCCGCTCGTCGGGCGCGCTTGAGGATTTTGTCTTGTGCTAATATCTTGATATTTTTGTCTTGTCTTGATTGTCTTGTGCAGAGGTGGAGCCACAACCACAGGAGCATCCGGAGGTCGCTCCCGAGGAGCCGCAGGCCCCGCCGTCCCCGCCAAGGGCGAACTCTCCGGCAAGGGAGAGCACTCCGCCAAGGGCGAGTACCCCGCCAAGGGCGAGTAGCCCGGCGAGGGCGGCTACCCCGCCAAGGCAGAGCTCCCCGGCGAGGGAGCCCGCCGCCGACGACGTCCGTCAAGGTAAGTTCCGTAATTTTGTCTTCTTGGATTCGTCTCTTTTTGGATATTTGCTTGAACTTCTTTTACTTTTTCTTCTTCTTCTAGATCCTCCTCCCCCGGAACAGATGGAGACGGAAACCATCGTCGTGGAGGAGGACGCGCAGGGCGACGGCAGCAACGCCCCTGTCGCTGAGGACACGGCGGGAGCCGCCGAGCCGGCTGCGGAGGAGGCCGCTCCGGCCGCAGACGCGGCAGCCGGGGAGGGGGACGGCGGCCATACTGCCGGCCCGGAGGCAGCAGGAGCGTCGAGCGCTGCGCCGGCCGCCGGCCCCTCCACCGAGAAGAGCCGTCTGCCTACTATCTTGAGGCCCCCAACGGCGTTTACATCCAGGTGCCGTGGGGTTCTTCATCGCGAGCCCCCACGGAGGGCGAGGCCTTTGATGGAGAGGTTCTCGCCTCCGCGGGACTGAAGATCGTTGAGGCGCCCGGCGGAAGTGACGGGCCCGAGGAGGAGAAGCTGCTTCACCAGCTCCTGGCCCTTTACCGGGCCAGGCAAGCGAAGCTTGCGTCTCGGGAGGCCCTTGCCGCCAAGGCCGCCGCTGAGATGGAGAAGCGCGTGGCGGAGCTCCGCGCCGCCAACCAGGCCGCCCTCCGCGACGTGGCGGAGGAGCGCGAGAGGCTCGCCGGGGAGTACTAGGAGTGGCTCCTGGAGAAGGCCGAGGCCGAGGAGCAGCAGCGACTCGCCGGGGAAAAGCTGTCCCGGCGAGAAGGAGAGCTCGCCCAACGGAAGGTCAACCTCGACTCCCACGAGGAAGACCTTGCCGCTCGGGAGCAGGCCCTTGGCGGAGAGCTGAAGGAGGCGAAAGCCGCCGCGGCTGCCGCGGAGACCGCCAAGGAGGAGCTCGCGGCCAAGGTTGCGCAACTGGAGGAGTCACTGAAGGCGAGCGTGGAGAGGGTCACCGCGCTCAACACAGAGCGCGAGAAGGACGCCCACACCAACTCCGAACTCCAGGTGCGCCTCTCCAAGCAGGGCGACGAGCTGAAGGCCGCCAAGGATTCAATTGAGGATCTGGAGCTGAAGGTTTCCACGTTGAAGGACTCGCTCGACGCCGTCCGGGACCGGGAAACCAAGCTGAAGGAAGAGCTCCGCAGGGAGCGAGGCTTGGTGGAGAGCGCCAATACTGCAGCTGAGAACTTCCGCCGGACCGTCGAGGTGTGGACCGACGACTTGGTGGCCTCTGCATCCAACATCGACCAGGAGCTGCTGGCGCTGAAGGTTGATCATCTCATCTACTCTCCGGATCCAAACCTCCCTCACAGTGCCAAGCTCAGCCTCTTCTTCAGAGGGATCGCGCCGGCTCTTGCAGATCTTCGGAAGAAGCTCCCCGCGCAACTGGCCGAGGAGTCGCGCCAGCTCTGCGCGGGAACCTTGGAGCGCGTTCTGACGAAGATTGTATACCGCAATCCTGGTATAAACTCACCAACGTTCTCCGCAGCCTGCCGGCCGACGCGAATACGGAGGCGCTGAAGGCGCAGGTCGCCCACATCATCGCCAAAGTGAACAAAATCTCCAGGATTGAGGGCGACCGCGTAGATTAGGCCTCCTTTTCCTTTATCTCTTTTGTTGCTGCATAGGGTGTTATGAACTCATTAATCATTGCGACAAGTTATCCTTTGTAAGATATTTATCTTATTTTGATCAATCAGTGCGATGTTATCTTCCTTGTCTTGGTCCTTTACTTTGTACGCTTTTCACCCTACGCTTCCAGGGAGCTTGCCGGCAAGGGTCCTTTGCCGCGAGCGCTGAGTGCTGGACTCTGAGCAGCCTGCTGGCCAAGGTCTTACCGGCAAGCAACCTTGCCGCAGCTAGTCGCAACGCACTCAGCTTGTTGAGTGAACTCGAAAATGAACCAAGGGCGCAACACTTGTCGCAGCTCACTTAAGTCGTTGAGCGTACTCGAAAACAAGATAAGGGTGCGGCTAGCCACGGGTAGGTTCCTCCGCGCACAGGTTTTCCATACAAAGTGTGATTGTTCAAGGAAGACAACTAAAAATTAAAAATTTGAACTGCTCAAATTCTAATAACTTAGCTTTCATATATTGCTTGCTTCTCGGTAAGGCTTCTCTTTCTTGAACAGCACTTGGTTCCTCTTCCATCTCCTTCCCCCCCGGCAAACTTGTGCGCGAGGAACATTCCTTCTGCTAGAGGCAAGGAAAAAGAAGAGGGAAACAAGTATATGGCCTTTCGGTGTGCTAATGCTTACCGGATATGTATGTTGCACAAGATGCCAAATAACACATGCAAATAGCAAAGAAAAGCATGTAAAAGGCAAATAGCGCAAAACACAAAAACTTTACTGATGCACGGGGTCTGCGCCCGGCTTTGTACAAAGGGTTACATGCAACAGCGGCAAAGCTTGTACAAAAGGTGGTTGCCGGAGCGGATCACGGCAACCGCGCCTTACGGGTGAAACTTGCGAAGATGCTCTATGTTCCAGGAGTTGCTCACCGGTAAGCCTTCTTCGGTCTCAAGGCGGACAGCGCCGGGCCTTGTGACTTGTCTCACCCGATAAGGGCCTTCCCACTTCGGCGTCAACTTGTTGGAATTCTTGGCGGACTGAACACGCCGAAGAACAAGGTCGCCTTCCTCGAGACTCCTGGCCTTGACCCTGCGGCTATGATAGCGACGCAAGGCTTGCTGGTACCGAGCAGCTCGTACAGCAGCCTGGAGACGTTCCTCCTCGAGGAGCAATGCGTCATCTTGCCGCAGTTGCTCTTGCTCGAGCTCATCATAAGCGAGCACTCGAGGAGATCCGTATACGAGTTCTGTGGGGAGAACTGCCTCTGCCCCATAGACTAGGGCAAAGGGTGTCTGTCCGGTGGCTCGACTTGGTGTCGTTCTGATTGACCAAAGAGCCGCCGGTAGCTCCTCTATCCAGTTTCTTCCGCACTTGCGCAGCCTGTCAAAGGTCCTTGTCTTGAGCCCGCGCAGCACTTCAGCATTGGCCCTCTCCGCTTGACCGTTGCTCCTCGGGTGAGCAACAGAAGCGAAACAGACCTTGGCGCCAAGGTCTTGGACGTACTGCATGAAGGTGCGACTAGTAAACTGTGTACCGTTGTCGGTGATGATCCTGTTAGGGATTCCGAAATGGCAAACAATCGACCTGAAGAACCTGACCGCTGACTGTGCTGTCACCTTTCTCACTGGTTCCACTTCTGGCCACTTTGTGAACTTGTCGATTGTGACGTACAAGTACTCAAAGCCCCCGACAGCGCGAGGGAAGGGGCCGAGGATATCGAGCCCCCAGACCGAGAAGGGCCAGGACAAAGGGATCGTCTGGAGAGCTTGAGCTGGCTGATGAATTTGCTTTGCATGGAACTGGCACGCTTCACACTTGGTTACTAGTGCAGTTGCATCTTGGAGGGCTTCTTGCCAAAAGAACCCTTGCCGGAATGCCTTCCCGGCAAGCGCCCTTGCGCCAATGTGGTGGCCACATATGCCTCCGTGTATTTCTGCCAACAGCTTCTGTCCATCTTCTCTGGAAATGCACTTCAACCTAACACCATTGAGTCTTCTTCTGTACAGCTCGTTGTCCACGAACTGGTACATACTTGACTGCCTGGTTATCTTCTCTATTTCTTCTGGGTCGTCGGGAAGTTCTCCAGTTTGCAGAAAACGGACGATCTGCTGCGCCCATGCCGGATCCTGGGGCTCAACAGCAAGGACTAAAGGCATGAGGGCCGCTGCGGGGACCTCAGCTTCTACGGCAAGAACCTCTGGTTCTGCCGGAGCTGACGGCCCCCCGGCAAGCTCGCCGGGGCGAGGCTTGTCGGGAACGTTTGCTTCAACTGTACAGATCCGGGAATCTGCAGGAGAAAACTGTTCCTCAGCGTTCTGATCGTTGATCTTGGGGACTTTGGCGGCGGTTTCAGGAAGATCCGCCGGCAAGTAGTCGCCGGAGACCAACTTTCTCTTCTTGGACTGCCCAATTGATGGTGTAACGGATGGTTGAGTCAGCTTGAGCAAGAAGGTCCCTGGCTCCACAGGTAACTTCATCGAGGCACACTTTGAAAGGCCATCTGCAATGTCATTCTGAGCTCTCGGGACGTGCTCCATTTGCAGACCTTCAAAGTGTTCTTCAAGCTTCCTCACTTCATCTACATAAGCTTCCATCAAAGGGCTCTGGTAACTCTTGTTAACTTGTCGGACCACCAACTGAGAATCTCCCCGCACAATCAGCTTCCTGATCCCAAGTTCGGCCGCAATTCCGAGGCCGGCAAGCAAGCCTTCATATTCAGCAGTGTTGTTCGTCGCTTGCTCCCTGGGAAAGTGCATTTGGATAACATACTTGAGGTGCTCTCCGGTGGGCGCGATGAGTACCACGCCAGCACCGGCGCCTTGCAGCGAGAAGGCACCATCAAAATACATTACCCATTCACTTGTCGCTTCTTGTACGGGTGCACTTGTTTCTTGGACTTCTTTATCGGGCGTTGGGGTCCACTCGGCTATGAATTCTGCCAAAGCTCGACTCTGTATGGTTGAGGTACTTTCAAACTTGAGTCCAAAGCTCGACAGCTCCAGTGCCCACTCAACGATCCTGCCTGTTGCTTCTGGATTGTGCAATATCCTCTTCAGCGGAAAGCGAGTTACCACTGTTATCTCATGTGCCTGGAAGTAATGGCGCAGCTTTCTCGAGGCCATGAGGAGGCCGAAAAGCAACTTCTGCACCCCAGATTATCTTGATCTAGCCCCCTGCAAGAGGGAGCTTACAAAATACACTGGGCGCTGCACCATCTTCTTCCGCACTTCCTCCTGTTCCTGCGCAGAGTTGTCCTTGTCTGGGCCAGAGCTTGTCGGAGCAGCCCCCTACTTGTTGCTGGATTCGCTTGCCGGTGGTGTAGACTCCTCGTCGGCCTCCCTCTCCGCTACCAACGCAGCACTAACCACCTGGTTGGTTGCCGCTAGGTATAGCAGCAACTTTTCCTGTGGTCTAGGTGCGACAAGTATTGGAGTGGAGGATAGGTACCGTTTCAAGTCTTGCAGCGCTGCCTCCGCTTCCGGAGTCCATTTCATAGGGCCTGCCTTCTTCAGGATTTTGAAGAAAGGAAGGGCGCGCTCTGCAGACTTCGAAATGAACCTACTGAGGGCAGCCACACAACCTGCAAGCCTCCTAACGTCCTTGACGCGCTTCGGGGCCTCGATCTGCTCAATGGCTTTAATCTTGTCGGGGTTAGCTTCAATCCCCCCTCTGTGACACAAAGAACCCGAGAAGCTTGCCGGAGGGGACTCCAAAGACGCACTTCTCTGGGTTCAACTTAAGCTGTATCCTGCGCAGGTTCTGAAATGTCTCTTCCAAATCTTAGACCAGGGTATCCTTGCTCTTGCTCTTCACCACGATGTCATCCATGTAAGCCTCTACATTTCTGTGGATCTGTGGCTCGAGAGCAGTGTGAACTACCCTTGCAAATGTTGATCCTGCATTCTTCAGTCCAAATGGCATGCGTATGAAGCAATAAGTGCCACATGGTGTGATAAATGCAGTCTTCTCTTCATCTTCTTTGGCCATAGAGATCTGGTGGTAGCCTAAATATGCATCAAGAAAAGAGAGTAGCTCACATCCGGCAGTGGAGTCGACGATCTGGTCAATGCGCGGCAGGGGGAATGGATCCTTGGGACATGCTTTATTCACATCGGTGAATTCTATACACAGTCTCCACTTCCCATTGGCCTTGCGCACGACGACTGGGTTTGCTAACCACGTCGGATGGATCACACCTCTAACTAGGCCTGCTGCCTCTAGCTTCTTGATTTCTTCAGCAATGAATTCTTGGCGCTCCACGGCTTGCTTTCTGACCTTCTGCTTGACGGGCCGCGCATGAGGACAAACAGCAAGCTTGTGCTCAATTACCTTCCTGGGAACACCGGGGATGTCAGATGGTTGCCAGGCAAACACATCGACATTCGCCCGCAGGAAGGCAACGAGCGCGCTTTCCTATTTGCTGTCAAGTGTGGCACTGATGGTGAAGGTACCACCAGTGCCGTCCTCCTTGGCGGACACCTTCTTGGTTGCCGGAGGAGCGGCCATCCCCTTCTTACACTTGCCGGTGGAGCTCGATGGAACGTCCTCGACGGCAGCGCAGCACTCCGAAGAGGTGCGGTTGCCGGAGTGGGTCCCAGAGCACTTGCAGGACTTGGTCTTGGTCTTCTTCCCCCCGGGAGCTTCAGCGGGAAGTGTATCCTTCTCCGCTGCGGCTGCTGCGTCCCGGTAGATCTTGTCGGCGCAGACAAGCGCATCTTTCTTGTCGCCATGGACAGTGATGACGCTTATCGGTCCCGGCATCTTGAGTACATTGTAGGCGTAGTGGGAAGCTGCCATGAACTTGGCGAGGGCGGGACGGCCGAGTATCCCATTATATGGTAATGGGATATCGGCGACGTCGAATGTAATGCGCTCAGTTCTGAAGTTGAGCTCCCCGCCAAAGGTCACCGGCAGAGTTATCTTCCCTTTGGGCTTGCTCCTTCCCGGGTTGATTCCTTGGAAAGAACCGGTCTCTTCGAGCTCGCCATCTGGGATTTGGAGTTTCTTGATCACAACAGAGGAGATCAAGTTCAGCCCGGCCCCGCCGTCAACCAACATTTTAGTGACCTTGAGGTTGCGGATGGTGGGTGAGACCAGCATCGGCAAGCACCCGACCGCAGTGGTGCGGTCAGGGTGATCCTCAAGATCAAAAATGATGGGCGTGCTGGACCATTTGAGGAGCCTGTGCGACTCGACGGGCGGCTCCGCTGCATTCACCTCCCGCACCCACTGCTTGAGCTGGCGGTGGGAGGTGTGCAGAGAGGCGCCACCGTCGACGCACAGGACCTCCGTGGCCTTCTGGAACTCCTGCTCGCTGTTATTTTCATCCTCCATGTCATCGTCGTCGTCTTCTTCATCCTTGTCGCGGCCCCGGGGAGGTCGGTCACCTTGCCGCTGCTTGGCCTTGCCGCGGCGTCCTCCCCGGCCATTGAACGGCCGCTTCTTGCTTGGTTCTCCTCCGCCACCTTGGGCCTTCTCCTTGTCGCGCCTCTCGTACTCAGCCTTCTGCTGCTCGACGAGGTACTCGACGCGTTTGCAGTTGGAGAGGTCGTGGCCCTTGGTGCGGTGGATCTTGCAGTATTGCTTGTCGGAGCCGTCCTGCTTGTCGGCTGCCGCTACAGGGGCAGGCTCCTTGCCGGAGCCGCCAGCCTGTGTTTGCTTGGCGGGAGCCTCCTTGCCGGACTTCTCGACGGCAAGCACCTCCTTCTTGTTCTTCCTCCTGTTGTTTTGCCGCCAGCTCTTCTTTGCCGGGGTGGCGTCGTCGCTGTCGCTCCCCCCTCGCGCCGGTATCCTCCCCGGGGAGTCTCCTCCCCTCTTCGGCGCGTGCGCACTTATCAGCTAGAGCATAGAGCTTGCTGACATCCCGTATCTTGGTCATGGCCATTTCTTCACGCATGCGGCGATTACGCACGTTCTGGTGGAACGCGCTGATAACCGCGGCAGGGTGGACGTCGGGGATGTTGTGCTGCACACGACTGAAGCGTTGGATGTACTTGCGCAGGGGTTCTCCTTCCTTCTGGGCCAGAATGTGGAGATCGCTCTCCTGGCCGTGAGGTTTGTGGCCGCCCGTGAAGGCGCCAACAAACTGGTGGCAAAGATTTGCCCAAGAAGAAATGGAGCCTTCCGGCAAGTGCATAAGCCAAGAACGAACGTTCGGCTTAAGCACTAGCGGGAAGTAGTTTGCCAATATCTTCTCGTCGCGCCCCCCGGCAGCCTGCACCGCGATGGTGTAAATGCTGAGAAATTCCGAGGGGTGCGTCTTGCCGTCGTACTTCTCCGGTACGTCGGGCTTGAAGTTCTTCATGCTGGGCCACTGGACGCGCCGCAGCTCGCGGGTAAACGCAGGGCAACCTGCCACGTACGGCAAGTCGCCTGGTTCACCGAGCGCGCGCGTCGACAGCGGCTCCAGCTCGCTGATCTGATTGTCGCCGAGCTTCTCGGCGGCGCTCGATCGTCGTTCGAGCGTCTTCTTGTCGCCGGTCGTCCAGGACTTGGCGCTGGTCCCGACGAGCCCGCGGATCCGACGACACCGTGGAGCCGTCGTCGGCGTTGTTCCGGCGGGGCGGCGTCTTCTGCTTCTGCGGCGCGGAGTGCACGGTGGTTGCACCCCCGGCGGTCTTGTCGCCGTCGGCCTTCGTCTTCTCGACTTGCCGTGGCCGCGAGGTCGCCGGCTGCTACGGCGTATCGTTGTTGGCGAAGGCGATCAGGCTCTGGATGGTTGCCCTCCAGTCTTCGGCCTTGTCTGCCGCTGGAGGGAAGTCGAGGAGCAGTTGCGCCCTTGCGAGCGCTTCTGCTGGAGTGGAGGGGAGCGGGGGCGAGCGGTGCGAGGAGCGGGATATGCTCGGACTCCTAACAGCGTTAGAAGGAGCAGGGTCCCGCCCCGGCGTCCGCGCTTTGCTTGTGCCCGGACGGTGGTCCGGAGCATCCCGCGAGCCTCCTGTTTGCCCTTGGCCCAGCAAGCGGATGCCACCTCCTGTGGCATGGCGCTGCTGGGTTGTCGTTTGCTGAGATGGACGCGGCGCGTCCACGGAGACCGATGCTCGGTCGTCCGTCTTGTCCTTGGATTTGGTGGCGCCGCGAGTTTCCTCGCCGGCGACCACCCTTCCGACGGCGTCTCCCCCGCCCACCGTTGGTTCCGGTGGCGGCGGATGAGACGCAGACGGGCCTGCGACCTCCGAAGCCTTCTTCTTCGGGGCCATGTCGTTGTTGCTGATGAGGTTGCTGATGAAACTGGAGAGGTTGATGAAGAGTGCGCCCGCGTGAACGCCGGATCAGGTTCGCACAACCTCGACGCCCCCTACCTGGCGCGCCAAATATGTCGGGGGAAACTGTCCACCACGAATACCTATGGGACCGGAGCCCCTTGTTTGTGCGGTAAGAGGGCGGAGGGAGCACAAAGAGCAGATCGTGGAGATCACGCAGGCAGTTTACCCAGGTTCGGGCCGCGATGGACGCGTAAAACCCTACTCCTGCTTAGTTTGTATTGAGTTGAGGAGGTCGGGAGCTTGAAGAACTAGCTACACCGAGCGTATGAGCGATCTAGGTTCCGAACCCCTTCTACGTTGCACATGGGCCTCCTTTTATAGTGCAAGGGGTCACCGACAGGTGTCAACGTAGGAGAAAGGGTAAAAATGTAAAAGTGGTGGTTGTTGTAACAGTGCGGGAATAGTGGAGCAACAGTGCATGAACAGTGGTCGCTACCTACTTTGACAGTGGGGGACAAGAGCATTTAATGCCCGTCGCCGTCGACCCCAAAAGCGCCCGCCCTTGCGTCTCCGTTTGCCACGGCGATAGCTTTACCACCGTGGAGCGCCACCGTGTCCCCCAGGCTGCACAGCCATCCGCCACGCGTCCCTGGAGCGGCCCCAGGGCGACGCGTGGTTCGATGAGCTGGAGCGCGGGCACACAGCGCAACTCCCCCCGGCAAGCACCTTGCCGGGGTCTTGACCTTGCCGGGCCCGGGAGCTTGTCGGGCTCTGAAGCTTGTCGCTCCCCGTGCCCTGCCGGGGCGCACGTTGCGCCGAGGCATGTCTTCTGTAACGTAATCTTCTAGTCTTCCTGGCAAGCTCCTCTTGCCAGGGCCTTGCGTGAGTGGGGTGATCTTGAGCCTGGAACGGCCTTCCCGGCAAGCTCCACTCGCCGGGGTCTTGATCTTCTGTCTTGTATACTTTGTTTTTGAATG
The DNA here is from genome assembly GCA_902687465.1 of Secale cereale. Taxonomy (NCBI): domain Eukaryota; kingdom Viridiplantae; phylum Streptophyta; class Magnoliopsida; order Poales; family Poaceae; genus Secale; species Secale cereale. The sequence continues at coordinate 170,375,488 of LR738712.1, forward strand.
GTTTTATATGGAGCAGGAAGGTCTCCGGCAAGCGCGTGGTTGGCCCTGCCGCGGGAAACTGCTACTGCCCGTGCACAAGTTGGGGTACTGAGGTACCCCTACCTTAGTACACCGACACAATGTCATCGCATAGACTATACCATATCAATGACTTTCCCTCAAAGATAAAGGGAAAACCTTCTTCTTAACTTCATCTCTGGGTAAACCCGGAAGCTTAAATAATCCAAAAACTTCATCCACATAGATTAGGTGCATACCGGGATGTAGTGTTCCAAAACAGATAATATAATAGTATGGAAAAATCAAAAATTATAGATACGTTGGAGATGTATCAGGGCGATGGGGGGGGTCCTTCCCACAAGACCCAGAAACCGTCGGGGATAGGCCCTCCGGTCACACACGCTGCGCAAAATGAGCTCGTGTGTGATCGGGCTAGCCATCCATCCAATTATACAAGCCTAATTGTTTTCGTTCATAAGTACATCCCACACAGTGAGCCCCAGAGAAACGTATATGTTCTTATGTATATCACACACAATTTTGTATGTGTAATCATTTGTGAAAAGTGGCCTAACACAAACAGTTCTCTAGACAAAGCCATGTGTGATTATTAATTCATCCAACATGCGTACTGTTTGGAAACCATGTGGGTTGTTTGAGTTCATCTCCCATGGTGTCGTCAGAGAAACCATTTGCAATAAGAAACTGCAATAAGCAGACTAATTGGCCTATTATTTATAATCCATGTAGTAATTAATTTTACATTTATTATAAAACACACCATATATTTCATATCCGTATAACGACAACCAGGATTTCATTATCAAATTACACCAGATAGCTTCAGCACTCAGTTACACCATATATGCATATAGCTAGCTAAGCCATTACACAACAACAACAAGTTTCACATGCAACATGAAAAACCTTTGAAAAGTAGCATCATGCATGGTAAATAGACAGATGAATTTCATGTGGGAAACTATAGAAGCAAAAGGCGAATATTGATCCTTTAGTGATGTTGAATGTCTTTGCAACTTCAGGCCAATCGCTATGGATAATTGCCCACCCAAGCTTCATCCTCTCGAGGACGATTTCAATATTGTACCGTGGGTGTTCAATTAATACCTTCGTCGCCTCTTGACCATCTAGGTGGGTTAAGAGGTAATCACTTGTGAACTGATGTGGAAAGTATGCAAAATAAAGATATGCATAAATAGCTGTTACAAATTTTGAAATGGCACAAGGGGAAAAACAAGGTAAAAGAGTTAGTACCATCCCATATTTGACCAATGTCTTCTTCATTGTGCAAACAAATATCTTGCTGTTATTCCTCGAAGTTTCTTTATCCTAACAATCTTTCTTAGTGTCTTGACTTGACTGATATTCATGGACATCTCATTTTCCCACATGCAAAATGGGTCGAACAGTGGGTCTAAGCCTCTGACAGCAGGACCTACATGTACAAGATCAAATTGTTAAAAACCTAAATATTAGAATGATTCATGCAACTGCACAATTATGTGCTACTCTCTTCGTTCCAAAATATTTGTCTTTCAAGACATTTAAAATGGATTACAACATATAGATGTATGTAGATATATTTTAGAGTGTAGCTTCATTCATTTTGCTTCATATGTAGTCACTTGTTGAAATCTCTAGAAACAAAAATATTTGAGAACGGAGGGAGTATTAGCAAAAGGACCATGGATGAGCAAACCTCGATGGTAAACCTCAGTGCCTCCCATTGATTCCCTGCAACAGATATAAGGAAGATCTTGATCATGTTAACTGAGAGTTGGCTTACTATCAGTAGAATATGTTAATGAAAAATAAACAAATTGCAGATCCAACAAATTAACTCGAGCCACATGGAAAAGCCAGCTAACATAACCAAGCATGCTAAACAACATGTAAATAGAGCAATTATATTTGTTTCTCGTGTATTGAGTACAACCAAATTCGATTTATTTCTCACATGCATAACAATACAAAATTGTACCCACGACAAACGAACATCAAATTATAGAACTAAACCAAACAGTTAGCTGGAGAGCGGAACAAATGAACAAAAACAGTTAACATATAATTGAAGATAGGATAGTTCGTGAAACTAATAATGATTGCGAATTGCTAGGAAATGTAGCAATTGTTAAACCAAACTTTTAACTGAACAATACATTTCAGAATATAAGATTGCATATTAACATTAGAGAGGACAAATCACTACAAAGCACGGGCGGTGGCCTCAAGAAAACACCAAGAACTGTATTTTAAAGTAGACAACCGCGGGACAGCGTCGACGGTGGCCACGAAGATGAGGCGCTCCTCCAAGATCTGGTGGTCGGCACACATGGTAGCAATCGCGACCTCATCCGCACGCCTGGCCTTGATTTGCTTCCACGACGCTAGACGATGATGAGCTCCTTGCTATACTGCATGCAAAATGGCTGTGGGCAGGGCTTAATTGGAGGACGGGACAGTGATTTGGGCGGAAGGTGTCACACCGTCAGTCGGGGAATGTGGGATGGAGAAGAAGGAGGATGCTGGGGACGGGGTGTGTATTACCTGACCATATCAATGAGGCCGCGCGACAAGAAGAAGGGTCACCGGCGAGGAGGCAGTGCTGCAAGAATGGTCACCGGCAAGGGGGCAGTGCTGCCAGTAAGCAGCAGTGCAGGATTGAACTAGGAAAGCAAGGTGGAGTAGTGGAAATGTGGCTTTTTGTTGAGGCGAGGGGCGGGGAGCTTGATATTTCCGCGGTGGCAAAAAATTTCGCTCGGTGGCGCGAGAAACTGGCACGCAAGTGTGGTTCAAGCGCGAGCCTGTACACGACAAAGCTTCCTGCGTAAGCCAGACAAGAGGGTGCACCAAGATATTTTATATCGCATCCCACACAACTCTTGCTAGTAAACTATTTGCGGTGTACCTGATTTTTTTCATTCTGATTTGAAAGAAAAAAATGGTGTTACGGAGGGAGGGGATGGTGTTTGAATTGCGAGAACATTATTAGGCAGTGAACATGCAACTATATGAGTGTCATGCTAAAATTTGGAATTATTTTGGGTTTGTTTCTCCTTTTTATACATTAATTGAGTTTCTAGGCATTTAATGTGCATAATTCAAATTTGAACTACAAGCATATGCTCCAGTGCACCGAAGTTGGTTAAAAATCACATGTTTGTCTTTGGGTGAATTTATAGGTCCCATGCAAGAAATGAGAATGAAATTCAAACATCTGGGAGTCGTGGCTCGGCCCGAAACTTAGAGAAGTTTGGTTTTTAAATTCCTTGAAATCCAAAACTTGCTTGAAAATTATGAAATTTGGCATGGTGTCATGACATGGCACCAACATGTCGTGGTTAAAAAATTGGCCAAATTGGGAGAAGTTTTGATATAAGCTTCTTGCAAACCAGAGCTTCTCTCGAGAAGGCTCGTGGTTCCAAGAGGGAAAATGTAACCTTTGTGTGCGAAACGACATATGCTGTCCTACCCCCTTTAATTTTTTACAGAGGCAAAATAGAACTATATGTGTGTAGTGATGAATTCTGGAATTATTCCTGGTTCATTTTGCCTTTTTATACATTAATTGAGTTTCGGGGCATTTAATGTGCATAGTTCAAATTTGAACTACAAGCACATGCTCCAGTTGTCACACCCTGATTTTCATGCCACAACACTTAAGCTAATAATCATGCTAAAATGTGGTTTGGCAAAAACTTTTGAGTGTTTTTGACCTTTTCTGATTGGTTTTCTGTTTGCTATTTGCGAGTGCTCTAAAAATCAAATAAATCATCCAACTCTTATACTTCATCTCCTTGATCCAAAACCTTTTCCCAATGATCATGCCATGTGTATAGAACAATATAGTATTTTCTTATAAAAATAATTTAGCCAAATAGTATTTTAAAAAATTAGTTTTCCAAAAACCCCTGAATTGAGGTTTGCACTGCAGGTACCTTAATTAGGGTGTGAAAAATCTTTCAAAAAGTATATTTGAATCCTATTAGGTATAGGACTCCCTTAAACCACAAAAGTATAATTTTAAAAGTAATTTTCCTATTTTATTTAAAAGCTTTTTCTTTAGGCCAGAAATGGTCCTTAATAGGTTAAAATTATTTAACTGTTTAAAAATTATTTTTGAAAATTCAGGGAAACTCATAGGACATATATTGTCCATATATAGGAGTTTCAACACATGATCATGTTCAAAATATTGGGCAAATCCTTCCAAAACCCTTTCTGGATATTTCAAGCTTTTGAAATATTTACAAAGGAAATATTCTCTAAAAATTCCAGGGAAATTATATCATGTCAAATATGACATATTTGATGATCTTACAAAGCTTCATGCCTTGAAGATCAAGAAAACATCATCAAATCCCCTCAAAACCATTTCTGATCATTTTAAAGTTTGAGCAACTTTACATTGCCAAACTTGTCCAAATGCTCTCAAACTTGGTGCACATGCTAAAATGGTCTAATTAAGCATCTAGACCAAATGGCACAAGTATGGGAGAAGCATAACTTGATCTAAGTGCCCCAAAACCCTTTCTGACCAGATCCAAATTTGAACAACTCTACATTGCCAACTTTTCACTTGTGGCCTCAACTTTTGTGGACATGCTCACAACCCCAAATGATGACACTACACCAAGTGGTGCATCAAGAAGAGATGACTTGCTTAACTTAATCTTGGAAAATCCATTTCTGTTGATTTCTAGAGCTCACCAAAGTGACATTGGCAAGTTTCTTCAAATGAGCTCAAACTTGGTGGAATACCCTATTTCTATATGCCATTTGATCCTGTTAAGTCTCATGTCAACTGGAGTTAAATTGCTTGCCCAAATTTGCATCAAACATCTTCTGTCACTTTTCAAAAATCACTATTTTGACTACTTACACTATTCTCCTTGAGCTCAACTTTTTACCACTGCATCTCCTAGTCACCTTCTACATCCAGTAAGTCACTCATGCCCTCAGCTCAATCATTGGTGGGGTAAAACCTCACTTCTTCCCTCTGTTTTCACCATGGCAGCACCTCTTTTTTCCCCTACCTCTTCCTTACAGTCTTGCCTTAGATATTAAGCTTCAAAGAGCATCTCAGAAATCCCCAGGAGCTAGTGGACAAGCTTGCCCATGCGTGGGACGCCAGTTGCATGCCATGGCATGCAATGGTCGCACTCTGGAGCGCGCTACAGTGCTCTGGCACACTGTAGCCGCCCCCCATCCCGATGCCCCGACCACCTCGGCTGTCCCCCGCACGCCAGCAGGACCACCTCGACGTCCGCGACACGCCACACCCCCGCCCCCCTTCTCTTTCTTCCTCCTCCTGCCTCCTCTCGCACGCGCACAGGCCGCCCGAGCGCTCCAATGGGTAACCTCACACGCGCGACGCCTCTCAACCTTCCCCGCTCCCTCCATTCTCTCCCTGGTCGTAGACCACGTCCACGAGCACCCCAGACATGGCCCAGTGTGCCAATTTGGCCCCTGGCATTGCCTAGGCCGCGGCCATGCTCGCCGTCCACGGTGCTCCGTGGCCCCACCATATAAGGCCACCCTGAGCCCTCTCTGTTCCCCGTTTGCTCTCTCCCCCTCCCGTGCATCCCCTAGACCAACCTACCTCTCCCTCTCACGCCCTCATCCCACCTCCATGGCCGGAGCCATGCCGGCGCTCTCCGCCTAAATTTGCACCCACCACCCCTCCTCCTCTCCTCTAGACCGCACTAAAGCACCTCCACCATCACCGCGAGTCCCTCCCGTTCTTCTTCCTCTCCTCCCCATGGTCATGTCATGCTCCCTGGAATCGCTCGCGCCGCCGTTCGCCTCGGTCAGGGCCCCGCCCTCCTCGGCTCGCCCCTGTGGCATGGCGCACACCCGCGGATGCGGATCATCCTCCTGAGCACACCGGTGGCCAGATCACCGGAAACGGGGGCCTGTGGCGCCTGCCAGCCACCGTCGAAGCCGCCCCTGCCTCTGCTCTGTTCAAGCGGGAGGTGGGGGATGAACCCGACACCCGGGCCCCACCTGTCGGCCTGCCAGGAGGACTGAGCCACTGGCGGCTGGGCCTCGCCTCGCCGTGGATAAGTGGAGGCGGGTCGGGCGGCTGTTGTGTCTCTGCGGCGAAGACGCATTCCGTGGTTTATGCCTTCGACGTCGCCTCTGCGCTCACGTGGCCATGCAGCTGGGCTAGCCTAGTGCGCTGCGGCGCAATACAGCGCCCTATGCACAGTATAAGGGTAAAAACCCTTTCCCTTTTCTTTTTCTGTTTCCAGTAAACTTCAAAAATCCATAAATAAATCAAATGGATTCCAAATTTGATGATTCAAATTTCTATGAGTTCATAAAATCATGCTCTATCACATGGTGCCATTTGCCCATTTTTACAGAAACATTCTATTCACAAATATTATCAAAATCTCATTATTCTATTTCTGTGATAAACTTTAGAAAATCACAGAGAGCTCAAAGTTGATCCAAATACCATGGTTCGAATTCCTAGATGCTTCTAAGTTCATAACTTAGTTTATGAACATTTTTATTAATACTTTCTGTACCCCACAAAATAATGAGCCATTTCATCATATTTGTCAACTTTGCAAAATCATAGGAAATTCTTTTGAACTCCAAATCAAGTGAAACCAACTCCTAGCTGCTTCTAAAATCATTCCTTGTTAGATGGGTGCCTCTGACCATTTTTCAAAATAATTCTTCTGTACACTTCTTGCAAATCCACAAATCCCCTGATTACATCATATTGAAATCTTTAGAGATATCCATTGATCATATCCCAATTAAACCACCTTGGTCATTTTTCATATGACCATAGGTATCCTAGAAAAGTCCAACTCCTATTTTTAGAGCACTTTTATTTTTGCCCTGTTGTGTTGTTTATTATGATTATTTCCATCGTTAGTTGACGAAATAAACGGAGTACTTGGAGATGGACCAGAAGGTTTGAAGACTCTGAAGGACAAGGCAAGCAGCCCTTTGACCATGTTTGAAAAACCTTTTTATGCATGTCTCATAGCACCTTATTATCAATGCATCGGAATAATGTAGAGGTGGTGACCACTTTGGTTGGTACCTTTGTTACTTTATTATTGAAACTTGCATCAAGCATGACCCTACCTTCCAATGAGGGTGATGTGGGTGGGAGTAGATAGACATATGCTATAGTAGTTGGCTACGCAAAATGGGTCGGGGTTATGCATGGAAAGAAACAAGTGTGGTTTGACGTACTTACAAATAACCCAGTGGGTGCCACTAATGCCCCTGGGAGATGATGAGGAACTAGGGCACTACTTGGTGGAGAAGTAGTGTACCGAGGCTTGATGAAGGTGTTGTTTACAGAGACAGATTAGATTTAAGATTTGTCGACCGTCCCAACCAAACATGCGCAACCACTCTACCCTTACATGGGAAAGGGCTTTATTGATTACCTAGGTCGATACTAGCATGGTGCCCACATTACTAGTGACGGGGGTGACATGAGGTCACTCTCGGGACGGAGTCGTGCTTGGATAGGTGGCCATGACTGTCTTTACAGGGCACAGGACACACCGTTGGTACCGCGTGCTTGTGGTATGAGATGAATATGGGAGCAAGGCTCCACAATTTTTAAGATGTGAAATGTTGGGCACGGGGGTTACTACCAATCGAGTGGACTCTGTGTTAGTGTCTTCTAGGGAAAGATAGTGATCGGGTGCTTACCCCGGGTACTTGAGGTACCGCGGGTCGTGGATGACACGGAAGTTCCCCGGATCTTGTGGGTAAAGTGTGCAACCTCTGCGGAGTGTCAAACTATTCGAATAGCCGTGTCCATGGTCAAGGACAGTTGGGTGGTGCTGCTTAGACTATGTCCTTAAGTTTCTGGAAAACAACACAGATTGGGTAAATCTGTTAACGTGGTTTGTGAGAAAGTCACGATGAGCTTAAGCAAGAGTTGTTCATAACTCTTTTCCGATGTTGGTGTCTGTAACCTCCTGATACTTGTTGCAGACGCATGCAAGCCCTGGTTATATGTTGATCATACTTGCATATGAACAACTAGCTTTCTGCAAAACTGCCAATTTAGCAGTAGAGCCTTGCATAATTATTGTCATCACACTTGGGTTGCTTGCGAGTACATTCTAAGTACTCATTGGCTTGCCACTGGTTATTTTATTGGCCAGGCATGAGAGAACAGGATATGATGAAGATTTCTTGGTGAAGAACATCCGAGCTAGGACGTTTCCCAGTCAGAATGCCTATAGGGTTAAGGCAGATGGCATGGGTCCAAGTTGTTATTGAAGATTTCCGCTGCAATGATATACTCAAGACGTGACCATAATGGTCACAATTTGTGTAATACGGTATGTATGGATGTAAGACTCTTGTTATTCAGCTTCTGTGTGTTCAGTGAGCATTGATATCTGGGATCACTTTACACGTGCATTCGGTGATCACGACTTATGAGTCGGGGTCCCCACAGAGCTGGTATCAGAGCCATCCTGACTGTTGGAAGCCTTAGTTAGCATGGTTGTTAGTTAGGGTGAACTATTTCCAAAACTATTACTAGTTTTCAAAACTATCTATACTTCTCTTCCCTTCTCAGTTTTTCGAAAACTAGGCTATACATTCCTTATTGATCTCTTCCCCTTCAAAACGTTTGGTCGTTAGAACCCTTATGCCCCTGACCACTGGATTTTCTGTAATCCTGATGGATAATCTAGAAGGATGATACCTTGACAAACACTCACCCACCTCTTCTAAACACAAGATTGGCGACACCATAACAAGATGATGCCAACAGAAGATACATCCTCGAGGAATGAGGACATCAAGACCTAGAAGATGGTGACACCCTTGACACTGCCCCAAGATGGTGCAACCTTAGCCTATGATGACCAGGGCACAAGGTGTGCAAGATCATGATATACATCGCTAATAGAGTAATCCTATCACTATCGTTGATGTATCGGCAACCACCGGTGGATGAGAACCTCTCCATTTGGTCCGCCTCACTATAGTGAGCAGGAAAAATGGTTCTCTTCGTCCCCCGCTCTCGGTGTCGATGTTGTCATCAACGTAACCGACATGTTGGACCTCTATTATGCCTTGTTATTGTCATTGCATAAGGATTACCTACCCAGTACCGTCGACGCCTTAGAAGACAAAAGGGGTTGTTATGATTAAGAAGACAAGAAGAGACCAAGTCAACGCCAGCTACGAGGAGACACCATCGCCACATCATCTCATCAGGCGAGAAGTTGTTGAAGATTCTTCAAGCTCAACCCGGATCGTTCATCAAACAACTACAAGGGACATAGCAACACCTGAGGAAAACTCAAGAAGACTGCACGAGGCACAAGTCACGACTACTGAGTCCGAGAACCCCTAGGGTAGGATAAGTCGTGTACCCCCTATGCGCAGTCGAGTCCATATGATGGTTCGAATAGAACCATGATTGTGTGTTGCTTGATTTTATTTGTTTGTGTTTTGATATAAATCGCACTTTTGCCTAGGCAACAAGTACATGGATATATCATCTTCCTTTCCTTGTTTCCTTTGTTTCACCCTTTTTGCACCTGTTTGTTTGCACTTGCACTATAGAACCCCCTTTAGGCATTCTCCCCCTCTATGCTACTTTTTCCCTCTCTTCTATCTCCTCAACTAAAGACCAGCAAGACAAGAAGTACCAAGGATTCCAACTCGGCAACCAACTAACAATGAAGACTTCTACTACAACCTCCACGACCAAGTGCAACCCCATGAAGTTATGATTACCCCTCAAGTTTAGAAACCCATCCCCAGACCCTCCGAGACTTCACAGATACCCCAGAACAAATCCTTAACAATGTGCTTAACCCATAGAATTGCGAGAGAACCAGTTAAGCCTTTATAAGCTTGCACAACACTGGGTTCTTTATGGAACTAATGGACATAATGAATGAGCGCATTATCATCCTAATATAGCACAAGAACTGACGATGCAATAGATAGACCAATTTGAGGATATAGGACAGATGACTTGATGAGTTTATATCAGAGACCTTGAGGAATTATCTGAGACTATTCGGTGGATTATAAGGTTTTCATATTGGTAGATGAACTTGGTGGGATCATGTTGATAGAGTAGCATAACTTTCATTACCCCCTGGAGTAAACTGGATTTTGTAGGACAATTATAATCGCAAGATGTAATTCTTGGAATTATAATGATTTCACTTGATCAGATGATATTGATGGGAGATAGTTGACATTACGATAATGACTTTGGGGAAGCATGTAGGAATTCTCGTTGGACATGAGATTTGGATTTAAGTAGGAGATTCTAGTTGAGTTGCTAAGTATGTCTACATGGTTCGGAGTAAATTGGATTTAGACTGATGATCCCGATCATGATTCCATGTTTCTCGGTGGACAATAAACTAGGAGATTGGATTATTTGTCGGAGTTGATTTAGGGATCTATATAATCAGGACCTTGGAGTTTACTTGACCATGATGGTGGGAATTTGGTGAACTTACTATAGTAATGCATAGCCCTTCCAAGTATTTGGGTATTATAGGGACTTGAGATCTTGTGGAACACCGTAGACATCGGATTTGTAGAATTGTTGGATTATGTGGTGATTGATGGAAGTTAACGGGCTGTCGGAGTTGATCCATAGGAAGGGAACAAGAACTTGGAGTGGCATATGACGTGTTTCCTTAGAATAGAGATGCATTATCTTGAACCTTGCAAGAATATGTTGAGCGCTTGGATTGTGGTGTTTAATTCAAGCTTAGCAGCATGTATGCTCTACCCATGGATTTTAGGGGTAGACAGACATATGAGTTTGGGGATCATAGACATGTATATTTTGTTAGATCTCCTCTAAGGAGCCATGAGGATATCTATAACAAGATAGATGATTGGAGTTGATCTATGCGAGATGATGCTTTCGGTGGTATAAGGATTGTAGGACTAGGTAGAACTATTGGCATCTCAGAAACCATGCTTAAGGATAAGATAATAAACGTTCACTCACACACTAGAATCCTTGAAACCCTTAAGCCCCACCAAGCCACAACGTGGTCAGGTCCTGACCACGGGCGTTGACTCTAAGTCAAGAAGACCATTGCCAATATTCAACGGAGACCACCACCAATACCCCAGCCTACCTCGCGTACCCCGTAGACTTCATGGAGTACTTGGACAAGTTGGGTAACATAATTATTTGATGACCTACTTGTCTGCCTGAGGACAAAAGAAGAGACAGTCAGCTGGATAGAAGACATTTGAAGACTGCCATGTCAAGAAGGAAGAACTACACCAACCACCGTAAACTTCCGCGTCGAAGACCAGGCGTATCTGCAAACCACTCCTCACGAAGGAACCAAGCATTTCCATGTCGAAGGGACGCTCATGCCAAGATTCATCAACCTTCTTCAAGACCACTCCAAAACGAAGAGTAGACGGATACCAGCCAGATTTACCACCAGAGTTACCCACCGTGCACTAAATTTTCCACAAGTAACAACTCTGGAAGTACTTTTAAACTTCCTAACTAGCCGGGTCCCTGTGAGGACTTCGATCACCGAGCCTTTGACTTCTAGCTCAACCTAACCTATGCAAGAGACCCCTCAGCAACCTGCATCAAAAAGGGCAACGTGCGAGAAACCACACCGCTGAGTACTTCAAGGTTCCATGGAGCACCACTCGAAAGCACAACCAACAAGAAGAAGTGAATACTACCCCGTATCCAAGTCTCCGTATTCCTTTCCATGCCTAGTCTGGGAATCTCGGGGACGAGATTCTTGTAAGGGGGGTAGGTCTGTCACACCCTGATTTTCATGCCACAACACTTAAGCTAATAATCATGCTAAAATGTGGTTTGGCAAAAACATTTGAGTTTTTTGACCTTGTGTGATTGGTTTTCTGTTTGTTGTTTGCAAGTGCTCTAAAACTCAAATAAATCATCCAACTCTTATACTTCATCTCCTTGATCCAAAACCTTTTCCCAATGATCATGCCATGTGTATAGAACAATATAGTATTTTCTTATAAAAATAATTTAGCCAAATTGTATTTTCAAAAATTAGTTTTCCAAAAACCCCTGAATTGAGGTTTGCACTGCAAGTACCTTATTTAGTGTGTGAAAAATCTATCAAAAAGTATATTTGAATCCTATTAGGTATAGGACTCCATTAAACCACAAAAGTATAATTTTAAAAGTTATTTTCCTATTTTATTTAAAAGCTTTTTCTTTAGGCCAGAAATGTTCTTTAATAGGTTAAAATTATTTAACTATTTCAAAAATATTTTTCAAAATTCAGGGAAACTCATAGGACATATATTGTCCATATATAAGAGTTTCAACACATGGTCATGTTCAAAATGTTGGGCAAATCCTTCCAAAACCCTTTCTAGATATTTCAAGCTTTTGAAATATTTACAAAGGAAATATTCTCTAAAAATTCCAAGGAAATTCATGTCAAATATGACATATTTGGTGATCTTACAAAGCCTCATGCCTTGAAGATCAATAAAACATCATCAAATCCCCTCAAAACCATTTTTGTCCATTTTAAAGTTTGAGCAACTTTACATTGCCAAACTTATCCAAATGCTCTCAAACTTGGTGCACATGCTAAAATGGTCTAATTAAGCATCTAGACCAAATGGCACAAGTATTGGAGAAGCATAACTTGATCTAAGTGCCCCAAAACCCTTTCTGACCAGATCCAAATTTGAACAACTCTACATTGCCAACTTTTTACTTGTGGCCTCAACTTTTGTGGACATGCTCACAACCCCAAATGATGACACTACACCAAGTGGTGCATCAAGAAGAGTTGACTTGCTTAAGTTAATCTTGGAAAATCCATTTCTGTTGATTTCTAGGGTTCACCAAAGTTACATTGGCAAGTTTCTTCAAATGAGCTCAGACTTGGTGGAATACCCTATTTCTATATACCATTTGATCCTGTTAAGTCTCTTGTCAAGTGGAGTTAAATTGCTTGCCCAAATTTGCATCAAACACCTTCTGTTGCTTTTCAAAAATCACCATTTTGACTACTTACACTATTCTCCTTGAGCTCAACTTTTTACCACAGCATCTCCTAGTCACCTTCTACCTTCAGTAAGTCACTCATGCCCTCAGCTCAATCATTGGTGGGGTAAAACCACACTTCTTCCATCTGTTTTCACCATGGCAGCACCTATTTTTCCCCTACCTCTTCCTTACAGTCTAGCCTTAGATATTAAGCTTCAAAGAGCATATCAGAAATCCCCAGGAACTAGTGGACAAGCTTGGCCACGCGCGGGACGCCAGTTGCATGCCATGGCATGCAATGGTTGCGCTCTAGAGCGCGCTACAGTGCTCTGGCGCACTATAGCCGCCCCCCATCCCGATGCCCCGACCTCCTCGGCTGTCCCCCGCACGCCAGCAGGACCACCTCGATGTCCGCGACACGCCATACCCCGCCCCCCTTCACTTTCTTCCTCCTCCTGCCTCCTCTCGCACGCGCACCGGCCGCCCGAGGGCTCCAATGGGCAACCTCACACGCGCGACACCTCTGAACCATCCCCGCTCCCTCCATTCTCTCCCTGGTCGTAGACCACGTCCATGAGCACCCCGGACATGGGCCAGTGTGCCAATTCGGAACCCTGGCGTTGCCTAGGCCGCGGCCGTGGTCGCCGTCCACGGTGCTCCGTGGCACCGTGTGACGCCCGAAGACCGCCGCTCCAGAAGATTCCAGATGTTCCGGGTTTCTCCGTGTGTATTATTTGCTTGTTTCATTTTATTTTGCATTGCATCATGTCATCATGCCATCATGTCATTAATTTTTGCATCTCAACTAAATGAATTGCATATATATCTTGATCTATTTAAATGAGTTTGAATTTAATCTTGTAATCATGCCACTTCTGTTTTTCCTGGATAGGGCTCATTTTTAAGAGTCCGGGAAAATTACCCGCTTGCGCAAAATCTTTCCCTAAGCCTCCCTTTCTTTTCCATCTTTCTTCTTTTTTCTGTTAAAGGAAATTAAAAGAGAGAGAGGTAGTCCAGCTGGACCTCCTCAGCAGCCCAGCCGCACCTCCTAGGCCATCTGGATCAAGGCCCACGGCCCAGCCGCCTCTCAACCCTAGCCTCCCCGCAGCCCGATCTTCCTCGCTCCCTCTTCCCTCCAGCGCCGCCATCTCCTTTTTTCCCTCTCAATCCCATCTCCCTCTCTCTTCCTCATACGCTGCAGCACCCACGCCCTACCTCCTCCCTCGTCTTCGTCCTCGTCGCCCCCGCCTCCTTCTCCCTACCGCGCCGCCGCGCCTCCATCTCCCCTCGACGCCCGTCGCCGCGCCACACCTCGCCCGTTCCCCTGCCCTTCTCCTCCTCGCGGCCTCTTCCCTTAGTGCCGGCCGCCTACATCGCCCGAGGCCGGCCAGGCAACCAACTCCGGCAGCCCCCGCGCTCCTTCTTCTCCGCTGGGAGTACCACCTCGGGCCGGCCACCCTCCGGCCACCTCCGCGCCTCCACGGCCACCGGCGCCGCCAAGGCCGCTGCCCCGCGCGCCTCCTCGCCTCGAGCTCCTCCACGGGCCAGTGCCGCAGACGCCGGAGCTCTTCTCCGCCTGTGCTTCGAACCAGGGACGCCTCTTGCCTGGGTTCCAGCGCCCCTCCTTGCCTCCTCCTTGCTGTTGCTTCTTCGAGTTGGGTGTTGCCATGAGCAGTCAACGCCGAGCTCCGCTGTTGGCTCGCCACCATCGCCCTGACAGGTGCTCCGCCTCCCCTGTGTTTTTGCCAAGACCGGCCAGATCGCCTACATGGACGCAAGTACCCCGACGACCACTGTTTTTGGAAGATCCAAGTACCACGACACGATGAACATGAACATCTACGAAACGAGAACGACTACATCCTCTACCGTCAACCTCGGAGACCCGTGAATGCGCCAAGTACCCCTTCGGTCCGGAACGCGGCAAGTACCACGACACGATAACGTGTACCACGACCCGCGAGTACCACTACTTCCTCTAAGACCTCGAATCGCCCCGAAACGAACGTTCCGAAGGTATAACCCCGAGACGATGACCCGTGGACTGCATGTGTTGTATGAGATGAATCGGATGTTTGCATCGTGTCCGTTGTTCCCTCGTTTGCCTTGGTGACGACCCGTGCGAACCGGGTGACGGGATCACCCCACCTTTCATCTTGTTCAACTCGCTCACGCTACCTTGCTTTTGCACCGTCATCTCGACGAGTGTCGGATCATCGGAACGTTGTCGTGGCATCGTATCCGTTTTCGCCGCCACGACCCTCTTTTCTTTCCGTCGTGGCGACAAATACTTCTTATCATCTTCATGTCAACTTTTAATAAAATTTGCATAAAACTTGCATATGTCATCCGCATCATGATAACAACATTAATATGTTTAAAATGTTGTTTGCTTTAAGAATTGCTAAATATGACATATGGGGTTTTACCGGAATTGTTGTTGTTATTTCCGGCCTCATTTAAAATGCCCAACTAGTGTAGTTTTATTATGCTTCACCTCTTGCCATGTTAACAAACATTTAATCTTGTCTTGCATCATACCTTGCCATGTATTGCATCATATATAGACTTGTGATGTTTTCTGTGCTTCCTACCTTGCCATGTATTGCTTCCTATATAGACTTGTCTTGCATCATACCTTGCCATGTATTGCATCATATATAGACTTGTGTTGTATTTCTGTGCTTCCTACCTTGCCATGTATTGCTTCCTGTATAGACTTGTCTTGCATCATACCTTGCCATGTATTGCATCATATATAGACTTGTGATGTTTTTCTGTGCTTCCTACCTTGCCATGTTTTGCTTCCTGCATAGACTTGTGGTGCATCCTATATAGAACTGTCTTGCATCATACTTGGTTGAGCATATTGTCATGATTCTTGTGTTGTGTGTTTACCGTATTGCTTGCTTCTTCTCATTAGTGCTTGCTCCGTTGCGTTCGTGAGGATTCGTTCGTCTACCCATGGTTCTTCTTCAAGGCTTCTTCTTTGTCTTCTTCATGGGCTTGTTCTTCTTCCTTGCGGAATCCCATGCAAGATGGCCATCACCTTGGATACCTTTAATATCATTGCCATGCTTAGTTGTCTCGATGCTATCGTTACATGTCGCGCTACCCATCATTTTGTCAGCCTCTCCTTGTTGCCATGAAACCTCTAACCTTTGAAACCTTCCTAGCAAACCATTGTTTGGCTATGTTACCCGCTTGCTCAGCCCCTCTTATAGCGTTGTTAGTTGCAGGTGAAGATGAAGATCGTTCCATGTTGGAACTTGTTGTTGGAATATCACAATATCTATTATTATTATTAACACACCTATATACTGGGCATGGGTGGAAGGCTTGGCCTTTCGCTCGGTGTTTTGTTCCACTCATGCCACCTTAGGCGCCGATAAACCGGCATTATGTTCCTTGATTTTGCGTTCCTTACACGGTTGGGTATATGGGGACCCCTTGACACTTCGTCTTTGAATAAAACTCCTCCAGCAAGGCCCAACATTGGTTTTAATTTGCCTCATAATAATAACTTAATTAATTAATTAAATTGCATAAGGGGGACGCTCCTTGGAGATTCTTTTCTACATAGCAGGGGGGCCAGTGCTGATGGTGTTGGTCCCAAACGGGGGTTCTGCGGGGCCGCCACAGGGAAACTCGAGGTATCTGGTATAACCTGTAGAATCGCCCATCCGGTTGTGGACTGAGACGAGATACGCGCGGCTACTATCAGGGTGTTGGCACGCCGGGAGGTCTTGCTGGACTTGTTTTACCATTCTCGAAATGTCTTGTGCATCGGGATACCGAGCCTGATCGGATTTCCCTAAGATAAGGGGTAATAATTATTATTACATCAGCTGATCATGAGAGCTTGTGATGGGCTAAGTTGGGACACCCCTGCAGGGTTATGATCTTTCGAAAGCCGTGCCCGCGGTTATGTGGCAGATTGGAATTTCTTAATGTCCGGTTGTAGAAAACTTGACAGAGGATCCGTAGTAAAACACACAACTGTGTGAGTAACCGTGACTGTCTCTTTTCACTTTGAGAAGAGAACATGGTGGGGTTATGTTTGACTCGTAGGTAGTTCAGGATCTTTAGCGATCATTACTAGTTGCGACCGCTTGCGTAGATGCTCATCTTATTCTTGTACTCGTAAGTTAGCCACCATATTATGCTTAGCCGCTGCTGCAACCTCACCACTACCCTTCTCCATACCCATAAAGCTTTGCTAGTCTTGATACCTATGGTTATGGGATTGCTGAGTCCTCGTCGCTCACAGATGCTTCAACACCAGATGTAGGTACTGCTGAGATCAGCGCATGAGTTGGTCCAAGAACTTCAGTGGGAGTCCGATGAAGAGAGGGCCGTATGTTTGTGACGTTTTCGACGATTAGTAGTGGTTTCTACTAGGGGCGATTCGGACCCGTGGCTTTATGTATTTGGTATCTTTCTTTTGGATGTTCTCCCGTAGTCGGGTTGTGATGTTTTGAATGATGATTTGCTTATGTAATGTATTGTGTGATGTGGCGAGTGTAAGCCAACTATCCTTTTGCAGTTTCATCCCTATTTTTTACATGAGTCGTGCAAAGATACCAAAGTTGACATCATTCTAGAATGGGCTTATACCTTTAAGACTTGCCTCGACACGTAGGAGGCATAATCCCATCCTGGGCATTACACCCTGCCATATAAGGCCACCCCGAGCCCTCTCTGTTCCCCGTTTGCTCTCTCCCCCTCCCGTGCATCCCCTAGACCAACCTACCTCTCCCTCTCGCACCCTCCGCCCACCAGCATGGCCGGAGCCATGCCAGCGGCCTCTGCCTAAATTTGCACCCACCACCCCTACTCCTCTCCTCTAGACCGCACTAAAGCACCTCCACCATCACCGCGAGCCCCTCCCGTGCTTCTCCCTCCCCTCCCCATGGCCGTGTCGTGCTCCTTGGAATCGCTCACGCCGCCGTTCACCTCGGTCAGGGCCCCGCCCTCCTCAGCTCGCCCCTGTGTGCATGGCGCACACCCGCGGATGCGGATCTTCCTCCTGAGCACGCCGGTGGCCAGATCACCGGAAACGGCGGCCTGTAGCGCCGGCCTGCCGTCGTCGAAGCCGCCCCTGCCTTTTCTCTGTTCGAGCGGGAGGTGGGGGATGAACCCGACAGCCGGGCCCCACCTGTCGGCCGGCCAGGAGGGCTGAGCCACTGGCGGGTTGGCCTCGCCTCGCCGTGGATAAGTGGAGGCGGGTCGGGCGGCTGCCGTGTCTCTGGGGCGAAGGCGCATTCCGCGGTTTACGCCTTCGACGTCGCCTCTGTGCTCGCGTGGCCGTGCAGCTGGGCCGGCCCAGTGCGCTGCGGCGCAATACTGCGCCCTGTGCGCAGTATAAGGGTTAAAACCCTTTCCCTTTTCTTTTTCTTTTTCCAGTAAACTTCAAAAATCCATAAATAAATCAAATGGATTCCAAATTCGATGATTCAAATTTCAAAGAGTTCATAAAATCATGCTCTATCACATGGTGCCATTTGCCCATTTTGCCACAAACATTCTATTCACAAATATTATCAAAATCTCATTTTTCTATTTCTGTGATAAACTTTAGAAAATCCCAGAGAGCTCAAAGTTGATCCAAATACCATGATTCAAATTCTAGATGCTTCTAAGTTCATAACTTAGTTTATGAACATTTTTATTAATACTTTATGTTCCCCACAAAATAATGAGCCATTTCATCATATTTGTCAACTTTGCAAAATGATAGGAAATTCTTTTGAACTCCAAATCAAGTGAAACCAACTCCTAGCTGCTTCTAAAATCATTCCTTGTTAGATGGGTGCCTCTGACCATTTTTCAAAATAATTCTTCTCTACACTTCTTGCAAATCCACAAATCCCCTGATTAAATCATATTGACATGTTCAGAGATATCCATTGATCATATCCCAATGAAACCACCTTGGTCATTTTTCATATGACCAGAGGTATCCTAGAAAAGTCCAACTCCTATTTTTAGAGCACTTTTATTTTTGCCTTGTTGTGTTGCTTATTATGATTATTTCCATCGTTAGTTGACGAAATAAATGGAGTACTTGGAGATGGACAAGAAGGTTTGAAGACTCTCAAGGACAAGGCAAGCATCCCTTTGACCATGTTTGAAAAACCTTTTTATGCATGTCTCATAGCACCTTAGTATCAATGCATCGGAATCATGTAGAGGTGGTGACCGCTTTGGTTGGTACCTTTGTTACTTTACTATTGAAACTTGCATCAAGCATGACCCTACCTTCCTATGAGGGTTATGTGGGTGGGAGTAGATAGATATATGCTATAGTAGTTGGCTACGCAAAATGGGTCAGTGTTATGCATGGAAAGAAACAAGTGTGGTTTGACATACTTACAAATAACCCAATGGGTGCCACTAATGCCCCTGGGAGATGATGAGGAACTAGGGCACTACTTGGTGGAGAAGTAGTGTACCGAGGCTTGAGGAAGGTGTTGTTTATAGAGACGGATTAGACTTAAGATTTGTCGACCGTCCCAACCAAACATGCGCAACCACTCTACCCTTACATGGGAAAGGGCTTTATTGATTACCTAGGTCGATACTAGCATGGTGCCCACATTACTAGTGACGGGGGTGACATGAGGTCACTCTCGGGACGGGGTCGTGCTTGGATAGACGGCCATGACTGTCTTTACAGGGCATCGGACACACCGTTGGTACCCCGTGCTTGTGGTATGAGATGAATATGGGAGTGAGGCTCCACAATTTTTAAGATGTGAAATGTTGGGCATGGGGGTTACTACCAATCGAGTGGACTCTGTGTTAGTGTCGTCTAGGGAAAGATAGTGATCGGGTGCTTACCCCGGGTACTTGAGGTACCACGGGTCGTGGATGACACGGAAGTTCCCTGGATCTTGTGGGTAAAGTGTGCAACCTCTGCAGAGTGTCAAACTATTCAAATAGCCGTGTCCACGGTCAAGGACAGTTGGGTGGTGCTGCTTAGACTATGTCCTTAAGTTTCTGGAAAACAACACAGATTGGGTAAATCTGCTAACGTGGTTTGTGAGAAAGTCACGATGATCTTGAGCAAGAGTTGTTCATAACTCTTTTCCGATGTTGGTGTCTGTAACCTCCTAATACTTGTTGCAGACGCATGCATGCCCTGGTTATATGTTGATCATACTTGCATATGAAAAACTAGCTTTCCGCAAAACTTCCAATTTAGCAGTAGAGCCTTGCATAATTATTCTGTCATCACACGTGGGTTGCTTGCGAGTACATTCCAAGTACTCATTGGCTTGCCACTAGTTATTTTATTGGCCAGGCATGAAAGAACAGTATATGATAAAGATTTCTTGGTGACGAACATGCGAGCTAGGACGCTTCCCAGTCAGAATGCCTGTAGGGTTAAGGCAGATGGCATGGGTCCAATTTGTTATTGAAGATTTCCGCTGCAATGATATACTCAAGACGTGACCATAATGGTCACGATTTGTGTAATACGGTATGTATGGATGTAAGACTCTTGTTATTCAGCTTCTATGTGTTCAATGAGCATTGATCTCTGGGATCACTGTACACGTTCATTCGGTGATCACGACTTATGAGTCGGAGTCCCCACACCAGTGCACCTAAGTTGGTTGAAAAATCATATCTGTGTGTATGGGTGAATTCATAGGTCCCATGCAAGAAATGAGAATGCAATTCAAACATGTGGACATAGTGGCTCGACAAGAAACTTTCAGAATCTTGGTTTTTAAATTCCTCTAAATCCAAAACTTGCCTAAAAATCCTGAAACTTGGCATTGTGCCATGACATGCCACCAGCATGCTATGGTAATTTTTTTGGCTGAATTCGGACAAGTTTTGGCATATGCTTCTTGCAAACCGGAGCTTCTCTCAAGAAGGCTCGTGGTTTTTTTACAGAGGCAACATAGAACTATATGAGTGTAGTGTTAAAATTTGGAATTATTTCGGGTTCATTTGGCCTTTTTTATACATTAGTTGAGTTTTTGGGCACTTAATGTGCATAATTCAAATTTGAACTACAACCACATGCTCCAGTGTACCAAAGTTGGT
This sequence comes from Secale cereale, assembly GCA_902687465.1. NCBI lineage: Eukaryota > Viridiplantae > Streptophyta > Magnoliopsida > Poales > Poaceae > Secale > Secale cereale. Next base: position 170,396,570 of record LR738712.1, read on the forward strand.
TGAAAAATGAGATGTGTGTCTTTGCGTGAATTTATAGGTCCCATGCAAGAAATGGGAATGAAATTCAAATATATGGGCGTTGTGCCTTGGCCAGAAACATTGAGAAGCTTGAGTTTTAAATTCATGTAAATCCAAAACTCGTCTGAAAATCATGAAACTTGGCATGGTGTCATGACATGGCAGCAAAATAAAAATTGGCCGTACTGAGAAGGTGCATGCATTAACAACCAACAAAGTCATTTTGGAACAAGAGCTGTCACGTTACAATCGGAAACACAAGTATTACTGCAACCGTGGGCATTGTACTAACAATTTATGTATCTCCACACATCCCCTTTTTATTAGCTATGAGGCGTCGCACGAGGTAGCTATTTCAGTATGGGAGGCGTGCGAACAGACCGATGCGCATGCTTATATGGAGGCGAGCCCTTTGACCTCCATCCGACGCGCACCTCTCTCCCAACTTCTTCATTAATGGAGCCTGAGCCCATGATTATTTTATAGCCGCTTAATGGTGTGGATATGTCTCACTTGACTAAGATTTAAGAGAAAAAGAAATCTGGCAAGAAAATTTTGCACGGATCATGATATAAGATCTGACGGACATATATTGCAACGACTGAGACTTAGCCAGACTGATATAAATATAATGATGATGACAATATAGGCAATATAGTGACGATGGTAATGGATAATAATTTTATAATTGTGTTACATATTTAGGAAGAAAAAAATGCCACATGCGGCAACGCCAGAAAGACACACGAGAAAAAGAATGAGAAAGACACTCCCGCCACAAAGAAGAAGAATAAGGACGACGTGGACTAGTTCTGGGAACGATTGGCAATGATCTCTTTCATCTCCTCAACACGTTGCTCGACAACAGCCACAGATTCCTCCACCAGCCTTTCGCGCTTGGTGCGGAGCATGGCATTCTCTTCCATAAGTTTCTGGGCGTTGTCGCCCGTCCTCCTCATCAAGGAAGTGCTATCCTCCTACTAGTCCACACTTCCACCGATCTTTGCCGTCAGCAGGTCGCGCTCAGTGCGGAGCTTCGCATTGTCCTCCCTTAGTCGCCGGTTGACGCCGGTAGCATTTTTAAAGGAGGCATTCATCTCCTCCTACAACCTCGACCAGCCGGACTTCCGATCCATCAGGTTATCAAACATCGCATGCATGTACCTGTGAGAGTCATCGCCTGCCCGCGAGTAATCTTCCCAGGCCACCGCGACGCGAGCGGACCTCTCTGCAGCAGCTGCGGCGTGGAGAGACATAGCTGCCGCTTTCGTGGCGCAGCCGAACCAGTCCACTACTTCGACGATGCGGCAGGACCTCTATGCTGCTTCGGTGGCACAGCGGGAGAACTTTGCTGCTACAGCAGCGCGGCAGGACATGTCGGTGGCTTTCGCCGCGAGGCAGGACATCTCTCTTGCTTCGGCTTCCATGCTCGCGTCTCTCCCTGGTAATTTCTCCACCCAGATCACGCGGGCCACAGCAGAGGCAAGGAGAAAGAAAGACTTGTTCATCTAGTGAAGAGGAGGGCGATCGAGGAGGAATGTACAGTCATCCTTGAGTACGTAGGTAGTATTTATAACCCCAGTAATATGCTGCCAAGTCGGAAACCATTTAGGTTTTGATCGGTGTGAACTGTGAACATGTTTTGACCAGTGTGAACAGTAATTGGGAATGTGAAGGGAAGAAAGTTCCAAATTTACTGATGGTTCATATTTCAAAGCGTGGTACAATTCTCAGAAGGCTTAAAGTGGGCACATGTTCTCGGACGCGTATGTGGCGTTTGCACCATACGATGCACCGCAATCGGTGATGTCAGCACATGACTTGTTCCATCAACCATGTGCGCTCGTTATTACTATCACGCATGCTTCTTTTAATTAGAATGTGTGCTCGTCTAGCGCACACACCTTGATTTGTGTGACCATTGCTGTTAGGTGTGGCTAATCATAAATAGTTCATCCGTGTGAAGTCCATGCCGTATATCGCACACAACTTGACCTGGCTGACCGTTTATGTTGTTGTGCTCATCGCACACAATTCATTCGAGTGAACCGTATGTCACACATCACACATGCAATTGTAATATGGACCATGTTTGATGTATCCGCCATCGCAAATGTGTTCCCATATTTTTTGACGGTTTTTTAACATCACCGTTCGCGATTAATGCATCGCACACAATTCCGTTTAAGGGTCTCCGATTGGACTTTCGCGTTTGGACCAACCTTTAGTAGTGGATTAACCCCCTCGCAAGCATCCGCAACTACTAAAGAAGAATTAAGATAAAAATATAACCATAGCATTGAACATATGGATTCAAATCAGTCCCATACGCAATAGCGCATAAACTAGGGTTTAAATTTCTTTCACTCTAGCAACCCATCATCTAATAACTACTCCACAATGCATTCCCTTAGGCCCAAAGATGGTGAATTGTCATGTAGTCGACGTTTACACGACTCCACTAAGGGAATCAAAACATACATATCATCAAAATATAAAATGGATATCAAATTCACATGATTACTTGCAACATGACTTCTCCCGTGGCCTCAAGAACAAGGAAAACTACTCAAAAATAATATTCATGCTCAAGATCAGAGGGATATTTCATAGCATAATGGATCTTAACATATAATCTTCCACAAAATAAACCATATAGCATCAACTACAAGGTGTAATCAACACTACTAGTCACCCACAGGTACCAATCTGAGGTTCTAGTACACAAGAGATGAACTAGGGTTTTGAGATGAGATGGTGTTGTTGAACATGATGAAGATTGGCCTCCCAAAGATGAGAGGGTTGTTGGTGATGACGATGGCTTCGATTTCCCCACCCGGAGGGAAATTCCATCAGCGGATTCGCTCCACCGAAGGGCAAAAGTGCTCTTGCCCAGGTTTCGCCTCGAGACGGTGGCACTCCATCCCGAAAGTCATCACTTTATTTTTTTTCTAGGTGAAAATACCTTATACAATAGAATATGGGCACCGGAGGTGGGCCAAGTGCCCGCCACCCACCAGGGCGCGCCTGGAGGGGGTGGCGCACCCTGGTGTCTCGTGGCCGCCTGGTAGCCCCCCTCGCGTAGTTCTTTTCTCCAGTATTTTTTATTTATTACAAAATAATTCTCCGTGATGTTTCAGCTCATTTGGAGATGTGCAGAATAGGTATCTCTAACATAGCTTTTTCAGGTCCAAAATTCCAGCTGCCGCATTCTCTCTCTTTGTGTAAACCTTGCATATTATGAGAGAAAAGACATTAGAATTACTCCATAAAGTGTTATAAAGCATAAAAACACTATAAATAATAGTAGGAAAACATTATGCAAAATGAACATATCAACTCCCCCAAGCTTAGACCTCGCTTGTCCTCAAGCAAAAGCCGATATCGAAAATCATGTCCACATGTTTAGAGAGAGAGAGAGGTGTCGATAAAAACAAAATATAGACATAGTAGCATCATGATTTTTATTCTAAGAACAACAAACTTTATCAAAAAACTTTAACATATAACTTCTCATGAGCAAGTAACATTTCATCACAACATTGAAGTAGGAAGCATAAACTTTATTGAAAACCAACAAACTATGTTCTCAGTCAACTTTGCAACTAAAATTCATAATATATTCAGGAAGAGTCTTGTATCGGAGCCTTTTGGCAACTCCACTTACTCAACTATCATTTAATCTTATATGATTGCCAACACTCACTGCATTATATGAGCAAAAAGTTTCAACCGGAGACATAGAATATAGTTTCGCCTCCCAACTTATTCACCTCAAAGGTGATGTCAACAATAATAAATCATCCTCACTCATATCCAACATGATATATGTGCCTGGATCTTTCCCCACCGCATGATGCTTACCAAAGAAAGTAAAAAGGAATAGAGGACAATACTTTGACTCTTGCATAAAAGTAAATACATAAAAGTAAAAGATAGGTCCTTCGTAGAGGGAAGCAGAGTTTGTCATGCACGTTTTGGTTTTGTATGCCCAATATCTTAATGCAAAAGGGCATCAATTATATTGCCCCTCATGATAGCAACCTTTATTATGCAGTCCGTCGATTTCATTACTTTGCCATCACAATTTCATAAAATGCTTATTTTCTATTACACTAAATGATCAAACACATTTAGAAGCAATTTTTATTGGGTCTTTTACATCTGTCTCCCTAACTCGAACCCACTACTCACATTTGCCCCTTATTCGAAAGCCTGCTCAAAAATGCCACTCAGCCGTCATGTCCCCTTACAGAATTGCCCTTCCGTGCCATTTCCGTCATGTCAAAGTTGTTTGACCGGTAAGCGACCGTTTCTTTGACATTTTTGCCCCTCCGTCCTTACACATGGGCCCAGGTCACCGGTTCACTCTCTCTCCCTCTCATTCTATCGCCCGAGCCGCACGATCTCTCTTTCTCCCCCAAGTTGCCTCCCGTCATAACCCTAACCCTAGATCACTCGATCCCAACTCGCAAGGCTCGATCTACTGATGGCGTCCATGGTGGAGCTTCAGATTTGACTCCGTGTTGCACTCTGCTACAACTTGAAGGAGACACCGGCGACGGGATGGATGGGGACAACAGTTGTGGCGGTGGTGAACGAGGGAGCGCTCCACAACCACACAAGTATGCTTCGGCGGGGTAAGTTTCTCTTCTAATCTGGAGTTGTCTCATGCCGTTTGTAGCACGATTTGTTCTTGTAGTTTAATTTGTTGACCTAGTTCATAGTGCTCATGGCGTTGGGATATCTCTCTATTTTCCATAGTCATCATAGGATGGACCCCGATAGAGCAGATGGGATGGAATGTAGAATGGAAACCACGCTTCTAGCTCGTGCTGGCACAAGATCATCCAATACAGGATTCTCCTTTCCTTTTGTTGCTGACCAACAATAGACTTTTAATCAGTTTAGATCTGCGATATGTGCTCAATATCCATGGGGTATATATGATGCAGTGGAATTCAGGTACTGGGACATTGCAAAATCAGCTTGGGTCCCTGTCCAGTGTGATGATGAGCTTGGTATCATGTTTGCAATACATGATTCTTTCCCTGCTAAACTAGAAATCAGTGTCATACAAAGGAAGGGAGGAGAGCCAGAGAGCAGAGGAACAAGATCTCAGTCTAGGTCTAGAGGTAAAGGTAGGACCAGCCAATCAAGGGGCAGGAAAAAAACAACAACTCATGTGTCTGACAACAGTTCCATGCAGGCACCAGGAACACCTACTATAGAAGTTCCTAGGCATGCAGGCCCCTCACATAGTAGAGATTCAGGTGACCCCTATACTGAAGAGGGACTGCCAGATGATTGGCCAAGTGATGATGATGATGAAAGGTTGTTTCCACACTTTGTAACAAGGAAGCAAGGCAATGAGAAAGATGATGAGGATGAAGATTATGTTCCACCCCATGAAGGCATGTTTGCCGAGGCAGGTGAAGATGAGAAGGAGGAGGATAGGGACATGGGATACTCTGAGACATCTGATGAGGAAAGACCGGATGTGCACTAAAATAGAGATGATCCTTCTTTGAAATAGGGAACAATTTTTTCTAGTGCTATAGACTGTAGAAATGCTCTTGCAATTTTCTTAATAAAGACTCAAAGTGAATTTGTGATAGACAAGAGTGATAGTACTAGGTTGACAGTACATTGTGCTTATAAGAGGTGTCAATGGAGGATGGATGCCTCCTTAATGAGACATAACACACTGTTTCGGGTATTAACTATAGCAACTAACAGTGCATTTGTAGTTTGCAACATTGATACTGTATTTTGTTTGTTTGTTGCGGCACATAGGTTCTGACATGTGTCTGAACTTTCATGCATGCAGGTTAAGGTAAAAAAAAACAGCTCATACATGTCCCAGTGTGAACACGAGAAAAAGATTGAGGTCAGCTAAGAGTAGATGGGTTGCTGATCCTGTGAAGACCTAGGTTTCAGAGGATTCATAAGTGGGACCAACAGAATTGCAGAAAAATTTGAAGAAGAAGTATGGCCTGGCAGTTCCATATGTGAGAGTATCCTATGGGAAGCAAATGGCACTTGACAATATCTATGGTAAGTGGGTTGACTCTTTTCAATTATTGTATACTTTCAAGGCAGAAGTGGAGAAAGCATCTCCTGGCAGTGTAGTTAGCATTGATAAACACACTATAGAGCACAAACTAAATGGGAAGAGCAGACATAAAGAGTGCTTTAGAAGAGTATTTGTTTCTTTCGAAGCATGCTGGCAAGGTTTTTTGAATGGATGTAGGCCTTATCTTGCAGTAGATGCCACTTCATTAAATGTTAGATTTAGTGGGCAACTAGTTAGTGCATGTGCTGTGAATGCTTGCAACTAGATCTTCCCAGTTGCATATGGAGTTCTTGAGGGTGAAAATATAGAAAGTTGGACTTGGTTTTCTCAGAATTTAAGAGAGCTTGTAGGACACCCACCAGGGCTTGTTATCCACACTGATGCATGCAAAGGCCTGGAGACTATAGTGGAAGCTGTGTTCACAGGTCTGGAGCACAGAGAATGCATGAGGCATTTGGCTGCAAATTTGACAAAAAAGTTTAGGGGGAAATTCTTTGATGAAAATTTATGGCCATGCTCATTGAGATATAGCATAAAGAAACACAACTATCATCTTAGGCAGTTGTACAGTAAGTCTGGGGTGACAGAGTACTTAGAGGAGCACCATAGCAAGCTATGGGCAAGGTCACTATTCAATGAAGTGTGTAAAGTAGATTATGTTAATAACAATCTAGCTGAGTCCTTTAATTCAAATATTAAAAAATGGAAGGGACATTGTGGACTTGCCAGACAAAATAAGACAATTTATAATGGAAAAGTTTGATCTCAGACATCAGATTGCAGCTGGAACATTCATTGGCCGCATCATAATCCCCAAAGTCATGAAAATGCTTCATGCAAAATCTAAGGACATTGATATGGAGATAGTGAAGAGAAGCACATATGAGGCAGAGATCACAGTAGTTGCCAATGAAAAAGGAGAGTGGAGATATACATTAAATTTGGAAACTAGGACTTGCAGTTGTAGAAATTGGTAGTTAACTGGAGAACCTTGCATACATGCTTTGTATTTATTACTTCAAGGAGAGGCCCAGTAAGTGAGATTGATCTGTATGTACATGAGTAATTTTCTGTTGCTAGGTGCAATGCTACTTATGCTGAAAATTTGCCATCAATGGAGGGCAAACAACAGTGGCATGTGGTGGATCATGGGTTTAAATTGTATGCTCCATTGCAAAACAGGGCCCCTGGTAGACCTAGGAAGACAAGAATTAGGGGAAAATCTGAGGGAAAAGGACTTGGAGGAAGGAGAAAGAAATGTGGCAGGTGTGGAAGGCTTGGCCATCGTGGCACTCACTCCAAGGAATCCATTGACCCAGCTTTTGCAGAAGAAGAGCACTAGGGGCTGAAAGTGCAACAAATGACCATTTAGTTGCTGAAACTAATGTTAAAAATGCTACAGAGGTTAAAACTGATGTTGATAATGCTACAGAGCTTGAAGCTGACGCTGCAATTGCTACAGATTCACCAACAGTGTCATCTGATGTAAGGTGCAATTGCTACAAATGTTCTCATTTCAATTTTTGCTTCATTTAATGTTCTCATTTCATTTTTTGCTTCATTTAATGTTCTCATATCAATTGTAGCCCAAGAAAGGACTAGGAAAGGGAAGCTGATAGAGCGATGTCACCAGCCAAGAAGAGGCTCAAAGTGCACCAGATCCTACAGTAGGATCTGTAACTGGAAGCAACCAGCTAAGCAAAGAAGTGAGCAAAACTGTCACCACAAGGTGGAGTTTGAGGCTCTTAACTACCCCTGCTTGCTACACCAGGAGCAAGAAGATGAAAGATATGTGACTGGAATCTTTTAGTGTTGTTTTTGTTGTTTAATAACTATTTGTCAACTTTTTAGCTGCTATCTTAAGTGTGTGATGCTGAAATTATGAACTTATGTAATGGTGAACTTGTGAGCTGCTATCTTCAATGTGCAATGCTGGATTTATGCTATCTTGTGAGCTGCTAGTTTCAAATATAATGTGATCTGCTATCTTGTGAGCTGCTAGTTTCAAATATTATGTGAGCTGCTATTTTGTCACAACAGATCATTTGGTCAAATATATCAATCTATGCTATTTCAGTTATTGTTCAAAGCAAGATGACAAGCAAGATTATTGAGTCATTTCCAAATAGCAACATCACAACATTCCCAAATCACAACATTGTTCTTGTGATAATACATTCGCAAACTAAGCTCCGTCATAGCATACACTACAAAGAGAAATCCATTTAGTATGGATTATTATATCACCCAGAAACAAATGTGGCCAAAACTCTAATACCAAGAACTATGATAAATCCCCATGCTTGGATAAGCTCGTTCCTCTTCTTCATCTTCATCTTTAGTTTCTTGTTCTTCTCGGTTAGATACATCACCCTCCTCTCTAAATCAAGAGCTTTTAGCCATCTCTTCTCCAATCCTGCATGAAGCTCCTCAAATGCACGAGCAACACGTTCGGTCGGTGGCGGGTCAATCCAGACAACCCAGTCACATTCATCAGGAAGCTGCAAAATCAATGATCAAATGAGAAAGAGGACAAAGACCAGAATTGAATCAAGTTTAAAAGCCAAACACTTACACCAAGAGGGCCGCCGAGAAACCTTCTACCGGAGCTTCCTCCTCCCGAGGCGACGCGATGAGCAGGAATAAGCCCAAGGCTAGGGCACCGCCGCATCGACCGAACCTCAAGGCCACAGAATGTCAGATCGGGGATGTAAAACTCCGATTCAAATTGAACTATGCCGACACCATCAACATAACATCAAAAAAATCACCAAATTGATGAACCCTAATTCCGCAATATTCCCAAATATCCCCCAAATCGACACTAAAACTTACATTGGCGGCCACCGACGAGCTCGCAGAAGACATGACTGACGTGCCTGACGTACACATCTGTCACCACGCAATGCCCGACCTGCCCCTCTCTCCCCGACCGCGAAATCGCCTCATCCAGTGTGTGCTGAAAAATTCCCTTGTCGTCGTGAGGAAGAAGAAAGAGGGGGAGAGAGAGTGAACTGGTTAGTTGGGCCCATATGTAAGGAAGGAGGGGCAAAAATGTCAAAGAAACGACACGTTAACGGTCAAAGAACCTTGACTGGATGGAAACAGCTCGGAGGGGCATTTCTATAAGGGCACATGATGGTAGAGGGGCATTTTTGAGAAGGCTTTCGAGTTAGGGGTATATCTGATTAGGTGGTTGGAGTTAGGGACGGAAAAGTAAATGGCCCATTTTTATTACCCCGATGACAACTTACTTGAAGGATCTTACTGAATCCATAGGTAGGTATGGTGGACTCTCAAAACATGAATTTGGATTTATGGGTTTTTGATGCACAAGCAGTATCTCTATTTAGTGCGGATTTTTGGCTAGCAAAGATGTTGGGCAGGCACCACATCTTGAAGGATATATGACAATATAACTTCTGTGTGAATATGTACAAACATAAATCATTACGTTGTCTTCCTTGTCCAACGTCAATAGTTTGACATAAGATATTTAATGTGGGATCAAAATCATAAAATATGTCCAAGATAGTGTATTTTCATGTGAATCTTCCCTTCCCTCATTAATTCTTTCATGGATTGCATTATTGACCAATGCTATGTTTGTCAACTTTCAACAAATTTTACTGCTTATACTTTTCCTTATGTGATGTCATTACTTACCATAAGGTTAGCATATGATATTTTTCATTCATTCTTTTATTTTGATCGAAACAGAAAAGTATAGAAGCAAATACTCAAACTAAACCTTATTACATAACTCTCACTCGATTACATATATAGATAGATCACGAAAAGGATCGAACTAAGGTAGGAAAAGGTAAGAAAAATGACAGTGATATGATACCGTCGCATCTCCCCCAAGCTTGGCACAAGCCAAGGGGAGTGCACATACCCGTGTACCCAGGTCTCCTTCTTTGGTGATGAAGATGAAGGTGGTAGTGTAGATGAGGTAGGTGCGAACTTGTCCTCCGGCTTCCATGACAGCGGCTCACCATGATAAGAGGAAGCACGAGTCTCCAGAGTCCTGCAACTGGCGGCTACTCATACCTTTAAATCTTGCTTCATACTCGAAAACTTGATTTTGAAGATCATGGATTTGGCTTTGCAGAAAATAAATTTGCTCGTTGAGGGTGAAGATGATGTCCTTCATAGACTGGCCATTCATCTTGTGATCACGGGTGAATTCCGTGATCATGAGGTGACTGGCACTGAGTCCATGCTCCACCATCCCCAGGCACTTGAAGATCTCCTGCTCCACCACCTCAAGCCTGGCCTCCACGCTCACCATCCCCTTGGGGCCTTGAACGTCCCGGTTGTGCACCACCCCCTCACGCAGCTCAATGGCTTGAGGGTGCTTCAACACCTCCAATAGGTAGGGGTTGATGACCTTCTCGATGAACTTAGTCCTTGGAGGAGCTTGGGGCAGCCATGACGATCTATATCTGTTGGAAAAGCAGCACAAAACACGAACAGAGGATTTCTCTGCGATATGATGGTCAAATTGTCCGGGGGTATATGTAAAGATTTTTTATCTTGGGAAACAAGCATATGGAAGGAGAACGGATTTGGGATGGTGCCCGAGGGGCCCACCAACCACCAGGGCGCACCAGGTGGGGCAGGCGCGCCCTGGTGTCTCATGGGCACCTGGGTTGCCTTCTCGGTTATTTATTATTTTCCTTTTTTTTCTAATATTCCAAAACTGACAGAAAATATTTTTACAGATTTTTTGAAGTCCATTAACTTACCATATCACGTACCTCTTCCTTTTCAGGGTTCTAGACTATTCTGGAAGGTTTCTCTTATGTTCTCCTCCGGTGTCATCGTTTGGATAATGTTAGTTTCAACATTAATAGGTGTACGTGAATTATAGTGCTTAATTCTTTGTGCATTGACCACCTTCGGGTTGGTACCTTTGGCATTATTAATCCTGATAGCTCCAGAGCCATAAACTTCTTCGATGATAAATGGTCCTTCCCATTTGGAAAGAAGATTTCCAGAAGAAAAAAATATAAAACAAGAATTGTATAATAAAACATATTCACCAAATTTCAATTCCCGCTTTTGGATTCTTTTGTCATGCCATATTTTAACTCTTTCTTTAAATAGTTTAGCATTTTCATAAGCTTCGGTTGTCAGTTCATCTAGTGAGCTAATATACAATAACCTCTTTTCACCAGCAAGTTTGAAATCATAATTGAGTTCTTTAATTTCCAAATATGCTTTATGTTGCAATTGAAGAGGCAAATGGCAATATTTTCCATAAACCATTTTATATGGAGACATACCCATAGGATTCTTATAAGCTGTTCTATAGGCCCAAAGTGCAACATCAAGTTTCTTAGACCAATTCTTTCAGGACCTTTGACAATTTCTTGTAATATTAATTTTATTTCTGTATTGCTAAGTTCAACTTGACCACTACATTGAGGATGATAGGGTGATGCAGTTCTATGGTTGACATAATCTTTAGGAAGCAATTTACGGAAAGCACCATGAACAAAATGTGAACCACCATTAGACATTAAATATCTAGGGACTCCAAATCTTGGGAAGATAATTTCTTTAAGCATTTTAATGGAGGTTTTGTGATCAACACTGCTAGTTGGAATATCTTGTACCCACTTAGCGGCATAATCAACGGCTACGAGAATATGTGCAAACCCTATAGAGGAAGGAAAAGGTCCCATATAATTAAAGCCCCAAACATCAAATGGTTCAATAACAATTGAATAATTCATAGGCATCAACTGACGCTTACCGATATTACCAATTCTTTGACATTCATCACAAGATAAGACAAACTTACGAGCAGCTTTGAAAAGAGTAGGCCAATAAAAACCAGATTGTAATACCTTGTGTGCATCTCCCGCATGATGTCCTCCGTAAGCTTCAGAGTGACATTTCCGTAGGATTTGTTCCTGTTCATGCTCAAGTATACAACGTCTAATAATACCATCTGAAAGCACAAGTGCTCCCTGGGTGATTTTGGTAATTAATGTCAACATATATCTTGCTGGACTAATGTTTTCATCTAGTATATTTCACACAAGTTCAACAAATGGAGTAGCATGGAATAGAGGATGTGGAACCCCTTCAAGATGATAAGGACGTAGGATTGTCTCAAGCTCAAAGTTCAGGACTCTACATTTTCTATTTTAGTGATCCAAGATCACATTGAGTCCATAGGAAAGGCAATACTATTAAAAGGGGATGAGGTGTTACTTAATGGCTTGCTTGCTCAAAATGCTTAGTGATATGCTCCAAAACCCTCAACGACTTTCTCACATCCACATATGTCCCAAAGTAAAAGTCAAACTCGGCCCCACCGAAATATTCTATCCGGCGCCACCGACTTCAGTTGCCATAGCCACTGCTAGAAACCCTAAACACTTCGGTCTCAGCGATAGGGATATCGGTCTCACCGAGATGGGAATGTAAACTCTTTGTTTTCCTATTAGTAACATTTTGGTCCAACCGAGATGTAAGAATCGGTCTCATCGAGTTAGATTTGCAAACTCTCTGTTACCTCTTCGTAACGTTTCGGCCCAACCAAAACAAGCAAATCGGTCCCACCGAGTTTGCGTGACCAACCCTCTGTGTGCTTATTACCAAAATCGGTCCCACCGAGTTTGTGTAATTGGTCTCACCGAGATTTCGTTATGCCCTAACCCTAATGAAATCGGTCCTACCGAGTTGATCATATCGGTCCCACCGAAATGCCGAACGGTCCCATTATGAACTAAATCGATCTGACCGAGTTCTCTGAATCGGTCCCACCGAATTTGGTAAATTTTGTGTAACGGTTAGATTTTGTGTGGAGGCTATATATACCCCTCCACCCACTCTTCATTTGTGGAGAGAGCCATCAGAACATACCTACACTTCCATAATATATGTTCTGAGAAAGAACCACCTACTCAAGTGTTGAGATCAAGATTTTCCATTCCTACCATATGAATCTTGTTCTCTAGCCTTCCCCAAGTTGCTTTCCATTCAAATCATTCTTCCACCATATCCAAATATGTGAGGAGCTGTTTGAGTGTTGGGGAGACTATCATGTGAAGCATTTGAGCAAGGAGTTCATCATCAACACACTGTCTATTATCTTTTGGAGAGTGGTGTCTCCTAGATTGGTTAGGTTTCACTTGGGAGCCTCCGACAACATTGTGGAGTTGAACCAAGGAATTTGTACGAGCAAGGAGATCGCCTACTTCGTGAAGATCTACCCTAGTGAGGCAAGTCCTTCGTGGGCGATGGCCATGGTGGGATAGACAAGGTTGCTTCTTCATGGACCCTTCGTGGGTGGAGCCCTCCGTGGACTCGAGCAGCCGTTACCCTTCGTGGGTTGAAGTCTCCATCAATGTGGATGTACTATAGCACCACCTATCGGAACCACGACAAAAACATCCTTGTTTTCACTTGTGTTTGCTCCTTCAAACTCCTCCCTTTACCTTCACATGTAATTGCTTTACATTCCGCTGCTATACTCTTAGAATTGCATGTGTAGGTTGATTGCTTGACTTGTGCTAAGTTGCTAAAATCTGCCAAGAACTAAAATTGGGAAAAGGCTAGATTTTGCTTTAGTCAAGTGGTCAAAGTTGCATGCTTTACTTCACAATACATATATACTCTTGTTATGTATGCTTGTTGTGTATTGTGAAAGTTAAACATGTGCTAAATCTCCACTCCAACTTCAAGTATTTTAAAAGCTGCCACTTTTCTTGCTAGAGTCTATTCACCCCCCCCCTCTAGACACATACTCTTCTCGATCCTTTCAATTGGTATCAGAGCATTGGTCTCCATTGCTTTGGTTTAATCACTATTGGAGGAAGATGGATGAGTCTACGTTGGGGAGTATTAGACGTAGAGTGCATGTGCTTGATGGAGAGTACTTTCATGAATGAAAAAATGAGATGCTTGAGATCTTCAATGAATGTCATTTGAACAAGTACATTGGTAATCCTTGTATGCCCCCATTGATGCTTCGAATCCTACTTTCAATGAGAAACTTGACATGGTTCGAAATGTTAGGACTATTAATCTTATCACGAGAGGATTGCCTAGAAACTTGCTTGTATGTTTGCCAACTATTGAATGTGCTTATACTATATGGAGATTTCTAGAGGAACAATTCCCAAAATATTCCTTGAAAAATCTGGATGAGATTCTCCATAAGTCTATTGCCTTAAATAAGATGAGTACTAGTGATCCTAAGTTTTGTGATTGTTTTTTTGTGATTCCTGAACTCATGCGTGCCAAAGGAGATGTTGGAATAATTAGCAATATCATTTCCGAAGTCATTAGAATTCATAGAGATGAACATTGTTACGGTCATACTTCTAATGAATCACTCTCTCTAGGTGTTGATCAATCACATGACGATGAGGAACATGGATACTACAATGAGGATGATCTTGATGAACAAATGAGATATTTCGGTCTTATGGCAAATCTTCATGGTTACACAGCCGAAGGAAAGGAATGGGTTCTTGATAGTGGTTGCACGGATCACATGACCAGAGATAAAGACATGTTTGATGTGCTTGCTAGAAATGATGGTCCACAAAAGTATGTTACCTTTTGTGACAACTCTAAGGGTAAAGTTGTTGGCCTTGGTAAGGTGGCCATATCCAACGATGGCTCAATTAAGAATGTCATGCTTGTAGAATCTCTCGGATATAATCTTCTCTCCGTGTCTAGATTATCTGGTTTTGGTTTAAATGTGCTATTCAGTCGTGTTGATTGCCAAGTCTTTCTTAGAGATAATTATAATATGGTATTTACCGGCATTCGTAGAGGTGACCTATACATTGTTGACTTCACTAAGAAATCCCAACCTCGCACTTGTTTTATTGCTATATCTTCTAAAGGTTGGTTGTGGCATAGAAGGTTAGGTCATGTCGGCATGAGAAATCTTGATAAGCTAATTAACGGTGATCATATCCTTGGTGTTAAAGATGTTATATTTGACAAGGATAGACTTTGTAGTGCTTGTCAAGCAGGAAAACAAGTTGGAGGAAGTCATCCCGTGAAGAACATCATGACTACTAGAAGACCACTTGAGCTACTTCACATGGATCTTTTTGGTCCCAATGCTTACAAAAGCCTTAGTGGTAACTTTTTTGGATTAGTCAGTGCTGATGATTTTTCAAGATTTGCGTGGTGTTCTTTCTTGATGATAAATCACGGGTCCAAAAGATCTTCAAAAACTTTGCTAGGATGGCCCAAAATCAATTTGAAGTGAAGATCAAGAAGGTTCGTAACGACAACGGAACGGAGCTTCACGAACAAGGGATTTCACATGAGTTCTCGGCTACGTACATGCCTCAACAAAATGGAGTTGTTGAGAGGAAGAACCGGACACTCATCGAAATGGCAAGAACGATGCTTGACGAATACAAGAGCCAAAACACTTTTGGGCGGAACCGGTTGAGACAGCTCTTCATGCAACCAATCACTTGTCTCTTCACAAGCTTCTCGGCAAGAAGACATACGAGCTTCTAACTGGTAACAAACCCCAAGTTGGATACTTTCGAGTATTCGTCTCAAAGTGCTACATTATTGATAAGCACCGTCGTTCTAAATTTGCTCCTAAATCTCATGAAGGTTTCCTACTTGGTTATGGCTCAAACTCTCACACTTATCGTGTCTACAACAATTTCACCCAAAAGGTAGAAGAGACGGTAGATGTGAAGTTTGATGATCTAACGGCTCGCAAATAGAGCAATTGTCAATTGATGTAGGAGATAAAGATCCTTCGGAAGCAATTCACGACTTGTCTATTGGCAAGATCCATCCAAATGAGGTGAAAGAGAGTACTTCGTCTGTCCATGTGGAAGCTCCTACCTCATGACAAGGTGAACCACAAGTTGACTTGGAGGCATCCACAAGTGGGACACGCCATGACGAAGGAAACAAGGATGTGCATCAAGATGAACTTCATAGACCTCCTTCTCCACCTCCACAAAGGGACAACAACACCAACAACAATGAAGAAGGACGAGATGAAGAAGAAGATGATGAAGAGGATGTTCCACCCTGACCCAAGCAAAAGCTTTCACGAGTTAGAGCAAGAATTGCTAGAGATCTTCCCGTAGAGCAAATCTACAATGATATCCAAACCGGGAGAATCACTCACTCTAAATCTCGTTTAGCTAACTTTTCTGAACATTACTCTTTCATATCTAACCTTGAACCTATGAAGGTTGAAGATGCTCTTGATGATCCGGATTGGGTGAACGCTATGCACGAAGAGCTACACAACTTTGAGAGAAATCAAGTGTGGACATTGGTCGAGAAGCTCGACAACAACCACAACCTCATTGGTACCAAATGTGTGTTTCACAACAAGCAAGATGGGGATGGTCAAGTTGTCCAGAACAAAGCACGTCTCGTCGCCCAAGGTTACACTCAAGTCGAAGGTATGGACTACGTGGAGACATATGCCCCTCTTGATATCACCTTGTACCAAATGGACATTAAAAGTGCCTTTCTAAATGGTGAAATTGAAGGGAAATTTTATGTTAAACAACCTCCCGGCTTTGTCAATCCTAAGAAACCAGATCATGTTTACAAACTTCATAAAGCTCTTTATGTTCTTAAACAAGCTCCTAGAGCGTGGTATAAATGCTTGACGAAGTTCCTTATTAAAAAATGCTTTGAGATTGGAAAAATAGATTCCACTCATTTTACTAAAAGGGTTAATGGAGAATTATTTGTGTGCCAAATTTATGTTGATGATATCGTATTTGGTTCTACTAACCCCCATTTTAGTGAAAGGTTTGGAAAGCTAAGGTCGTAAAAGTTTGAGATGTCTATGATGAGTGAACTCAAGTTCTTCCTTGGTTTGCAAATCAAGCAAACTAAGGGGGGTACCTTTGTTTCTCAAACAAAGTATACCAAGGACTTGTTCAAGAAGTTCAACATGCAAGAATGCAAAGGTATGATTACACCCATGCCTACTCGTGGACATCTTGACTTGACTAAGGATGGTGAACCGATTGATCAAAAAGTTTACCGCTCTATGATTTGTACATTGTTATATCTATGTGCCTCCCGCCCCGATATTACGCTAAGTGTGTGCATGTGTGCACGATATCAAGTAGCCCCTAAAGAATGTCATCTTAAGGCTATGAAAAGGATAGTGAGATACTTAATACATACACCAAATTTTGGCATTTGGTATCCTAAGAGGTCCTCTTTTGATCTTGTTGGCTACTCCGATTCGGACTATGCTGGTGACAAGGTTGATAGAAAGTCCACTTCGGGTACTTGTCAATTTATTGGTAGATCTCTTGTGTCTTGGTCCTCCAAGAAACAAAACTTGATATCCTTATCCACCGCCGAAGCAGAATACATTGCTGCTGGTTCATGTTGTGATCAATTGCTTTGGATGACCCAAACTCTTAAAGATTATGGGATATATGTGAAACATGTACCATTGCTTTGCGCCAATGAAGGTGCTATTAAGATTGCTCATAATCCTGTGCAACATTCTCGAACTAA
This sequence comes from Secale cereale, assembly GCA_902687465.1. Classification (NCBI taxonomy): domain Eukaryota; kingdom Viridiplantae; phylum Streptophyta; class Magnoliopsida; order Poales; family Poaceae; genus Secale; species Secale cereale. Next base: position 170,414,175 of record LR738712.1, read on the forward strand.
GCATATTGAAGTTCGTCATCATTTCATTCGAGATCATGTTGCTAAGGGTGATATCAATCTTAAACATGTTCGCACCGATAAGCAATTAGCGGATATATTTACTAAACCACATGATGAGAAAGTGTTTTGCAGGTTGAGAGGTGAATTGAACATTATTGATGCCTTAAACTTGGAGTAGGAACTCCATTTGGATACATGCAAGACATGAGTCTTTGACAAATCCTTGATATTTCTCTTATGATGTTGATCGTATGTCTTGGATATATTTGTACTCTTGCATGCTGTCTAACCCTTGTAGGCGCTTGGATGAATCTAAATCCATGGGATTGCAACTCACTCACATCTTGAGAAAACTCTACATCACCAAGTCTCTACAATTTGGTGGTTGAAGACAAGGAAGCATGAATTCTTTCAACATATCCTTTGAAAATTTCTATATATCAAATTTCATTTGGTATCAAGTTCTCATGATTGTCATTTTGGATACACAAGTGCTCTTCCTTGCAAATCTAACACATGTAGGTAGATGAACTCAAACTACAAATGGTGCTTCCAATACTTGATGAACTATATCAACCTTGAGCAACCCACACAAGTTCAACTACATGATCAAGATCAACACCACCACCCAAGGTATGTTATTCCATCTTAGAGAAGCTTTACCTCAAGCCATGGGTCAAAGAGGCTCAACATGATGTGAATACATCAAAATGCTTAAACTAAAAATGGCAACCACGTTTTGAGCTTAAACGATGAGTATGACCTATGATCAAGTGTCATCACTTGACTCCTAAGTCAATATACTCTAACATAGGTGACTTTGTCACCGACCAATTCGAGATGAAGTTCTCTAAGTGTTTATTTGTGCTCTTGCATCTGTTCCTAGCATTTTGTTCCCCTTCTCTTAAAAAAAATCATCTAGATTTTCTTTTCTCTGTTTTGTCTTGCATTTTCTGCATCCAATTCATTGCAAATCCTTCAGTTAATTCCTTGCAAATCTTTGTGAGATCTTTTTGCCTAGTGAGTTGCGATGGAAAAAATTTCTCTCAGTGTTGAACTCGGACCCACCGATTTGCCTCTTTCGGTCAAACCGAACCATCTCGGTGCCACCGAATGAAACAACTCGGTGCTACCGATTTCAATATTGAGGAACCAATTTGTCATTTGCATCCTGCATATTTATCCAGCTCCACTCAATGATTCTTGTCCTCTACCAGCATCACATTTTATATATTGCTCTGCTCTGTGACTCAAGGACCAAACCTATTTTGACGCTCACTCCAGACGATCCCTTCTTGGAAATTGATGTCAAAGGGGGAGAGAGAGTTCACATCAAAGCTTAAGGGGGAGAGAAAGTTCAAATCTTAAGGGAGAGAGAGTTCACATCAATAAGAACATCTCTTCAAGAGGAGAAAGGAATCACACATGCCCAGATGCTTGGTGTTCAAGAGGAGAGAAGTTACATTTCTTTAAGAGGGGAAAGGCATGTCTATGTTGTTGCTCTTATATGTTTTGCTATGATTCTGTTTCCCTACTTTCTTCCATTATCCAATATAAGATTCAGGGGGAGAAAGACTGCTAGGGATGAAAGTCCTTGAATTAATTGCATATCTTTTACCTTTGGGGACATGTTTGTATTCTAGAGTACCTAGTATTCACTCTCTACATGTTATCCCAATCTTGGTACTCTTGTGACCTCTTTTGTTGCTCTGTCTAGTAGATGTACCTATGTTATTTAACCATGTTTACTCAGGTTCGTCCCTTCATAAGCCAGCTCAAGATCACAAGGTAAGTATATGCATCACACTCATGTGCATGAAGATTTCCTGCTAATGTACATATTGTTTGCAAGAAGGAATCATGAACATGAGGATACACTTCATATATTCATATCATTTGCTCTGATGCATATAGCCAAGATACATGTAACTCATTGCTTGCTCTGTCATTTCTATGCTTTCACATAATCTTATATTCCATATTCACATGATTGCATACATGTAGGGGGAGCCTATGCATGTTACATGTCCTTCCAAAGCTTTACTTGCTATCCTACATATCATTATCTAAAGCTTTGATGTATGTTGTCATCAATTACCAAAAAGGGGGAGATTGAAAGCACAAGTGCTCCCTGTGTGATTTGGTAATTAATGTTAACATATCTCTTGTCGGTGTACAAAAAGGGGGGGTACACTTTTTGTACCCCTATGACTGTGCACGGGTAGTCTGAGCCACGGCGCCACCGCACCAAGCATGGCAAGGGAGGCAAGCCGGGGCAAGACTGAAGCCCGATGAAGGCTGGAGCGACGCTAAGAACAAGACCACGAAGAGCAAGGGGACGAAGCGGTTTCCCTGGCAAGATCCTTGCCGGGGCCGGCTCTGGCAGCCCCGGCAAGACCCTTGCCGCGGCAGCTC
>LR738712.1:170416656-170433042 GCA_902687465.1 Secale cereale
CCCCCCCCCCCCCCCCCCGCCGCCTAGGGAGCGAATCACCGTTGAGTCCACCACCCCCATGGGGGGAGGATTCGGGAGATATCCCCGTGGTGGCATGCAGATCTTTGTGAAGACCTTCAAGATCAGATGCGGCGGGATCCCAGCCAAGGAGGTCCACAAGGCCCCCGGCAAGCACCTTGCCGGGGATGACAGCAGGCGCCGCGGCAAGACCCTTGCCGGGGCCCCGGCAAGGACCTTGCCGAGGACATCCACGGGGCCACCATCAGGCCCGCACCAACTGGGTTTCCACTGACCCACGCAGCTGCCGACCCAACCAGCTAGACAGCCTCCTGCGTGGCAACCCACATATCTTCATGGAGGCCCGCCGTTGCGCCACCTCAGCTGCCTGTCTGCCTACATGGCACCTCAGGCACCGCTGGCCAGGGCGCGTGTCGACACGAGGAGGAGCGGCGACGGACAAGACGGGCATCTACCCTCGCCCCCGATAAAGCAAGGACACCTAAGCAGGGCGCATTAAATGCACCTTGTCCTATAATGCGAGGGATAACATCGCATCACTGTACCCTTTCCACCTCCTGTGTGCCACTGTGGCAACCCCTTTTCCCTATAAAAGGAGGCCCGAGGCGACCAGGAGAAGGATTCGGCTTTTCGGAACCCCTCATGACTCTTTTGGAGCTCCTCGTTAGCTGAAGAACACCAACATATTATCAACCAAAGCAGGAGTAGGGTTTTACGCATCTTTGCGGCCCGAACCTGGGTAAAGGAACCGTGTCCTGATCGTTAGATCCGCTCTTCTCTCAACCCCGCGCCCCGCAACCGTAGTAGGGATTCTTGTGATCCCATAGGTGTCGATCCAAATACACCGACATCTTTGGCGTGCCAAGTAGGGGGCGCATTTGTGAGAATCGACTTTAGCGGTTAGTTCGATGCTTCTGCATCATCATGGCGCCCAAGAAGAAGATGACGGTGATGGTTGGCCAGTCGGAAGCCGGACAGCCCGTCCTGACGCGGGCGAGCAGTGGACCAGTCGCGGAAAGGACTCGGGGCGCTGCTCGCGAACACCAACGCCATCCCGACAGCCGGAGTTTGGGAGGTGGCAATGCCTGTGCGCCTGATAACAGGCCGCGCGTCGCCAGTTCCAAAGATGGGACCCGGCCCTCCGCGGGCGGCGCGGGGCCCTCCAAGGCCGCGGCCGCACCACCCAATGGCGACGCGAGGCCCTCCTAAACTCCCACGCCGGCGCCAACAGCACGCTCTTCTCAAGCAGCGCGCGATGAACGGCGTCGTCATCCCGAAGACCCCGGACATCGCCATGGGAAGAGCCCCGAGCGCCGCTCCCAGGACGTAGAAGGCATGCCCGCTCACCGAAGCGCTGGTGGAGACGATAGGCGACCGCGGGATCGTGATGGAGCTCCCCTTGACGCGGTCAGGGGTCGAAGCGCGTCACGATCCGTGCAGGTTTCGCTACCGCCGACGCCATCCAAAGCTTTGGCGCGCGCGCCGTTGCTCCTCGACATTCGTCTCGTTACGGGGAAACTCGGCGAATGGAGAGCCACCATCCGAAGCCTTGTCGCAGTCGCCAACTGGGACGACCTAAATCCAGCGGAGCTCCCGGGCCGACGCTCCAATGGGGTCCCACGCACCGTGGGCGGGAGAGCTGGCAGCGCCGTGGCTATGGTGCATTCGCCTCCTCCTCACCCAGCGCCGCGTGCGTCGACCCATCGGGACATCGCGGGCGACGCCATCTCCATAGCATCGTCCGACCCGCGAACCCGCGGCGACCAACGTCAAGTTCTTCAGGAGCGAGCCCACGAAGACGCTCGAACCACCATCGAGCGCCGGCGTGATACGTCCCGAACGTATCTATAATTTCTGCTTGCTCCATGCCTCTTTTGTGTGATATTGCTATGCTTTTGATACACTTTCATACACTTTTGATCATATTTGGACTAACCTATTAACTCAGTGCACCCCAGTGCCAGCTTCTGTTTTCTGCTGTTTTCGTATTTCAGGTTTTCCATTACTTAAATTGCCAGAAAAATTCCGGGAAAAATATATAAAAAATCAGCGCTCCAGAATCTTCCAAGCGCTAGAAGTGGGGCCAGAGGGGAGCCAGGGGCAGCCCAGGCGGCCTGCCCACGCGACCCCACCCCTGGCCGCGCCGGGGGGCGCCTGGGCCCCCCTCTCCGCCTCTGGTGACCCCCTTTGGCATATATTTACCTCCCGTCGCGGAAACCCTGATTCCAGACCCCTTTTCTCCAGAAGCAATTCCGATCTCCGCCGCCATCGCCACCAAGTTTCGGGGGACCACAATTCTTGTGCCGGCATCCTGCCGGGACGGGGAAGTGCCCCCGGATTCATCTCCATCGATGTTGCTTCCTCCCTCCATGATGCGGGAGTAGTTCCTCCTCGGGGTGAGGTTTCTACCAGTAGCTATGTGGTCAATTCTCTCTCCCATGATGTGATCTTCGTTGTGATCATAGGCTATGTTAATCTAGGGTGATCCCATGATATTTCCCCTTCCTCTATGTATTGGATTGATGTACTCACTTGTCTTTATCTAGTATAATCCCCGAGACCAAGGTGACAGCGGTCTATTGGACATGGATTAGAAGAATATTTTCATGAGTGATTTCCTCTTTTGTGTGTTGATTGAAGATTGATAGTCTCTTGGTGCTTGTCTTTGACTATCCTTGAGATATGTTGTGGTGATTGTGGTACTCTCTTTGGATGGCCGAGGTGACATTGGGAAATCCATAGATTGAGAACTACGAACTTAGAGGTGTGCTTTTGTAGCCCTACATAATTCTCGTCCTCTCTTGACCACAAAGGAATGACCTCCGAGTGCGTCTCCATTATGGGAAATATCATGTGATTCGATTATGTTAATGTTGTTGGGAGTTGCCACTAGTGAAAGTATGAAGCCTAGGCCTTGTTTCCACCATAGCAATACCATTTGTGCTCACGTTTACCACTTGTTTCTTGCTGCACTTTTTATTACAGATTCATATTACTTTACTTTGCCACTCCTATCATCCATATTTTACAATCTCTTCGCCGAACTAGTGCACCTATACATCTGACAAGTGTATTAGGTGTGTTGGGGACACAAGAGACTTCTTGTATCTTGATTGCAGGGTTGCTTGAAAGGGGTACGTTCAACCTCCACTTCCCTGAGTTCGATAAACCTTGGGTTACTCACTTAAGGGAAATTTGCTGCTGTCCTACAAACGTCTGCTCTTGTAGGCCCAACACTGTCTACAGGAATAGAAGCGTGTGTAGACATCAAGCTATTTCTGGCGCCGTTGCCGGGGAAGTGAGGTAAGTGAAGGTACCTTCTCTAGATCTTGCAATTAAATCTTTTTGTTTCTTGTTTTTATTTCACTAGTTTTGCTTAATGGAAAACAACAAAAATATGAGAGAGCTTTATAAGCTCTACCTTGCTTTGGGACATGATGTGTTTGAAGAGAAAATTAAAAAACCTATGGAACTTTATTATTTGCATAACAATCATGATGGTGGTGATGTTATTAGTATGCTTTCTTTGAATATCAATATTGCTAATGACATGGAAAGCTCTAAGCTTGGGGATGACACGTTTGATGAACATGATATTTTTAGTCCCCCAACTTTTGAGGAGAAAATTTACTTTGATGATACTATGCCTCCTATATATGATGATTACAGTGATGAATATGATATTTTCAGTCCACCTACTATTGAGGATAAAATTTATTATGATTATGATATGCCTCCTAAATATGATGATTACCATGATGGTTATGATTGCTTTACTCTCACTATTCCTAATAAGAAAGATTTTGCTTATATGAAGAGTAATGATACTTTTATGCTTTTGGATCATGGAAATAATGCCTTATGTGATAGTTATATTGTTGAGTTCATCCATGATGCCACTGAAATTTATAATGAGAGAGGGAGACATGGTTCTAAATATCTTAATAATAAGAAGTTTCCTCTCTTTATGGTGAATATTTTGAAGTTATGCTTGTTTTGCCTTCATATGCTAGTTGCTTTATGCTTCAATAATTTATTTTCTTACAAGATTCCCATGCATAGGAAGTATGTTAGACTTAAATATGTTTTATATATGCTCCTTGATGCTCTCTTTTGGTCTTCAACTCTTATTCCTACGAGAGCATCATTAAAGTCTTAAGCCTATCTTTATGGCTATAAAGAAAGAGCTCTAGGGAGACAACCCTTGTTATCTTTGCTTTCAGTTTGTTCTGTCAGTTTTTAGTGGTCTTGATGTTTGTTACTACTGTAGCAACATCATTGTATCTTTACTTTTCAGCTTTGTGCCAAGTTTAGCCTCTGATTGCAAGAAAGTGCAAAAGTTGTGACGTGCTGCCCAGAAAACAAATTCTGTCCTTGGACAGAAAAATTCGTATAAAATCACCAGATCATCTTTTTGGTCTGAATTTTTTTGACAGCGTGCTCTATACAATTGGCTTTCGAGTGTCTGTTCTGAGTTTTTTGATTTGAGTTGCAGAAGTGCCCCGAAAAAATTATTTACTACCTGCTGGTCTGTTTTTCACAGATTCTGTCCTGTTTTGCCTTTTCTTCGTTTTGCAAACCTTGAGCTTGCTTTTTCTTTGCAAAAACCTTTTGGCAATCTTGAGAAACAGTAGCTCTTCAAGATTATCTTTATTTCCAGTAGGGAAAAGTTATTTTATTGTGGGTACTAACCTCGCTAATCAGATTATGATGAGTTATGTATGAAGGGAGTTTTCAAGTGTGGGAGGGAAGATGATAAAAGAAGATTCGGGAGGGTCAAACGCTCAAGCTTGGGGATGCCCCCGTGCACCCCCAAGAAATATTCAAGAAGACTCAAGCATCTAAGCTTGGGGATGCCCCCATGCATCCCCTTCTCCATCAACAATTATCAGTTCGTCTTTCGTTCCACTATATTTTAATCACTTCATGCGTTATGTGCTATGCTTGGAGCGTCTTGCTCTTAGTTTTTTTTTAGTTTTCTTTAGCTTTGATTGATGTTCATAACAAGTTGGATCCTAGCCTTCATTGTTTGGGAGAGAAACACGCTCCACCCCACTGTAGAACACAACATAGGCTTGCATGCGTATCTTCTTGTGTGTGTTCTTTATCTTTTCATAGCTGCTGTCATGCTTAGCTCTTAGTTTTCATGCTTATCTTTTTAAGGGCTTTTGTTTAGGTTGTTGCTTCTGGAACTCTCTTGAGTTATCATGCTTATCTTGTTAAGAGAGTTGGCTTCTGTGGCACTGGTTGATATGTCTATGATAAAAATGCTATGTGCATAAGGGTGCTTAGTAGTTCATGTTTTCTTATGGTTAGTCTAAAATAGCTGGGGGTTCTTAATGTGTTATTGAAGTACCAGCATGATTTGTTTGCCTATGATGTGGTATGGTTTAGTGATATCTTCCTCCAAGAATTTATTTTGATTGACTTGGCATATGCTCACGCATATTTAAGACTGTAAAGAAAGTCTATCAAGCCTTGATGATCTTTAATTTCTGAGTAGTGATATAACTTCCATGCCCGATTCAATGTTGCTTTGTCGCTCTGCATGATTATGGCCGTCATTGCTCTCTTAGTTGGTCGCTCCCAGTCTTTTACTAGCCTTCACCTGTACTAAGCGGACTGACTGCTTGAGCATCCAAAATCCTTGAAACCAGTTATGCCATATGAGTCCACCATACCTTCCTATATATAGTATTTACTTGCCATTCCTAACGAAGACTTTCTTGTACCATCTCAAAATTATTCAAAAGCATTTCTCTTTTGTGCCTCTATTTTAGCTCATGAGGAAGTAGTAGTTAATTTATGATCTTTTTAAGTTGGACAAGTTTTACCCCGGGATTGCATGTCTAATCTGCAAACCCCTAATACGAGGAGGAACTGGCATGACTGCGCCCGGCTCATAAAAGATAATACAACAAACAAACCCTCCTTCACGCTTTGTTCATGAGAAATCAGAAAACTTTTGGCAGTGGACAACAATGGAGATTAAGGGGATGTGATCGTCCCCATGCGGGAGCCGTTCCTCGAAAGTTGTCCAGTTCGAGAACTGATTGGGTTGTCTACTAACATTCGTTGACGAAATATGCACCTCCCAAAAATCATTTTTACCTCTGTTTTCAAAACCAAGAGCTCTGGTACATGTTTAGTCTTTGCTTCCAACCACGGGTTTTCAACCTTGCCATCAGAATCCATGGTTCGAGAGTCTCCACCTTCTTTCTTCAAAGCACCAACTATTGAGAGCATGATTGTCATTCTGAGTGTAATGTGCATTGTCCCAAAGTACCATTGTCTTCTGCATGATTGTGATAGCGCTTATTCTGACATCATTGTATCTAGTCGTCACTTAAACTTCGGAGGTGCTCCTGCATTTATGTTTGGCTTCACTAAAGGGGGCAAGCGAGGTATCACTTTGTCATGTTTGCACACCATGCTCACTACAAATCTATTGGGTGTTTCAGTACCATATTGTAAACTTTCAGTTCTTTGTGATATTCTCGTGAGGCAACTTAATTACTAAAGATTCATTATCTCAATAAGCATTTGTCATGTGATTGTGAAAGACTCTTTGGTAGCATGTCACCATTTATAAATTATGCTTGTTATCATTTACCTACTCGAGAACGAGCAGGAATTAAGCTTGGGGATGCTGATACATCCCAAACGTATCTATAATTTTTGCGTGCTCCATGCCTCTTTTGTGTGATATTGCTATGCTTTTGATACACTTTCATACACTTTTGATCATATTTGGACTAACCTATTAACTCAGTGCACCCCAGTGCCAGCTTCTGTTTTCTGCTATTTTTGTATTTCAGTTTTTCTCATTACTTAAATTGCCAGAAAAATTCCGGGAAAAATATATAAAAAATCGGCGCTCCAGAAGCTTCCACGCGCCAGAAGTGGGGCCAGAGGGGAGCCAGGGGCAGCCCAGGCGGCCTGCCCACGCGGCCCCACCCCTGGCCGCGCCGGGGGGGCGCCTGGGCCCCCCTCTCCGCCTCTGGTGACCCCCTTTGGCATATATTTACCTCCCGTCGCGGAAACCCTGATTCCAGACCCCTTTTCTCCAGAAGCAATTCCGATCTCTGCCGCCATCGCCACCAAGTTTCGGGGGACCAGAATTCATGTGCCGGCATCCTGCCGGGACGGGGAAGTGCACCCGGATTCATCTCCATCGACGTTGCTTCCTCCCTCCATGATGCGGGAGTAGTTCCTCCTCGGGGCTGAGGTTTCTACCAGTAGCTATGTGGTCAATTCTCTCTCCCATGATGTGATCTTCGTTGTGATCATAGGCTATGTTAACCTAGGGTGATCCCATGATATTTCCCCTTCCTCTATGTATTGGATTGATGTACTCACTTGTCTTTATCTACTATAATCCCCGAGACCAAGGTGACAGCGGTCTATTGGACATGGATTAGAAGAATATTTTCATGAGTGATTTCCTCTTTTATGTGTTGATTGAAGATTGAGGGTCTCTTGGTGCTTGTCTTTGACTATCCTTGAGATATGTTGTGGTGATTGTGGTACTCTCTTTGGATGGCCGAGGTGACATTGGGAAATCCATAGATTGAGAACTACGAACTTAGAGGTGTGCTTTTGTAGCCCTACATAATTCTCGTCCTCTCTTGACCACAAAGGAATGACCTCCGAGTGCGTCTCCATTATGGGAAATATCATGTGATTCGATTATGTTAATGTTGTTGGGAGTTGCCACTAGTGAAAGTATGAAGCCTAGGCCTTTTTTCCACCATTGCAATACCATTTGTGCTCACGTTTACCACTTGTTTGCTTGCTGCACTTTTTATTACAGATTTATATTACTTTACTTTGCCACTCCTATCATCCATATTTTACCATCTCTTTGCCGAACTAGTGCACCTATACATCTGACAAGTGTATTAGGTGTGTTGGGGACACAAGAGACTTCTTGTATCTTGATTGCAGGGTTGCTTGAAAGGGGTACGTTCAACCTCCACTTCCCTGAGTTCGATAAACCTTGGGTTACTCACTTAAGGGAAATTTGCTGCTGTCCTACAAACCTCTGCTCTTGGAGGCCCAACACTGTCTACAGGAATAGAAGCGTGTGTAGACATCACGGCGCGAAACGCCCCACCAGTCAGACAGGCGAGCAGGGCCTGCTGCGGACCACCCAGCACCAGAAAGCCCTGGAGGTCTACCCTACGAGGTGGGCTGTCCGGCTTTCACCCATGAGCTGCGGCAGTTCCAGTGGCCCTCTCACCGCACCTTCAAACCTGACGTTGGCGAGAAGTACAACGGCAAGACCCACCCGTCAGAGTTCGTCAGCATCTACACCATCGCGATGCAAGCTGCTGGGGCCCGCGATGATAAGGTGCTTGCGAATTACTTTTCGTTAGCTCTTAAACCTAACGCCATGTCGTGGTTGATGCACTTGCCTGTAGACTCTATTTCCTCCTGGTCCGACTTGTGCCATGAGTTTGTTGGCGCCTTTACCGGAGGCCATCAAGCCCATGGCCAAGCGAGTGACCTGCATGTCATACCCCAGAAGGAAGGCGAGACTCTGCGCAAGTACATACAGAGATTCAGCCGGGTACAGTATAATATCCCCGATGTTCACCCTGCCGCCATCATCAGCGCGTTCCACCAGAACGTGCGCAACCGGAAGATGCGCAAAGAACTGGCAATGACCAAGGTGAAGGACATGGCAGAACTTTACGTTCTTGCCGACAGATGTGCCCGGGCCGAAGAGGGAAGGAAGTACCCCGGTGAGAGCGCCTGTGCGGAAACCGACTCCTCGGACGAAGATACCGCTGTTCCAGCAAAGAAGGGTCGAAACTGTAACAGGAAGCGCAAGGGGAAGGCCGTGCTTGCCGTCGAGGGATCTGATGACGCCGGCTCCGCCAAGAAAACCAAGGCGGGTGACCCTGGCAAGGAAATTGCCGGATGTGTCGCCTGCCGGGCCTTGGCGGCCGCCGAGAAGCCGGGAAACTCCGGCAAATGGTACTGCAAGATCCATCGCACCAAGGGCCATGATCTCCAGGACTGCCACCAGGTTGAGCTCCTTGCTGAGAAGCAAAGAGCTGAATACGAGAGGCGGGACAAGGAGAAGGGCCAAGACGGCGCTGAAGGATCCAGCAAGAAGCGTGACGGCCAAGCATGTCGTCGCGGCAAGGAGAAACAGCAAGAAAGGCTCGCCCGGGGCTGCGATAGAAGACCTGAAGACGACGATCACGAAGAGGATGACGAGTCCGGCGGCCAAGAGTTTCAGAAGGCTACGGACGCCATGTGCGTCGATGGTGGCGCTTCGCTGCATGCTTCTCACCGCCAGCTTAAACAGTGGGCGCGAGAGATTATTGCAGCAGAGCCATCGCCCGGTGCCCAAAAGCCGCTGAAATGGTCCAGCACACCTATCATCTTTGATGCCGAGGATCACCCTGATCGCGTCACTGCGGTCGGGTGTTTGCCGTTGTTGGTTTCACCAACAATATGCAACCTCAAGGTGACGAAGATGCTAGTCCATGGCGGGGCCGGCCTAAACCTACTCTTGCCCACCGTGATTCAGAAGCTACAAGTTCCTGATGGAGACCTCGAGGAGACGGGCACGTTTCAAGGGGTCAGCCGAGGAAGGAGTCAACCAAAGGGGAAAGTCACACTGCCCGTGACTTTTGGAAGTGATCTGAACTACAGGACAGAGAGGATTGTGTTCGATGTCGCCAGGATCCCCCTGCCTTACAACGGGATCCTTGGCTGCCCAGCGCTGGCCAAGTTCATGGCAGCATCGCACTATGCCTACAACACCCTGAAGATGCCAGGGCCCGTGACGACCATCACCACCTCCGACAAGAGAGATGCGCTGATTTGCGCCGACCAATTGTACCAGCAAGCAGTTGCAGCAACTACCGCTGCGGGGGCACTAGCTCCTGCCACTGGAGCCCCGGGAGAGAAGAAGAAGAAGACCAGCGAGACCTCGGGCGCCCACTCCGGCAAGCGCACCTCTTCGGAGTGCTGTGCTCCCGTTGAGGACGTGCCTGAGAGCTCCACCGGGCAGAAGAAGACCGGCGAAACCTCAGACACCCACTCCGGCAAGCGCACCTCTACGGAGTGTCGCGCTCCCGTCGAGGACGTGCCAGAGAGCTCCACCGGCAGAAACAAGATATAAAGGGCTACGCCGGCAGGAACCAAGAAGGTTTCTGTCAAGGAGGACGGCACGGGAGGGGCTTTTACCATAAACTCCGCCCTAGACAACAAATAGGAAGACGCGCTCGTCACCTTCCTGCGGGCGAATGTCGACGTGTTTGCCTGGCAAGCATCCGACATCCCCGGTGTTCCCAGGGAGGTGATTGAGCACCACCTTGCTGTCTGCCCTCATGCGGCCCGTCAAGCAGAAGGTCAGGAAGCAAGCTTTGGAACGGCAAGAGTTCATCACCGAGGAGATCCGAAAACTGGAAGCTGCGGGTTTGGTGAGAGGAGTGCTCCACCCAACGTGGTTGGCCAATCCAGTGGTAGTGCGCAAGGCAAATGGGAAGTGGAGGCTGTGTATTGATTACATAGATATCAATAAAGCTTGTCCCAAGGACCCCTTCCCGTTGCCGCGCATAGACCAGATTGTCGACTCCACGACAGGGTGTGACCTCCTATCATTCCTCGATGCCTACTCCGACTACCACCAGATCTTCATGGCGAGAGAAGACGAAGAGAAGACATCATTCATCACCCCATGTGGTACGTACTGTTTCGTACGAATGCCTTTCGGGTTGTAGAGTGCTGGCTTGACATTTGCGAGGGCAGTCCAGATTGGTTTTGAACCCTAGCTCCATAGAAATATGGAGGCTTATATGGATGATATAGTGGTCAAAACAAAGGACAGGGCAACCCTTGTACCGGATTTACAAGAAACATTTGTGAACCTGCGCAAGATCAACCTCAAGCGGAACCCTGAGAAGTGCGTCTTCGGCATTCCGTCTGCCAAGCTTCTCGGGTTCTTTGTGTCACAGCGTGGGATAGAAGCCAATCCGGACAAGATCAAAGCTATAGAGCAGATTGAAGCACCCAAACGGGTCAAGCATGTGCGTCGGCTTGCTGGCTGCGTTGCCGCCATGAGCAGATTCATTTCCAAGTCTGTTGAGCGTGCCCTCCCCTTTTTCAAGGTTTAGAAAAAGGCGGGCCCAATGAAATGGATGCCAGAAGCCGAAGCAGCGTTACAGGATCTGAAGAAGTATCTTTCCTCCACGGCAATACTGGTTGCGCCTCGACCACAGGAACCGTTGCTGCTATACCTAGTGGCAACGAAGCAAGTGGTCAGTGCTGCACTGGTGGCGCAGAGAGAAATCGATGATGAGGTGATAGCAGCAATGGAGCCTGGTGCCACTGGCATAGAGACGACACAGCCGATTGGAGTGCAGCCGAAGAAGAAGATGATGCAGCACCCGGTCTACTTCGTTAGCTCCCTCTTGCAGGGGGCTAGGTCAAGGTACTCCGGTGTGCAGAAACTGCTCTTCGGCCTTCTTATGGCCTTGAGGAAGCTGCGTCACTACTTCTAGGCGCACGAGATCACTGTCGTCACTCGCCTCCCTCTGCAACGGATATTGCACAATCCAGATGCAACGGGAAGGATTGTGGAGTGGGCACTGGAGCTGTCCAGCTTTGGCCTGAAGTTTGAAAGCACCTCGACAATTCAGAGCCGAGTCCTGGCAGAGTTCGTCGCAGAATGGACTGCAACGCCTGATGAAGAAGTCCAAGAAACTGCTCTCCCCGGCAAAGAGGCAAGTTGCAACTGGGTCATGTACTTTGACAGCGCTTTCTCTTCGCAGGGCGCCGGGGCTGGCGTACTGCTGGTCGCACCCATCGGAGAGCACCTCAAGTACGTGGTCCAGATGCACTTCCCTAGGTAGGTGTCAACGAACAACATTGCCGAGTACGAGGGGCTGCTTGCCGGTCTTAGGATCGCGGCGGACCTCGGAATCAAGAAGCTCATTGTCAGAGGCGACTCACAGCTTGTCGTCAAACAAGTCAACAAGGATTACCAGAGCCCGTTGATGAAGGCCTACGTCGATGAAGTGAGGAAGTTGGAAGAGCACTTTGACGGTATATAGGCGGAGCACGTTCCCCAGGCGGAGAACGACATCGCCGATTACCTGTCAAAGCGCGCTGCTCTCAAGTTACCTATGGAACCAGGTACCTTTGTGCTCCAGCTTTCTCAGCCATCCGTTGATCCATCAACAGAGCAGAACAAGAGGAGGAAGTCAGGGCCCGGCAAGTACTTTCCCGCCGAGCTCCCCGGAGCCGTCGGCAAGGATGTTGCCAGGGACACTGAGCCCGCCATCGGAGGGCTAACTCCGGCGGAGCGTCAAGATTTTGCCGTCGATATGGCCACTCCCTTGGCGGAGGAAATGCCTTTAGTCCTCGCCGTCGAGCCCCAGGCTCCAGCGTGGGCACATCATACCATCTGATTCCTTCAGACTAGGGAACTTCCTGAGGAGCAGGAAGAAGCGGAGAAAGTAGCTCGTCGGTCCGCCATGTATCAGTTCGTCGATGACGTCTTGTACAGGAGAAGACCGAATGGTGTGAAATTGAAGTGCATCCCTCGAGAGGAAGGACTGGAGCTGTTGGCGGTAATACATGGAGGCATATGTGGATCCCACATAGGATCAAGAGCCCTTGCCGGCAAGGCATTCCGGCAAGGCTTCTTCTGGCCCACTGCCCTCCAGGATGCGGCGGCGCTGGTCACCAGGTGTGAAGCGTGCTAATTCCATTCAAAGAAGCTTCATCAACCAGCTCAAGCCGTTCAAACCATTCCTCTCTCCTGGCCCTTCTTGGTCTGGGGGCTCGACATACTGGGCCCTTTCCCCCACGCCGTCGGGGGCTTTGAGTACTTATACGTTGCAATCGACAAGTTCACAAAGTGGCCAGAAGTGGAGGCGGTGAGGAAGGTCACAGCTCAGTCAGCCGTCAAGTTCTTCAAGGGGCTAGTGTGCCGTTTTGGTGTACCCAACAGGGTTATCACCGACAACGGCACGCAGTTTACAAGCCGCACCTTCATGCAGTATACCCAAAACCTCGGCAGCAAGGTCTGTTTCGCTTCCGTTGCTCACCCCCGAATCAATGGTCAAGCTGAGAGGGCAAATGTTGAAGTGCTGCGAGGATTAAGGACAAAGACCTTTGACAGGTTGCACAAGAGCGGGAGGCGCTGGATTGATGAATTGCCGGCGGTTCTTTGGTCGATCAGGACGACGCCAAATCGAGCCACCGGCCAGATGCCCTTTGCCCTGTTATACGGGGCAGAAGCAGTTCTCCCCACAGAACTCATATACGGGTCACCTCGAGTGCTCGCTTATGATGAGCTTGAGCAAGAGCAATTGCGGCAAGATGACGCGATGCTCCTTGAGGAAGATCATCTTTGGGCGGCTGTGAGAGCAGCGCGCTACCAGCAAGCCTTGTGCCGCAACCATAGCCGCAAGGTTCATGCCCGAAGCTTTGAGGAAGGTGACCATGTTCTCCGGCGCGTTCAATCGGCCAGGAACACGAACAAGTTGACACCGAAGTGGGAGGGCCCTTATCGGGTAATACGAGTCACCAGGCCTGGCGCAGTCCACCTGGAGACCGAAGATGCTGTTCCGATGAGTAACTCCTGTAACATCGAGCACCTTCGTAAGTTTTACCCATAAGGCGCGGCTTGCCGGGCCTCCCGGCAAGCCACCCTTTTGTACAAGCTTTGCCGGCAAGGCATGTAACCCTTTGTACAAAGCCAGGCGCAGACCCTGAGCATAAATAAATGAAGCGCTGGCGCCCTGAGTTTTAGCATGCATGCTGAGTCGAGTCTCGTCCTTGGTTAGGGTTGATAGTGCTTAGCAGCGGCTAACCCCTAGCTTAGAGGCCGAGTCTTTGTCTTTCCTCTGTCTTCCTTGGTTTACAGGACGCACAGGCATCCTTGCCGATGCCACATGGAGGGAGGAGAGAAGAACAAATCAGTACTTAGGCCCCGACAAGCCAGCATTGCCGGGGGCTACAAGAGCAAGAATTCGCCCGCGGCAGACCAGGGTTGCCGGGGGCTGCAATTTCAGATAAGTCCTTTTTTCCCTTGTCATGCATTCCGTTATGGACTGAGGTATGTGAAACCTCATTCTTTTCCTTAAGCTACCGTGCTCCCATAACTCTAGGTCCTAAGGCTCGTCCCTGGGACCAAGTTTGGTCGTAGTCGCGACAACAAAAGGGTAAAACGAGGAGCCTAGGCCCACTTCATCCCTGCCTCCGCCAAGGGCGTGAGAAAGGTCGAGCGAAGTAGGGAAACGGCAAGGCCTGTTGCCGGGCGAGAAAATGTTTATCTTAAGGATATTAGGGATTTATTCCCTGTTGTGGGTTTTTACCTACGAACAAAGGACCTGGTAGACATTCCCTTTTCATTAAAAACATTCCATTCAGGTACAGTCCATAGGGAATGAAAAACATGAATAAGGGGGATTACAATTTTAAACTTTACAGATGCCCAAAGGCTTACAGACTAAAAAGAGATAAGATGCCCATAATGCCTTTCTTGTCCCTCTCCTCAGGAGGTAGGTCAAGGAGGCGAGAAGGGCAGAAGGGGCGCCTAGGCGAGCTGCGGGTGGCAGAAGACACCGAGAAGGCATCTCGGCGGCCTCCCCAGGGCTGGACGGTGATGACGGCGCCGGAGGCCGAGCTCGAAGACGAGGCGGCAGGACGTCAGTAGGAGATGAAGGCGTCGGTGCCCGCGTACTCCGACATGACGACCTTGCCGCCCACCTTCTTCCTCTTCCTCTTCCGCTGCCTCCCTACACCAGCCGCCAAGGAGGCGACCCCGAGAAGTTCAAGGAGCCGGCGACGCGGATGATGGGGTCGCCGGTGCCACCAGGAGCGGCGCCCGACACCTAGTCGGACCCGTCATCCTGCCGTCCCCCGCCCTTGTCGTCGCTGTCGTTGTCCTCCTCGTCACCCTCGTTCGAGGAGGAGTCTTCATCGTCGGAGGAGCTCTCCATGCAGCACCTCGCACGAGTTCCGAGGTGCCCGAAGACCTTGACGGAGAGGTGGCCATCCCCCATCAGCTTGAAGTGGAGGGTGAGCTCGTCCATCAGGCTATGGATGCGGGCGAACCTCTTCCATCCTCGGCGAAGATACATCACATGAGGGGCGGGGAAGTCGACGAGGGCTCGCGTGCCACTGATCCCACAACCCCTCATGTGCAACTGCAGCGACTCCGGCGGGTTCGCCTCCATCTGCCGCGCGAACGGGGTCGGGAGACGAAGGCGACGGCGCAGCGACCCCCTCATCCTAATGAAGAATTCACAGGGGTCATCTCCAACATGACCTTCCACTGGAGGAGGAGCTGCTGGCAGAGGCGAGGCCGGCGAGCCACACCGTATTCCTCTTCCCCGAGCACCCCGGCCTCGCCCACGGCCTCGCCCCCTCCCTCTTCCCCTCGTAGCCAGTTCGGCCACTTCGGGTGCAGGAGAAGGGGGAACGCGCTGTCGAGCGGCGACCCTCGCCGCCACCGTTGAGGAGCCGGGGTTTTCCTTCTTCATGGCGGATAGAAGAAAGGAGGAGAAGCTGAAGGAGAAAGAAGATGGAGGAGTGCGGAGCATCGTCCCCTCCCTCCGCCCTTTATAAAGGGGCGGGGCTGGAGCTCGACCGCCCCGCTCGGCCAATCAAGACGCAGAAGGCGAGAGGGGCTGGGACCGACCCGCCGCCCCAACCAACGACGGCTCGGTTTCCCGCCTCCACCGCTCGCCACCTCGAACGGATGGGAAGCACGTGGCGAACGCGCGGGACCGAAGGGACGGGTGAGGCGACCTCTCCCCACCCCGTGATCGTGGGGAGTGGATGCCTAGCATACCGTGCCTCGGCCCCATCCAGTCAGCGGGCCACGCCCCCACACCTCCCCCCGTTTATGGGGAAGGCGCGGGCCGCCTCCTTTCGCATTTACTGCGACATGACGCATGCGTGCGGAAACCGCCCCACGCATGCCGCCCACGTCACGCACGCCCCTCCACCCCGCGCCACGCGCACGGGCCGTGGGAGGCACAGCGCGCGGAAATTTTACCACGGTGAGAACCACCCCGCCTGCCCGCGCACCATTCTGGGCCTGGCCCAACAACGTGTCGTGCTTATGTGTGGCCCAGGCCTGGGGGCTCCTGTCGCAAAAGGGGGCGGGGTACACTTTTTGTACCCCTATGACTGTGCACGGGAAGTCTGAGCCACGGCGCCACCGCACCAAGCATGGCAAGGGAGGCAAGCCGGGGCAAGACTGAAGCCCGATGAAGGCTGGAGCAACGCCAAGAACAAGACCACGAAGAGCAAGGGGACGAAGCGGTTTCCCCAGCAAGAACCTTGCCGGGGCCGGCTCTGGCAGCCCCGGCAAGACCCTTGCCGCGGCCG
>LR738712.1:170433106-170604124 GCA_902687465.1 Secale cereale
GCCTACGGAGCGAATCACCCTTGAGTCCACCACCCCCATGGGGGGAGGATTCGGGAGATATCCCCTTGGTGGCATGCAGATCTTTGTGAAGACCTTCAAGATCAGATGCAAGGTAAGAAGAAGACGACCGTTGGCGGGATCCCAGCCAAGGAGGTCCACAAGGCCCCCGACAAGCACCTTGCTGGGGATGACAGCAGGAGCCGCGGCTAGACCCTTGACGGGGCCCCGGCAAGGCCCTTGCCGAGGACATCCACGGGGCCACCATCAGGCCCGCACCAACTGGGTTTCCACTGACCCACGCAGCTGCCGACCCAACCAGCTGGACAGGCTCCTGCGTGGCAACCCACAGATCTTCATGGAGGCCCGCCGTTGCGCCACCTCAGCTGCTTGTCTGCTTACATGGCACCTCAGGCACCGCTGGCCAGGGCGCGTGTCGACACGAGGAGGAGCGGCGACGGACAAGACGGGCGTCTCCCCTCGCCCCCGATAAAGCAAGGACACCTAAGCAGGGTGCATTAAATGCACATTGTCCTGTAATGCGAGGGATAACCTCGCAGCACTGTACCCTTTCCACCTCCTGTGTGCAACTGTGGCAACCCCTTTTCCCTATAGAAGGAGGCCCGAGGCGACCAGGAGAAGGATTCGGCTTTTCGGAACCCCTCACGACTCTTTTGGAGCTCCTCGTTAGCTGAAGAACACCAACATATAATCCACCAAAGCAGGAGTAGGGTTTTACGCATCTTTGCGGCCCGAACCTGGGTAAAGGAACCGTGTCCTGATCGTTAGATCCGCTCTTCTCTCAACCCCGCGCCCCGCAACCATAGTAGGGATTCTTGTGATCCCATAGTTGTCGATCCAAATACACCGACATGTCTTGTTGGACTAATGTTTTCATCTAGTATAGTTCAGACAAGTTCAGCAAATGGAGTGGCATGGACTAGAGGATGTGGAACCCCTTCAAGATGATAAGGACGTAGGATTGGCACAAGCTCAAAGCTCAGGACTCTACATTTTCTATTTTGGTGATCCAAGATCACATTGAGTCCATAGGAAAGCCAATACTATTAAAAGGGGATGAGGTGTGACTTAATGGCTTGCTTGCTCAAAGTGCTTAGTGATATGCTCCAAAACCCTCAACCACTTTCCCACATCCACATATGTCCCAAACCAAAAGTCAAACTCGGCCCCACCGAAATATTCTATCCGGCGCCACCGAGTTCAGTTGACATAGCCACTGCTAGAAACCCTAAACACTTCGGTCTCATCGATAGGGATCTCGGTTTCCCCAAGATGGGAATGTAAACTCTCTGTTATACTATTTCGAACATTTTGATCCAACCGAGATGTAAGAATCGGTCTCACCGAGTTTGAATTGCAAGCTCTCTGTTACCTCTTCGTAATATTTCGGTCCAACCGAAACGAGCGAATCGGTCCCACCGAGTTTGCCTGACCAACCCTCTGTGTGCTTATTACCAAAATCGGTCCCACCGAGTTTGTGTAATCGGTCTCACCAAGATTACGTTATGCTCTAACCCTAATGAAATCGGTCCTACCGAGATGATCATATCGGTCCCACCGAAATGCCTAATGGTCACATTATGAACTAAATCGGTCTGACCGAGTTCTCTGAATTGGCCCCACCGAGTTTGGTAAATCGTGTGTAACGGTTAGATTTTGTGTGGAGGCTATATATACCCCTCCACCCACTCTTCATTCGTGGACAGAGCCATCAGAACATACCTACACTTCCATCATACATGTTTTGAGAAAGAACCACCTACTCAAGTGTTGAGATCAAGATATTCCATTCCTACCATATGAATCTTGTTCTCTATCCTTCCCCAAGTTGCTTTCCACTCAAATCATTCTTCCACCATATCCAAATCTATGAGGAGTTGTTTGAGTGTTGGGGAGACTATCATTTTAAGCACTTGAGCAAGGAGTTCATCATCAACACACCGTCTATTACCTTTTGGAGAGTGGTGTCTTCCAGATTGGTTCGGTGTCACTTGGGAGCCTCCGACAAGATTGTGGAGTTGAACCAAGGAGTTTGTACGGGCAAGGAGATCACCTACTTCATGAAGATCTACCCTAGTGAGGCAAGTCCTTCGTGGGCGATGGCCATGGTGGGATAGACAAGGTTGCTTCTTTGTGGACCCTTCGTCGGTGGAGCCCTCCGTGGACTCGCGCAGCCGTTACCCTTTGTGGGTTGATGTCTCCATCAATGTGGATATACGATAGCACCACCTATCGGAACCACGACAAAAACATCTATGTGTTCACTTGTGTGTGCTCCTTCAAACTCCTCCCTTTACCTTCATATGCAATTGCTTTACATTCCGCTGCTATAATCTTAGAATTGCATGTGTAGGTTGATTGCTTGACTTGTGCTAAGTTGCTAAAATCTGCCAAGAACTAAAATTGGGAAAAGGCTAGATTTTGCTTTAGTCAAGTGGTCAAAGTTGCATGCTTTACTTCACAATACCTATATACTCTTGTTATGTATGCTTGTTGTGTATTGTGAAAGTTAAACATGTGCTATATCTCCACTCCAACTTCAAGTATTTTTGAAGGTGCCACTTTTCTTGCTAGAGTCTATTCACCCCCTCCCCTCTAGACGCATACTCTTCTCGATCCTTTCACCATCTACTCCTCCTTTATAAAGATGTGGGTCATCCTAAAATTAATGTCTTAAGTCATTGAAGAAGTTTTTCCTTTTGTTGGTATGTTCAACTAGGTGGTATAAATTTAGCAACAATGTAATTTGCATAGTCGGCATACCAAGGAGTACTATGAGAAGAATTTATTATAGCTAGTTGTTCATCAGGGAAGCTATCATTAATAGGTAGTGGTTCATCAAGAATATTTTCTAACCTATACAAGTTATCATCTACGGGGTTCTCAGCTCCCTTCCTATCAGTAATATGCAAGTCAAATTCTTTGTAACAAGAGAACCAACCTAATGAGTCTAGGTTTAGCATCTTTCTTTTCCCTAAGATATTTTATAGTAGCATGATCTATGTACACAATTACCTTGGAATCAACAATGTAAGGTCTCAATTTATCACAAGTGAACACAACTGCTCGAAATTCTTTTTCGGTAGTGGCATAATATCTTTGGGCATTGTCTAGAGTTTTACTAGCCTAATTGATAACATTTAATTTCTTCTTAACTCTTTGTCCTAGAACAACACCAACAACATAATCAGTAGCAGCAAACACTATTTCGAAAGGCAAGTTCCATATAGGTGGTCGAATAGGTGCAGAAATTAAGGCTTTCTTAAGTGTTTCGAAGGCTTCTACACAATTATCATCAAAAACAAATGGAACATCCTTTTGTAAAAGATTAGTAAGAGGCCTAAAATTTTAGAGAAGTCTTTTATAAACCTCCTATAGAAACCAGCATGACCAAGGAAACTACAAATACCTTTAATATCTTTAGGACATGGCATTTTCTCACTTGCATCAACTTTAGCTTTATCCACCTCAATACCTCATTCATAAATTTTATGCTCCAAGACAATGTCTTTATTTACCATAAAGTGACACTTCTCCCAATTTAAGACAAGATTAGTTTGTTCACATCTCCACAAAACTTGATCAAGGTTGCTTAAGCAATCATCAAAAGAAGTTCCGTAAACGGAGAAATCATCCATGATAGCCTGAACAATCTTTTCACAAAAATTAGAGAATATAACAGTCATACAACTTTGAAAGGTAGCAGGTGGATTACATAAAGCAAAAGGCATATGTCTATAAGCATAAGTTACAAAAGGGCAAGTAAAAGTGGTTTTCTCTTGATCGGGTTGTGAAACCGGTATTTGAGAGAAACCAGAATATCCATCAAGAAAGCAAAAGTTTGTGTGCTTAGACAATCTTTCTAACATTTGATCAATGAAAGGCAAATGATAATGATCTTTTCTAGTATCTTTATTTAATTTTGTAAAATCAATTACCATTTCATAACCAGTAACTATCTTTGTGGAATAAGTTCATTTATATCATTGGGAACAACAGTGATACATCCTTTCTTAGGGACACAATGAACATGACTTACTCATCTACTATCAGCTATAGGATAAATTATACCTTCTTCCTGAAGCTTTATTTCAGTTATTACCACTTCCTTCATCTTAGGATTCAGTCGTCCTTGAAGATCAACAACATGTTTAACATCATGTTCCATATTAATCTTTTGTCGAAAGAGAGTGGGACTAATGCCCTTAAGGTAATCAAGAGCATATCCAATAGCAGCACGGTGCTTCCTCATAATTTTTAATAATCTTTCTTCTTTGTGTTGTGAAAGGTTAACACTAATAATAACAAGATACATACTTCAAGGTGTCAGGCAATTGTTTTAATTCAAACATAGGATCACCTTTAGGTGGAGGAGGACCTCCTAGAGTTTCTATCAAATTGTGTTTAAGGATAGGTTGTTGTTCAAATAATATTTTGTCTATTTCATTTCTTTCACGCAAGTGCATATCATTTTCACGGTCTAGCAAATACTATTGTAGTGGATCCGTAGGAGGTATGGCAATAGAGGCAAGACCAATTATTTCATCTTTACTAGGTGATTCTTTATCATGAGGTTGTCTACGAAACTTAGAGAAATTAAACTCATGAGACACATCACCAAAGTTGACACTGACTGTTTCTTTATGGTAATCTATGTTAGCATTGCCAATGTTCAAGAAAGGTCTACCAAAAATAAAGGGTCAAAAGTCATCTTGTGGGGAACCAAGATCTAGTAAATCGACAGGGTATTTTATTTTTTCACACAAGACTTCAACATCTCTAATTAAGAAGAATACTAACCCAGATGGAAATGTGACCATCTATAAGGCTCGGCTTGTCGCTAAGGGTTATCGACAAGTTCAAGGGATTAACTACGATGAGACTTTCTCTCCCGTAGCGATGCTGAAGTCCGTCCGAATCGTGTTAGCAATTGCCGCATTCTATGATTATGAGATATGGAAAATGGACGTGAAAACGGCATTCCTTAACGGCTTCCTCAAGGAAGTACTATATATGATGCAGCCGGAAGATTTTGTTGATCCTGAGAATGCTAACAAGGTATGCAAGCTCCAGCGCTCCATCTATGGGCTGGTGCAAGCATCTTGGAGTAGGAACATTCGCTTTGATGACGTGATCAAAGAGTTTGGGTTCATACAGACTTATGGAGAATCCAGTATTTACAAGAAAGTGAGTGGGAGCTCTGTAGCATTTCTCATATTATATGTGGATGACATATTGCTAATGGGAAATGATGTAGAACTCTTGGAAAGCATAAAGGCCTACTTGAATAAGTGTTTTTCAATGAAGGACCTTGGAGAAGCTGCTTACATATTAGGCATAAAGATCTATATAGATAGATCGAGACGCCTCATTGGTCTTTCACAAAGCACATACCTTGAAAAGATATTGAAGAAGTTCAATATGGATCAGTCCAAGAAAGGGTTCTTGCCTGTATTGGAAGGTTTGAAATTGAGCATAGCTCAATGCCCGACCTCGGCAGAAGATAGAGAAAAGATGAGTGTCATCCCCTATGCCTCAGCCATATGTTCTATTATGTATGCTATGCTGTGTACCTGACCTGATGTGAACCTTGCCATAAGTTTGGTGGGGAGGTACCAAAGTGATCCCGGTATGAAACACTGGACAACGGTCAAGAACATCCTGAAGTACCTGAAAAGGACTAAGGATATGTTTCTCGTTTACGGAGGTGACGAAGAGCTCGTCATAAAGGGTTACGTTGATGCTAGCTTCGACACAGATCTCGATGACTCTAAGTCACAAACCAGATACGTGTATATTTTGAATGGTGGGGCAGTTAGCTGGTGTAGTTGCAAGCAAAGCGTCATGGCGGGATCTACACGTGAAGCGGAGTACATAGCTGCTTCCGAAGCAGCACATGAAGGAGTCTGGATGAAGGAGTTCATCACCGACCTAGGAGTTATTCCAAGCACGTCGGGCCCGATGACTCTCTTCTGTGACAACACTGGAGCTATTGCCATTGTCAAGGAGCCCAGGTTTCACAAGAAGACCAAGCACATCAAGCGTCGTTTCAACTCCATCCGAAATTATATTCAAGATGGAGACATAAATATTTGTAAAGTACATACAGATCTGAATGTGGCAGATCCGCTGACTAAACCTATTTCACGAGCAAAACATGATCAACACCAGAACTCTATGGGTGTTTGATTCATCATAATGTAACTAGATTGTTGACTCTAGTGCAAGTGGGAGACTATTGGAAATATGCCCTAGAGGCAATTATAAAATGGTTATTATTGTATTTCCTTGTTCATGATAATTGTCTAGTGTTCATGCTATAATTGTATTAACCGAAAATCGTAATACATGTGTGAATACATAGATCACAATATGTCCCTAGTGAGCCTCTAGTTGACTAGCTCGTTGATCAGTAGGTGGTTACGGTTTCCTGACCATGGACATTGGATGTCATTGATAATGGGATAACATCATTAGGAGAATGATGTGATGGACAAGACCCAATACCAAGCCTTGCACAAGACCGTGTAGTTCGTATGCTAAAGATTTTCCAATGTCAAGTATCTGTTCCTTAGACCATGAGGTTGTGCAACTCCCGGATACCGTAGGAATACTTTGGGTGTGCCAAACGTCACAACGTAACTAGGTGGCTATAAAAGTACACTACAGGTATCCGTGAAAGCATCTGTTGGGTTGGCACGAACCGAGACTGGGATTTGTCACTCCGTATGACGGAGAGGTATCTTTGGGCCCACTCGGTAAGACATCATCGTAATGAGCTCAATGTGACTAAGGGTTGGGTCACGTGATGTTGTGTTACGGAACAAGTAAAGAGACTTGATGTAACGAGATTGAACAAGGTATCGGTATATCGACGATCCAATCTTGGGCAAGTACTATACCGGTAGACAAAGGGAATCGTATACGAGATTGATTGAATCCTTGACATCATGGTTCATCTGATGAGATCATCGTGGAACATGTGGGAGCCAACATGGGTATCCAGATCCCGCTGTTGGTTATTGGCCAGAGAGATGTCTCGGTCATGTCTGCATGATTCCCGAACCCATAGGGTCTACACACTTAAGGTTTGATGACGCTAGGGTTATAGGGAATAGATATATGTGGTTACCGAATGTTGTTCGGAGTCCCGGATGAGATCTCGGACGTCACCAGGAGTTCTGGAATGGTCCGAAGGTAAAGATTTATATATGGGAAGTCATCATACGGTCACCGGAAAGGTTCAGGGGGTTACCGGTATTGTACCGGGACCATCGAAGGGGTTCCGGGGTTCCACCGGGAGGGTCCACCTTCCCCGGAAGACCCTATGGGTTGTATGTGGAGAGGGACCAGCCCCTAAGTGGGTTGGGCGCCTCCCCCTAGGGCCCATGCGCCTAGGGTTTGGGGGAAACCCTAAGGGGGGCGCCCCCTTGCCTTGGGGGCAAGGCACCCCCCTCAGGCCGCCGCCCCCTCCTCAGATCTCATCTGAGGGGGCCGGCCCCCTCTTCCATGCCCCTATATATGTGGGGGTTGGAGGGCACCCGCAACCAAGTTTAGGCGCAACCCTCCCCCTCTCCCGCGGTGCTTGGCGAAGCCCTGCAGGATTGCCACGCTCCTCCATCACCACCACGCCGTCGTGCTATTGCTGGACGGAGTCTTCCCCGACCTCTCCCTCTCTCCTTGCTGGATCAAGGCGCGGGAGACGTCACCGGGCTGCACGTGTGTTGAATGCGGAGGCACCGTTGTTCGGTGCTTAGATCGGATTCGGCCGCGATCTGAATCGCTTCGTGTACGACTCCACCGACCGTGTTCTTGCAACGCTTCTGCATCGCGATCTTCAAAGGTATGAAGATGCACTCCCCTCTCGTTGCTAGTAAACTCCATAGATGGATCTTGGTGATACATAGGAAATTTTTTGTTTTTCTGCAACAATCCCCAACAGGAACAACCTGCACAACAACTATAAAAGGGGCTAGGAGCGGACCCCCTCGGCTTAATTCTACCGACCATTCTCTTCTGCTTCCATGTGGTGCAGCCATTGCCATGGTGCCCGTGAGGAGGTTCACCATCATCGTGAGAGGGAAGACCGTTCTGGAGGGGGCTGAACCACCGCAGTTGAAGAGGGGGCAGGGCCGCCCTCGTAAGTCCGCCACCTTGCCCGGGGCACCTCCCCGGGGACGCAGGCGTCCTCCATTGGCGGTGCGCCTTAGTTCTAGTAGCCGCGGGAAGAACACTGCCCGCGGGCATGGCCGCGAAGGACAAAGTGGGCACAGCTAAGGAGGGAGAACATGTGCCGCTGCCCAGCCTCCCCGTGCGTGAGCTCACTCCACCGACTCGGCTCGCAAGTTTGTCATGTGGATGGATCACCAGTCGCACACCTGGCTCCAGCTTCTTGAATCCTTCGCGGCAGAGCTGGCAACTGATGCACCCATGGGGTTGTTGCTGCTGCCGGACGGCTGCTGCAGCAAATCGTCCTGGGTGGTGGGTGAGTTCACCCCCATCAGGATACATGTACCTGACGAGGGGGTGGAAGTCATTCACCTGCTCCCGCGGCCTGAAGGAGGGGCACACCCTTCACTTCACATTCGATGGAGCTACGACGCTCTTCGAGGAGGCAGGCGGCCGCCAGGAGTGCTACATGGAGAGCAAAATCTGCAGCAACGGCTACTCTCCGGCGACAACAACAGTGACGGCGGTGACGCTTCGCTCGGGGGGGGGGGGCGGGGGAGCGAGAGTGACAACGATTTTGACGAGCCCCCGCGCCACTGCATCAAGACGGAGGAGGACTACGCCTAGGAGACGCCTGGAGGAGGTTTCTTTTGCTTTTCTTTTCTTGCACTCAAATGACATGGGCCCGGTGAGGGCATGTAATAACTCTGGCGCTTGCGCCTTTATCTTTAAAGCTTATCACGATTAGGTTCCAAGAACGATTCCTACACCCCTTGCTAAGTTCGCCTCCTTCCTCCACGATCGCCATAGCACTCTGCGTCGTTAGGACCCAGCCCCCAGGAAACCTCAGTCATCGCTAGTATGTCAGGTCGCAATGCCTAGGACAAGACCAGAAGGCGAGGGGCCCGAGCCCGGTTAGAGCTCCTGAGGCGCGATGCTCAAGACGTCCCCTTTAACGTGCAAGTAGCCCTCGTGAGAAGATAGTTTCATGCTCTTAACGAGGTCGCGAGGAGAGGGAGTGTCATGAAAGAGTCTCCCGATCGCGTGGGGAGGTGTAGTTTACTTAGCTTCAGGCTGAAGCGGGGACGTATGTCGCCCACCATTTGCGCAACGTCAGGATGCGTTCCTCCGAAGATAGTTATTCTGCCATCTGATCATCTGTTATACATGAAATGCAAGTCCCCAAAGGGAGAGGCGAAAAGATCGACATGCCCCACGTCACCACCGACGTGTTGTAAGTCAGTTGGATACCACCTCTCCACCTTTCCTTGTGAGGCTCGGCCCTCTTTTTCGTGCTTGCTGAAGTGCTCTACGTTCTCAGGGCCCAACCCTTCACAGGCCTCAACCGCCGTTGGTATGTTGGGTCGCGATGCCCGGAAGAAGGCCAGGGGTAAGGGGCACGAGGGCTAGTACTGTAATGCCCAGGATGGAACTATACCTCCTACGTGTCGAGGCACGACTTAAAGGTATAAGTCCATCCTAGAATGATCTCAAGTTTGGTAATCTTTGCACATCTCATGTAAAAGAGGGGATTGTAAACATAAAAATAGTTGGCTTACACTCGCCACGTCACACAAATACAATACATGTCTCAAACATCATACATTAAGAACATCACAACCCTCTAAGGGCAAATCCAAATGTCAAGATACCAAACTTAAATAAATAAACCACAGGTCGGATCGAATCCTAGTAGAAGTCTCCACTACTGATCATCAGGATAACGAACATAGTATCGACTACGCTCCTCGTCGTACTCCCAGTCAAGCTCGGTGCCATCACCTGGATAGCTCACAACTGGACCTGCATCTGGGGTGGTGAAGTAACTGTGAGCCACAGAGGACTCAGCAATCCCGTTCCCGGGTAACAAGACTATTTAAGCCTTGGGAGAGGAAAAGGCTGAAGAAAAGATTAAGTGTCTGCAGCAGCAACTAGCAACTAGCTTACGTGAGTGAGAGCGAGAAGAGAAAGCCTCGGACGAGAAGTGATCATGAAGTGATCCTAACTAAGCTCAACAAACATAACCCCACCGTGTTCAACTCCCGAATCCCTATTCGGAAATTGACAATCACGGAACACACGCTGGTAGTGTATTAGAAACATTGTGTCAAGTTATCTACAACCGGATATTAACAAGCTCCCATATGCCACATAACCGCGGGCACGGCTTTCGAAAGTTCATAACCGTGCAGGGGTGTTCCAACTTGACCCATTACAAGCCCACGATCCGCGGAGTCGCAACTCCAAAGTGGGAAGACCCGAGTATTCTCGGAATCCCGTGCTCAAGATACTCCGAACTAAGGTAAGGCTAATCCAGCAAATCCTCCCGGCGTGCCGACACCCTCACAATAGCCGCGCGTATCTAGTCTCAGGCCACGACCGGATGGGCGATGCTACAGGTTTATATCAATCCTCGAGTTTCCTCGTGGTGACCTCGCAGGACCCCCGTTTCAGACCAACACTCATGAGGAGCACTGGCCCGGGGTTGTTGATTAAGAACTCGGGTTAATTACTCCCTATGCAAGTTATTTAGTTATTAGGCAAATAGTACCAATGTTGGGACTTGCTGGAAAATACTTAGCACTTAGCGGTTTATCGAGGGGGTCCCATACACCCCAACCGTGTTAGGAACGCATAATCAAGGAACATAACACCGGCTTATACGGTTCCTAACGGCATGAGTGGAACAAATCACCAAGCAAAAGGCTTAGCCTTCCACCCTTGCCTATATATAGATGGTTTCATTTAAAGCATTATATGTAGTGTGATATAACCCAACTAGACTTCAACATGAAGCAAGCATCTTCGAACTTCACCTGCAACTAGCAATGCTATAAGAAGGGCTGAGCGAAGCGTACTTAGCCAAGCAACGGTTTGCGTAGGTAGGATGGTTAAACATGGTAATGGTTACAAGTAGGAGGCTGGCAGGAAGAACATGGGCATCGAGGCAAAACTATAGAGCGGAACTACTAGCAATAGGCAAAGATAGTAATGTTATCGGGGTTCGGTCATCTTGCCTGAAGTGTAGTCGTTCGGATCGTAAGAAGGGTCCTCGTGCTCAACCTCGTTGGTAACCTCGTGCTCGTACTCGGTCTCAGCTTCCGACTCTAAACAATACAACCACACAAGGCACAAATCAACAAGATGCAATGCGCACTCGAAAATGATGGATGCATGATGGATGCACTAAGGATGCACACGGAGCACGGAAAATAGCACTCAAGAAAAACACCTCAAAACATGATAAAAATATGATATTATGAATCTACACAGAAAATCAAACAAGTTTCATATAAGACTCACTGAAATCGGAGCTACGGGCTAAAAGTTATGCCCGAAACAAGAAATGAGCGAAAGCTGAAAATTACAGCAACATAGCAACTTCGGAGCACAAAATAATTAAGCTACAGCACTCAAACATCATGGCAAAGGACATGAACATAAACTAGACATAACCTACAGCAAATAAGTCAAAAGGTGCACCCCCAAAGGAGCCACGGATCAATAGCAATAAGCTTGGACATATTGAACTTGACAATAAAATTCTGACAGCAGAATTTTATTGAAACTTAGGAGCAAAAGTTAAACATGCTACAGCCACTCAAATAAGCATGTGAGAACATGAATGGAAAGCTAACAATATATACTACAAGGAACAATCAGTATCCACTCCAAAACTATCATGGTTTGTCCTAGAGCAGCAAGCAAACATGGCATCGGAACGTTACAGATTTCAGACTTAGTGATAAACCACTAAGTCCTAAAACAGCAGTTTCTTCATGGCATCCAAACGAGCAAGTTTAAGTCACCTCGAAACTAAACATGGCAAGTGGTAAGCACCACATCAAAGTACACATGATGGTGATTCCGAAACATACAAGCATGCATCATGGAGATAAACACAACGATAGCAACGAGCTCAACAAGATGGCATTTCATAACAAGTGAAACAAAATCACAGCCACATGGCACTTTGCAACAATGATAAACATGGCAAGAATAAATCTATCATGCAACCTAACACAAACAACATGTAGAGCATGGCAAGACGAACATGTGGACATATCATTTGCATCATTCGGACAAACGAGCTAAAAGTTATCACATGGCAAAGATGGCATAAAAACATCACATAGCAGAAATTATATCGGGATGCACTCTTGCAACGGGAAAACAAGCACCTTGATGATCCCTAACATGCATGACACAAAAAGATAAAACGTAGTGCTATTCACCACGAACGTCTGGACATGCTATTTGCGCGAAACGGACATCCACACAAAAAGTTATAGCAGTTTGAAAAATGCATCGTAGAACAAATTACTGGGGACTTAGAGAAAAATTGGGGCAACCTTCAAATCTGAGAAAACGGGCCGGAGGAGCTGGATCTGGCCCGGGAATGAAGACGGGCCGGCGGCTTGGCGCCCGGGCTGGAGCGATGCGGGAGGAGGCGACACGGGCCGGCGGCGCCTGGAGGGAGGCGGCCCAGCCGCGGCCTGCGGGGCGAGGGAGACGGCGGCCTGGCGAGGGGAGCTGGCCCGCCGAGAGCCTCGGGCCCAGGCGAGCGCGGGAGGAGGCTGGAGGCGAGGCCCAGGCGGCTCGGGCCTGGCGCTGGAGTGGCCTCGGCTGGCCCGGGCCTGCGGTGGCACGACGCGGCCTGCGGATGGCCTTGCGGAGCGGCGGCTCGAGGCGAGCGCGGGATGGCGGATCGATCTCTCTGGATCCGGGGTTGTGCGGTCAAAGGCCCGGAGTAGCGAGGTGCGGAAGGAGCGAGGGCGCCTGGTGGATCGGGTGCGGGTGCGGGAGCCCAGGCGAGCGCCCGATCCGATCCGCAAGTGATTCGGCGGCGGCGGCTTCGAGCCTGGGACGCGGTGGTGCTGCGGGAAAGGATGGGCGGCGCCTTGGCCGGCCGGATCTAGCCCGGGGTGGCCGGCCCGGCGACGGGGAGAGGCCGGATCGGCGGTTTTTGCGGCGGTGGGGCGCCGGAGGTGATGGAGGGAGGTGGTGGAGGTGTTTTCCGGTGAGGTGGTTGTAACACCCCGAGAATCATGCTACAGTAATCCCCTGTTGATGGTGCCATGTCATCACTCATATTGTTGGTAATCCTCGTTTGCTTTTGAACTCAATTCAAATTCAAATCCAAATTTAAAGTCAAAATTCAATGTTCTGAAACTTGAAAAACTAAAATGTTCATCATGTGGAAAATAATCACTTGTTAATGTTGGTGGCGAACCAACATTTCTAAATGGTATTTAAATGCCCTAAGCTAAATAAAACAGTAGTTAAATAATGTTTTATTTGCTATCTATTTTATAAAAATGCTAACCCGTTTTATTTGATCGCTAAACTAATTCTGGCAGTAGCCTAAAACATAAAGATATTTTAGGTGTAAGTTTTTAATTTACAAAACTGTTTTGGTTTGGAAAGGTTGTCGAAATCAGAAAGCTTTTTAAAGGAAAAAAAGGGCCAAGTTAAATAAAAGGAAAAAGAGGCCCCTTGCCCCCGGGTTACCTGGCTCAAAGGGCCAAGGCAGCCCAACTGGACCGACCGAACACCATCCCTCCATGGGTCGTCTTCCTTCTCCCCTGTTCGACCGACCGGGAGATAGGGCTCCAGCTCGTCACCGCCCGACCGTCTCGTCACTCCCGTCGGAGGGGATAAGACCACGCCCCACCCGCGATGCCTCGGACCCCCCCCCCCCTTGCCCACTTGGCCTCCCTTCCTCCTCCAGATCTGTCTCCCCGAGCGCGGCCGCCGCCATCCACCGCGTGCCACCGCGGCCACCAACCGCCCCGTGCTCCATCGTCGTGTCTTAGGAGATGCGCTGAGCTCCGCTACGTAGTCTTGGAGGAGCCATTCGAGCTGCAGATCCCGATGGTGCCCGATCCATCCTCTTCTTCCCCGACGACGAACGCATCCATCGCCCCCGCAGCTCCGCCGTGTCCCCGTCCTCCCCGAGCACTCCACCGAGTTCCCCGGTGAGCGCCGTGTCGATTCCCCCTGCACCCGCCTCAAATCCTCTCCGTTTTCGTCGTTGGTCTGCCGTGGCCGTGCCTCGGCCCCTTACCCTGCCGACGCCCGTGCCTACCTGCTCCTGTCCGCGCATCCACGCACCCCCGCTCGCCAATACGCTGCTCTACCTAGCGCCACACCGGCCGCTCTGCCTCTGCCCGCTGCTCCCACGGCCTGTGTACGCCCCTCACCATGACCAGTCCCATGTGCGCTGTGCCCCGGCACGCTGGCTCGTCCGGATGTTCGCCGGCTCGTCCGGCCGCTCGTCCCGTGCGGCAGTCGCTTGCGGCTCTGCCGCTGTTCTGCTGCTCCGTGTACTGCTGTTGCTCTTGTGTGCTGCTGTGGCATCGCGTCCGCTCGCTGCTGCTCTATTTCTGCTGTCACGCTGCTACTCCTGATGTGTGCCGCTGAACTGCTGCTACTCCCGCTAGCTGTTGTTGCTTACTACTGATGCGGCTGCTATGCTGTTGTTTCTCGTATGTGGCCGTGGCCATGGGTAAACGCCCATGGGTTGTGCGTGTATTTGCACAGATCGTTGTGCCTCTGGCCGACTATGCAAATTAGTTTAGGTGCTAATTAGTAGTTAGGTTTGGTTCTAGCCAAATGACAGGTAGACCCCACCTCTAATTATCTTTAAAAAGGCTAATTCTAAATCTGTGAGACTGACACCTGGGCCCCACTACCCAGGTCTGACTAGTCAACAGTTGACTAGTCAACGGTGACTGGACTAATTGACTGGGTCAACCCATCCCCCTGGCCCCACACGTCACTGACTGTAGCTAGCCACGGCTGAGTATAAAATGTATTTTCTGTTTTTAATTCGATTTAATAATAAATCTAAGAATTTTAGAAAAGTGTTTAAAATTTTGAAAAATCATAGAAAATAAATCGTAACTCGGATGGAAAAGTTTTATATATGAAAATTGCTCAGAACGACGAGACGAATCCGAATATGCGGTCCGTTCGGCCGCCACACATCTCTATCATACCGAACACGCAACTTTCCCCCTCCATTTCATCTGCCCGAAAACGCGAAACACCGGGAATACTTTCCCGGATGTTTTTCATCCTCGCCAGTAGCACCTCCTACTGCGTTAGGTCACACGTAGCACTGCGTATTTTCATGTTACGCCTTGTGATGCATTGATTGCTCTGTTATTTATTACGTTTCTCCTCCGTTACTTCTTTCCGGTAGACCCCGAGACTGCCGGTGACCCCAGTTCGACTACGATGTTGACGACCCCTCCTTGCCAGAGCAACCAGGCAAGCCCCCTCTTTGATCACCAGATATCGCCTACTCTTCTCTCTACTGCTTGCATTAGAGTAGTGTAGCATGTTACTGCTTTCGATAATCCTATTCTGCTGCATAGTCTGTCATTGTTGCTACCACTGTTGATACTTTACCTGCAATCCTAAATGCTTAGTATAGGATGCTAGTATTCCATCAGTGGCCCTACACCCTTGTCCGTCTGCCCTGCTATTCTATCGGGTCGTGATCACTTGGGTGTGATCACGGGTATATACTACATACACTTTACATGATACATGATGTGACTAAAGTCGGGTCGGCTCATTGAGTACCCGCAAGTGATTTGATGTGGGGGCTGAAAGGACAGGTGGCTCCATCCAGGTAGTGGTGGGCCTGAGTTCCTGACGGCCCCCGAGTGGATCTTTGTGGCGGAGCGACAGGGGCAGGTTGAGACACCCAGTCGAGAGGTGGCCTGGCCCTGGTCGTTGTCCGCGGTTATTTCATAATAACACGCTTAACGAGTTTGGATATTTGATCTAAGTCTGGCCATTTGGTCTATACGCACTAACCAGCTGCGTGGGAACAGTTATGGGCACTCGACGTCGTGGTATCAGCCGAAGCCTTTTTGACGTCAGCGGCTTAGCGGCGCGCGCCGGGTTGGACCGCGTAACGCAACTTCCTTAGTAATGGAGGTTGCTAGGTCTGCTCACCGGCCGCGTACGCAACATGCAGGTGTGCGTTCGGCGATGGGCCCGGACCCCTGCGCGCTTAGGACTTAGACCGGCGTGCTGACCTCTCTGATGTGCTTAGGTAGGGCTGCGACGTGTTGATCTTCCGAGGCCGGGCATGACCCTGGAAAGTGTGTCCGGCCAAATGGGATCAAGCGTGCTGGGTTATGTGGTGCACCCCTACAGGGAAGTTAATCTATTCGAATAGCCGTGTCCCTCGGTAAAAGGACGACCCGGAGTTGTATTCCGACCTCATGACAACTAGAACCGGATACTTAATAAAACACACCCTTACCAGTGCCAGATACAACTCGGTGGTTGCTCTCTCACAGGGTGATGTGCGGGAGGATTGCCGAGTAGGATTATGTTATACGATGTTACGTGGTGAACTTACCATCTATTTCCCTTCTACTACTTCAAGACGGAGGCTGCGTGACGCGAGGATACTTGTTACTTCCAGATATTCTCTTGTACTGCTGCAAGATGGAGGTGGCCAGAAGCGTAGTCTTCGATTGGATTAGCTATCCCCCTCTTATTCTGCTTTCTGTAGTTCAGTCCACATATATTACCCCTTTACACATATATCTTTGCATATGTAGTGTAGATCCTTGCTTGCGAGTACTTTGGATGAGTACTCGCGGTTGCTTTTCTGCCCTTTTGTCCCTTCTTCTCGGATGACGCAACCGGATGGTGGAGCCCAGGAGCCAGAGGATCTCGATGATGTTTCTACATGGAGTTCGGCTTCGAGGAGTAGTTAGGAGGTCCCAGGCAGGAGGCCTTGCCTTTTCGATCGTTGTTAATTTTGTGCTAGCCTTCTTAAGGCAAACTTGTTTAACTTATGTATGTACTAAGATATTGTTGCTTCCGCTGACTCTTGTGTTTTCGAGCTTTTGTATTCGAGCCCTCGAGGCCCCTGGCTTGTAATATAAAGCTTGTATTATTTTAATTTGTGTCTAGAGTTGTGTTGTGATATCTTCCAGTGAGTCCCTGATCTTGGTCGTACACATTTGCGTGCATGATTAGTGTACGGTCAAATCGGGGGCGTCACAAGTTGGTATCAGAGCCGACTGCCTGTAGGAATCCCCCTTTCCAACTCCTTGGCCGAAGTTGAGTCTAGTCTTTGAAAAACAAATTTACTAACTTGTTGTGTGGCTTACGGGCCCACAACACCATTGGGTGGTATTAGGATCTTTTACTCCTCGTCTATACTATGGGACTCTTATCTCTCTTCTCTTCGGGATAAATGAATTTTGCTAAATCTAACATTAGGATCTCGTTATCACTTTCACCCGGAGAGTGCCTTATGATCGATGATCGTTTGCTGCACCAGAAGACCCTGAAGATACTCCCCGTTGTTAACCCGAGAACTTGTGCTCATCACCTTTGCAATTCACTGCCACCGATATATCCCTATGGATATCTGCATGCACTTGCCATTCTCATGATCATTCCTCGTCGCTCTTGTTATTACAAGATGCCTCGAAATATTCTCCGTTGTCCCGAGAATCCTTTGAGTTCACTGTCTTGCAGTTTTATTTCGCATGAAAACCCTTACGGCTATTTCCTCACATTTCTCGAGGATCCGTTCTTCTCAATTGTTCGCGTGTCTCACAATATTCTCCGAAATACTTTTCGATCTTTTGGAAATCCTCTGCAGCATGTTACTCTTGAAATTCTTGCCTGCTTGCATTATGGTTAATTCCATATGGCTAGTAGTCTTTGTTAACATCCCTTGTCTTAGCCATTTTGAGCCTATTGATTCAATGTGTGCGTATGCACGCAGTCATCAGGTTATCCTTTTTAAAATTATCTTTTCCGGCTCAGACGTCATTCCGGACATGAGTTGGTTCTCGGCAATTCAAACCTTTATGGATTGTCCAACTAAGTGTTTTCAACTTATCCATCCTTGATCAGAGCGTCTGCTTCTGATCCTTCATTTTGGGAACCATAATTTCTTTCCATTTAAGCATCAGACTAATAAGGTGATTCTTGAATCTGACGCCTCTGCATTCTTTCTTCCACTGAGTGAGTGCCGATACTCACATCAGTTCCGTTGTGGATCGTCTGATCCATTGTTGGATTATTATCCGACAGTGTCCTTCATATCCAGTCACCTTGTGAGTTCTTCCCCTGATACATAATGCCTTTGGTAAATTGTATTCTCTGCTTGGTCAACCATGCTCTGATTTTGAGCTTGTGCTTTTACCTTGAAACTTATGGTATAAGTTACTAAGATGCCCAATGGGTTGAACCTATGCCTTCCCCTAATCCGTGAAAACCCGAAAGTTTTCACAAGTCATACTCTTCCGGTGTTCTACCAGTTAAACTTCCAACACTACAGTTTTATTAAAGCGAGAGGTGAATGAAATGATATGCATTAAAGAAGTGGGAGTCGACCTTGAACTTTGTGTTCATGCCCATGAAAATGATGTAGACCATCTCGGGAGCTTCTTGCAAAATGATTTTTCATCCAAATAATTCTTTCGGTGTCAATAAATTTGATCCCTTGCAGTTATGGTTCCGACCATGCTGTCCGTATTCAATATATCTGGAATAAATCCATTCCAGGCCTCGTCAATTTTTGACAAGGTTAAATCATCTACTGTCATAGGTCAATGACCTAGTTCAACTTCTATCGTGTTCTACCTTCGAGTTTTACCCTCTGATATCTTGAGGATATCATGCCCTTGCGCCACACCTTTTGAACTTTTGATGAAGTAATACCTTTGCTTGTCGTAATCACTCTACGGGTTCTAGGTTGCCGTCAACCGAGGACACCGTTTAGTAAATCAAATCCGCTCTAAAAATTCAACACCTCTAGTAGATGTTACTGGGAAATTTTTAAACTCAATCTGGTTTTATTCCTAGACTATCGGGTACATCCCTTGTCTAGCTATCTTTGACTGTGCTACCTCGTCCTTCTTTGGTGCACTAATTCTTCAGAGATTGAGCACAACTTACGTCGAGCTTTCAGCATATGTTTGCTTGTTCAATAAGGCAACTTTGATTCCGAGCTTGCATCTTATATATTGATCCCATAACTTGCCACTTCGTCATTCCCTTGCTTGTTGTCGTTCTTGTTTGACTGCATCCTCTTGAAACCTCCCGACAAATGTGTCGGATCACCTTCAACACTTTGACTTCTTCTGAGGTGTCAACTGGGTTCGTGATGAGAAATTCCCTCCTTGCCCTTGATGATTTTTATTACCATCGGCAACACCCTCGACTTCTTTTCATCACGAACTTGTCCACATTATAAATACAACTTGCTCTCCAGCTAGTGTTGTGTTCTGCCTTGAAGTATTACTATCCTTTATGTCGAGAATGTTGTGGGGATTGCTCCACCTCTTAGAAATTATCGGTATAGTGATACTACTCCCCATCACCATTCTTCCTTGGTCCCCGTGTTGTTTTCAACCGGGATACCAAAATGCTAACGATGCTGCTTGAGTTCTGTACTTCTATCAACCCTATTGCTTTGAAGTTAACGATCGACATTTCATTCTTAGACTGTTGGTTATTGAATCGTCACTCTAACATTGATCTTGCTGCCTAAGGTCATACTTCGGGCACACCTTTCAACTAATGATTAATGGTGCATGTTTTCCTCAAGCATACAACATTATATCATTTGAATTGACAAGTGTCATCTTCTTGTTCACTTTATTGTGGAAATCCATCCGTTTGGAATTCTCGATGAATTGTCGCTGAGCCCATCAGCCACCGCCTCGTCCTCTCCTTGGTTTAATGATGAACTATTGTTTCGGAACCCGCTCCCATAGTTCATTTCCCGAGAATCTTGCAATTTCATTTCGTCGATTTGTGTTGCACCTTTTCTTCTCGGACATCCTGAGTCTGAGGTATCATGACACCAATCGGATCTGAAAATCGGTCAGATATGAAGGTTGGGATAACTTCCTAGTAGTTATAATGTTGGTCCTTTGATGACCCAGTAATATGATGTCATGCCTAGCACTCCTGGCTGGAGGACCCATCAATATAATTTCTTTTGCAAGGATAACCATTCTTTGAGGAGGAAATTGTAAGACTTATTTTATAAGTTGTTCCTGATGGATCAT
Organism: Secale cereale; assembly: GCA_902687465.1. Classification (NCBI taxonomy): domain Eukaryota; kingdom Viridiplantae; phylum Streptophyta; class Magnoliopsida; order Poales; family Poaceae; genus Secale; species Secale cereale. The sequence continues at coordinate 170,453,362 of LR738712.1, forward strand.
TTGTGTATCCAAAGTCTGGCCCATGATTGGAACACCATATCATTGTTACCTCGAAGCATGGTTATGATACCCTGCTCATCAACAAGAACATTGGAGGCGCGATGCTAAATGTTTCTTGGTCAGTTACCCAAACACCGTTGTATGGGTACCATCTTGATTAATCCTTGCCTCTTTATCTGAATGGTTGGGTACTGGCTCTCCTACCCCGTATGCCATGTTCTGCTTGTCCATGGGAAGGAAATACTCCTATTAATTGTGTGTAATCACAATTTACTTTCCATTTGTTTGTTTAACCTTTCTTTGATCTACATATAATCTAAACAGTAATAATTCTCTGCTTATGTAAACACCTTGTTGTACGACTCTGTCAGTAAGACCTTGATTCTATTGTTGATAACATTCTGGTACTGCCGATGGACGAGAACCTTACCTATTGGTCCGCCTCGTTCTAACGAGCGGGGAAATGGTTCTCTTCGTTCCCCGTCCTTGGTACCGACATTGTTGCCGACATAGCTGACAAGCTATCCACTAACATGCCTCCCTGTCGTGGCTGTGCAAGATGTCACCACCCTTCCTACTTTCAATCCACATGGTGGGCCCATAACCCACAGGTCCACTGGATCGAAACCTGACTCTTCCTTACAACCCGGATTCTAATGTATCCTTTGCACCTGGCTTCGTATGTGATTCGTGAGCTAAATTCAATACCATTATTCATCCTGAAATCAAACACCATGTTATTATCGTTGTTGAAGCCCTCATTCCAGCTTCTGCCTAGGCATCGAATGACTGCCTACCCGTTTGAAACTTTGGTACCATCGCTTATTGTTCTCAATGCATTCACTGAAATACTATGCGTAGGGTACTTCGTGTATCACTTTCTGAATTCACTGTCAGATGCACATACTTCGTGGAGATACGTTCCTCCAAAGTTTTCCCCCTGGTCGCGTTCGTAGGACGATGGAGATCCCGAAGAAAGGATGACGTCTTGATCACGATGACTTGAAGCAGAGAAATGAAGACGTCAACTAAAGGGATCAACCTCTTCAAGAAGAGCATCCAAGACCAAGAAGATTCGTTAGAATTTCGTAACCAACTCTTTCCCCCTTACTTCACCTCTTAATCTCGGGACGAGATTTCTTGTAGTGGAGGAGATTTGTAACACCCCGGGAATCATGCTACAGTAATCACCTGTTGATGGTGCCATGTCATCACTCATATTGTTGGTAATCCTCGTTTGCTTTTGAACTCAATTCAAATTCAAATCCAAATTTAAAGTCAAAATTCAATGTTCTGAAACTTGAAAAACTAAAATGCTCATCATGTGGAAAATAATCACTTGTTAATGTTGGTGGCGAACCAACATTTCTAAATGGTATTTAAATGCCCTAAGCTAAATAAAACAGTAGTTAAATAATGTTTTAATTGCTATCTATTTTATAAAAATGCTAACCCGTTTTATTTGATCGCTAAACTAATTCTGGCAGTAGCCTAAAACATAAAGATATTTTAGGTGTAAGTTTTTAATTTACAAAACTGTTTTGGTTTGGAAAGGTTGTCGAAATCAAAAAGCTTTTTAAAGGAAAAAAATGGCCACGTTAAATAAAAGGAAAAAGAGGCCCCTTGCCCCCGGGTTACCTGGCTCAAAGGGCCAAGGCAGCCCAACTGGACCGACCGAACACCATCCCTCCATGTGTCGTCTTCCTTCTCCCCTGTTCGACCGACCGGGAGATAGGGCTCCAGCTCATCGCCGCCCGACCGTCTCGTCACTCCCGTCGGAGGGGATAAGACCACGCCCCACCCGCGATGCCTCGGAACCCCCCCCCCCTTGCCCACTTGGCCTCCCTTCCTCCTCCAGATCTGCCTCCCCGAGCGCGGCCGCCGCCATCCACCGCGTGCCACCGCGGCCACCAACCGCCCCGTGCTCCATCGTCGTGCCTTAGGAGCTGCGCTGAGCTCGGCTACGTCGTCTTGGAGGAGCCATTCGAGCTGCAGATCCCGATGGTGGCCGATCCATCCTCTTCTTCCCCGACGACGAACGCATCCGTCGCCCCCGCAGCTCCGCCGCGTCCCAGTCCTCCCCGAGCACTCCACCGAGTTCCCCGGTGAGCGCCGTGCCGATTCCCCCTGCACCCGCCTCGAATCCTCTCCATTTTCGTCGTTGGTCTGCCGTGGCCGTGCCTCGGCCCCTTACCCTGCCGACGCCCGTGCCTACCTGCTGCTGTCCGCGCATCCACGCACCCCCGCTCGCCAATACGCTGCTCTGCCTCTGCCCGCTGCTCCCACGGCCTGTGTACGCCCCTCACCATGACCTGTCCCGTGTGCGCTGCGCCCCGGCACGCTGGCTCGTCTGGATGTTCGCCGGCTCGCCCGGCCGCTTGTCCCGTGCGACAGTCGCTTGCGGCTCTGCCGCTGTTCTGCTGCTCCGTGTACTGCTGTTGCTCTTGTGTGCTGTCGTGGCATCGCGTCCGCTCGCTGCTACTCTATTTCTGCTGTCAGGCTGCTACTCCTGATGTGTGCCGCTGAACTGCTGCTACTCCCGCTAGCTGTTGTTGCTTACTACTGATGCGGCTGCTATGCTGTTGTTTCTCGTATGTGGCCGTGGCCATGGGTAAACGCCCATGGGTTGTGCGTGTATGTGCACAGATCGTTGTGCCTCTGGCCGACTATGCAAATTAGTTTAGGTGCTAATTAGTAGTTAGGTTTGGTTCTAGCCAAATGACAGGTAGACCCCACCTCTAATTATCTTTAAAAAGGCTAATTCTAAATCTGTGAGACTGACACCTGGGCCCCACTACCCAGGTTTGACCAGTCAACAGTTGACTAGTCAACGGTGACTGGACTAATTGACTGGGTCAACCCATCCCCCTGGCCCCATACGTCACTGACTGTAGCTAGCCACGGCTGAGTATAAAAAGTATTTTCTGTTTTTAATTCGATTTAATAATAAATCTAAGAATTTTAGAAAAGTGTTTAAAATTTTGAAAAATCATAGAAAATAAATCGTAACTCGGATGGAAAAGTTTTATATATGAAAATTGCTCAGAACGACGAGACGAAACCGAATACGCGGTCCGTTCGGCCGCCACACATCTCTATGATACCGAACACGCAACTTTCCCCCTCCATTTCATCTGCCCGAAAACGCGAAACACCGGGAATACTTACCCGGATGTTTTTCATCCTCGCCAGTATCACCTCCTACTGCGTTAGGTCACACGTAGCACCGCGTATTTTCATGTTACGCCTTGTGATGCATTGATTGCTCTGTTATTTATTATGTTTCTCCTCCGTTACTTCTTTCCGGTAGACCCCTAGACTGCCGGTGACCCCAGTTCGACTACGATGTTGACGACCCCTCCTTGCCAGAGCAACCAGGCAAGCCCCCTCTTTGATCACCAGATATCGCCTACTCTTCTCTCTACTGCTTGCATTAGAGTAGTGTAGCATGTTACTGCTTTCTATAATCCTATTCTGCTGCATAGCCTGTCATTGTTGCTACCACTGTTGATACTTTACCTGCAATCCTAAATGCTTAGTATAGGATGCTAGTATTCCATCAGTGGCCCTACACCCTTGTCTGTCTGCCCTGCTATTCTATCGGGTCGTGATCACTTGGGTGTGATCACGGGTATATACTACATACACTTTACATGATACATGATGTGACTAGAGTCGGGTCAGCTCATTGAGTACCCACAAGTGATTTGATGTGGGGGCTGAAAGGACAGGTGGCTCCATCCACGTAGTGGTGGGCCTGAGTTCCTGACGGCACCCGAGTGGATCTTTGTGGCGGAGCGACAGGGGTAGGTTGAGACACCCAGTCGAGAGGTGGCCTGGCCCTGGTCGTTGTCCGCGGTTATTTCATAATAACACGCTTAACGAGTTTGGATATTTGATCTGAGTCTGGCCATTTGGTCTATACGCACTAACCAGCTGCGTGGGAACAGTTATGGGCACTCGACGTCGTGGTATCAGCCGAAGCCTTTTTGACGTCAGCGGCTTAGCGGCGCGCGCCGGGTTGGACCGCGTAACACAACTTCCTTAGTAATGGAGGTTGCTAGGTCTGCTCACCGGCCGCGTACGCAACGTGCAGGTGTGCGTTGGGCGATGGGCCCGGACCCCTGCGCGCTTAGGACTTAGACCGGCGTGCTGACCTCTCTGCTATGCTTAGGTAGGGCTGCGACGTGTTGATCTTCCGAGGCCGGGCATGACCCTGGAAAGTGTGTCCGGCCAAATGGGATCAAGCGTGCTCGGTTATGTGGTGCACCCCTGCAGGGAAGTTAATCTATTCGAATAGCCGTGTCCCTCGGTAAAAGGACGACCCGGAGTTGTATTCCGACTTCATGACAACTAGAACCGGATACTTAATAAAACACACCCTTACCAGTGCCAGATACAACTCGGTGGTTGCTCTCTCACAGGCTGATGTGAGGGAGGATTGCCGAGTAGGATTATGCTATACAATGTCACTTGGTGAACTTACCATCTATTTCCCTTCTACTACTTCAAGACGGAGGCTGCGAGACGCGAGGATACTTGTTACTTCCAGATATTCTCTTGTGCTGCTGCAAGATGGAGGTGGCCAGAAGCGTAGTCTTCGATTGGATTAGCTATCCCCCTCTTATTCTGCTTTCTGCAGTTCAGTCCACATATATTACCCCTTTACACAGATATCTTTGCATATGTAGTGTAGATCCTTGCTTGCGAGTACTTTGGATGAGTACTCACGGTTGCTTTTCTCCCCTTTTTCCCCTTTTGTCCCTTCTTCTCGGATGACGCAACCAGATGGTGGAGCCCAGGAGCCAGAGGATCTCGATGATGTTTCAACATGGAGTTCGGCTTCGAGGAGTAGTTAGGAGGTCCCAGGCAGGAGGCCTTGCCTTTTCGATCGTTGTTAATTTTGTGCTAGCCTTCTTAAGGCAAACTTGTTTAACTTATGTCTGTACTCAGATATTGTTGCTTCCGCTGACTCTTGTGTTTTCGAGCTTTTGTATTCGAGCCCTCGAGGCCCCTGGCTTGTAATATAAAGCTTGTATTATTTTAATTTGTGTCTAGAGTTGTGTTGTGATATCTTCCAGTGAGTCCCTGATCTTGGTCGTACACATTTGCGTGCATGATTAGTGTACGGTCAAATCGGGGGCGTCACAGTGGTGTACTCCGGCGAACTTTCGGCGGGATTCCGGCGAAACTCCGGCGAGGTGGCTGGTGGCTGGAGGTGGAAGAAGGAGAGGTCTAGGGTTTCCTTAATTTGGGGCAAAATTTAGGGGAGTGGACAAATATATAGGCACAAGGAGCTAGGGTTGTCCAAATGGAGTGCGGTTTTCGACTACCGGATCAGATTTGGATGGCCTAGATGATAGAAGTGGCTAGGAGGGGTTTGGTGGGCTGCTGTAGGGGTGTTTCTGGGCCACAAGTGAAGGCACATTGGACCCACACGAATAACTGTTGGGATAGCAAACGGACTCGAAACGCGACGAGATTTGAGAGGCGGGTTACACACAACAAAATAACAACACACGACAAGTCTCGCGCCACACCGGTAACGTTACACGGCCACACACCAAAGTAGGCCTACGGGACGGCACGGACACGTGAGGGAGCTCCGGAACATGAAACGGACAACGGGAAGGAACGCGTGGAACCGGATGCAACCGACAACACAATTGCAATGCAATGCGCATGTCTATATGATATGAATGAATGCCACACACTCACACAACAAAACGACGAAAACCCGAAAGACAAAGAACCCGGAATGGAAATAGATGAAGCCGGAGATATATTATATACCCAAAATGGAAAGTATTACATCCGGGGCATTACAAATTCTCCTCTACTACAAAAAGATCTCGTACCGAGATCTAGGACTGGAAAAAGGAAGGGTACTCGGAACGAAGATGATCTTCTCGTTCCCACGTAGCTTCTCGGCCGGTGTGATGTGACCACTTGACTTTCAAGAATTTGATGGACTTGTTGCGGGTCTTGCGTTCGGTTTCTTCGAGAATAGCAACGGGATGCTCTCGGTAAGATAGGTCTTGTTGAAGATCAATCTCTTCAAACGGAATCATGCCCTTAGGTGCTTTGAAGCATTTGCGGAGTTGAGACACATGGAACACATCATGAACATTGGCGAAGTTGGAAGGGAGCTCAAGTTGATAGGCTAGATCGCCTCTTTTGCCAAGAATCTTGAAAGGCCCGACGTATCTAGGAGCAAGCTTTCCTTTGATACCGAATCTTTGGGTGCCTTTCATCGGAGAAACACGGAGATAGACATGATCATCAATGTTGAATGCCAAATCACGATGCTTGTCGTCATAGTAGCTCTTCTGACGCGACTGAGCGGCCTTGATATTCTCACGTACGACTTTGCACATTTCTTCGGCTTCTGAGATCAAGTCATTGACAAGAAGTTGACGTTCGCCTGTCTCAGACCAGTTGAGAGGGGTACGACACTTTCTGCCATAGAGGATTTCAAACGGAGCTTTGCCTGCACTTGCTTGAAAGCTGTTGTTGTAAGAGAACTCGGCAAATGGAAGGCAGTCTTCCCATTTCATGCCAAAGGAGATGACACAGGCTCTGAGCATATCTTCTAGAATCTGATTCACGCGCTCGACTTGACCACTAGTCTGAGGGTGAAATGCAGTGTTGAACCTGATCTTAGTGCCCATGGCGGACTGAAAGGAGTCCCAGAACTTGGATGTGAACAAACTTCCATGGTCTGAGGATATAACTTGAGGAATGCCATGTAAGGACACAATTCTGGAAGTATACAACTCCGCCAATTGAGCTGCATTGATGGATTCTTTGACTGGCAGGAAGTGAGCGACTTTGGTAAGCTTGTCAATCACCACGAAGATAGAATCATTTCCTCGCTTGGATTTAGGAAAGCCAGTGACGAAGTCCATTTCAATGTGGTCGAACTTCCACTCGAGAATGGGAAGAGGTTGGAGAAGACCGGCTGGACGTTGATGTTCTGCTTTCACTCTTCTGCAAACATCACATTCGTTCACGAATTGGGCAATCTCCCTTTTCATGCGTGTCCACCAGTAAGATTGCTTGAGATCTTGATACATCTTGGAACTGCCAGGATGAATGGAAAGGAGAGAATCATGTGCTTCTTCCATTATGAGCTTCCTGAGATCACCTTTGGGAACAACGAGTCTGTCCTCGAAGAACAAGGTATCTCTCTCATCAACACGAAAACACTTGTATTTCGGAATGCCCTTAGCAATAGCATGTTTCACCTTCTTCACCATGGTATCACTGAGTTGGGCCTCACGGACCTGATCTTCCAAGGTAGGAGCAACTTGAAGATTTGCAAGAAAACCCTGCGGAACAACTTGGAGGTTGAGTTTCCTGAATGCTTCACAAAGCTCAGGCTGGCACGGCTTGATAAGAAGGCTGTTGCAACATGCCTTTCTGCTCAAAGCATCTGCAATCACATTCGCCTTGCCAGGAGTGTATTCAATGCTGGGATCATACTCTTGGATCATTTCAACCCAACGAGTCGGACGGATGTTCAGATGCGGCTGTGTGAAGATGTACTTCAAGCTCTTGTGATCAGTGAAGATGTCGACTTTTCTGCCCAACAACAGATGTCTCCACGTAATCAAAGCATGTACCACAGCTGCTAGCTCGAGATCATGTGTGGGATAGTTCTTCTCACTTGGCTTGAGCTGACGAGAAGTGTATGCCACAATTCTCTTATCTTGCATAAGCACACCACCAAGACCTTGAAGAGAAGCATCACAGAATACTTCATAGGGCTTGGATTCATCTGGAGGAGTCAGAACTGGAGCAGAGACGAGTTTCTCTTTGAGGGTTTTGAATGCCACTTCACACTCTGGAGACCAAAAGTATTTGACATTCTTCTGAAGCAAGTTGGAAAGAGGCTTGGCAATCTTGGAGAAGTTCTCAACGAACCTTCTGCAATAGCTGGCAAGACCCAGAAAACTGCGGAGTTGCTTGACGTTCTGAGGAGCCTCCCAGTTGACAATTGCTTCAACTTTCTCGGGATTTACCGCAATGCCGTCAGCTGAGATGATATGGCCCAGGTACAAAACCTTATCGAGCCAAAACTCACACTTGGAGAACTTGGCATAGAACTTATGCTCTCGGAGTCGATCAAGAACCAGACGTAAGTGCTTTTCGTGATCTTCTTCATTCTTGGAAAACACCAGAATATCATCCAGATACACAAGCACAAACTCGCCAGTGTAGGGGTTGAAGATGTAGTGCATCATCCTCGAGAAGGTAGGAGGAGCATTGGCGAGACCAAAAGACATGACGGTATACTCGTATGAACCGTAGCTCGTTCTGAAGGCCGTCTTGGGAATGTCTTCCTCGCGAATGCGAATTTGGTGATAGCCCATTGGAGGTCGAGCTTAGAGAACACTTTAGCTCCCTTGAGCTGCTCGAAGAGTTCGTTGATGTTGGGGAGTGGATATTTGTTCTTTCTTGTCTTCTTGTTCAATGGCCGGTAATCGACGTAGAGACGTTTCGTGCCATCTTTCTTCTTGACAAATAAGACACCACAGCCCCAAGGAGACGTACTAGGCCTGATGAGACCCATACTCTCCTGTTTATCAAGCTGCTTCTTCAATTCCTTCAATTCATCCAGAGAGAGTTTATATGGACGCCGGCATGCTGGCTCAGTACCCGGCTCGAGTTCAATAACGAATTCCACCTGACGGTGTGGAGGCATGCCTGGAAGTTCTTTAGGAAAGACGTCTTGATATTCGTTCACCACCGGAATTTGAGATATGGCATTAATTTCGCCCTTATCATTGAGAGAGAAAAGCCTGATAGTGTTATCCCTGGAGGCAAAGATAATCACATCTTCATCAGGATGAGTCATCTTGACTTCCTTTTGAGCACAATCAATGTGAGCATCATGCTGAGAAAGCCAATCCATTCCGAGGATGAGGTCAATGTCGGAATTGCCAAGAACCACCGGAGAAGCCAAAAATCGATAATCACCCATGCGAATAGAAACATCCGGAGCGTAAACACTGGAGTGCATTCGTCTCCCCGGAGAAATAACTGTTAACTCCCTTGGCAGATTTTTGGTGACAATATCGTGCTTGGATGCAAATGGATATGACATGAAAGAGCAAGAAGCACCCGAATCAAATAACACATTAGCAGGAAAAGAGTTCACTGGAAGGTTACCCAAAATCACATCAGAAGAATTCTCCGCTTGTGCTGCATTCATCAGATTGACCCTTGCTGCCTTTGGATCATGCTTGACCATAGCGGTACCGACAGGTGGAGGAGGCGGAAGGCGCCTTGGGTTGTTGCACTTGTTGGAATAATGACCCTTCTGGCCACACTTGTAGCAAGTCACCTCGGAAAGTGGACGAGTAGGAGGAGCACTTAGTCTTGGAGCTTGGAACTGTTGCTTGGACTGCTTGTTGGAGTTGGGTGGGTGGGAGAAACCACGTCCACTAGAGTTCTTGTTGTTAGAGTTGTTGGAGTTGTTGTAGGGAGCTCGAATCACTGGAGGAGGAGGAAGCCAAAATTTCTAATGCTTCGAGACAATCTGAGACGATGAGGAAGAGTGAACGGCATCTCGAATTCTCTTTTTAGAAGCCTCCATCTTAAGCTGAGCTGCTTCTTGGTTCAAAGCCATGTTATAGAATTTGTCGAATTCATCGGGCTTGAACAAGGTGAGAGCAAGCTGAAGTTCATCTTTGAGACCTCCACGGAATTGGTAGATTTTGCTCTTGGCGTCAGGAATGTCTTGCTTAGCATAGCGGGCGAGGTTTTGGAACTTGACATTATACTGATAGACTGTCATAGAGCCCTGCTTCAGGTTGCGGAATTGCTCACGCATGCCCTCGATGACACTTGTAGGAATGTGGTGCGAGCGAAAGTCCTTGCAGAAATTCTCCCAAGAGATCACTTGACCTGGCCTGGAGTCTTTGTACTGCTGCCACCAGTCAGCTGCTTGGTCTTTGAGTTGGAAGGCTGCAAACTTCACATAATCCTCTTCCTTGACGTTACTGCACTCAAAATGCTTCTTTATGTCGGTTAACCAATCTTCAGCATCAAGAGGGTCGACACAGTAACTGAAAGCTTTTGGATTATTGGCCAAGAACTGGTTGAGAGTAGCATGGTGCTGCTGGTTGAAGAAGTTGCCTTGATTCCCTGGAACACCCTGATTAGCTTGATTAGCTTGCATCTGCTGCATCATCTGCATCAACAACTGGGTGTTCTGAGCTGTAGTCTGCATAATCGCTCTCCAAGCCTCAGACGGAGGAGGAGGGGAAGGAGGACGATCTGGGACCTCTTCGCCCTCTGGGTTAGCGTTGGGAACCCTTTTCGGAGCCATCCTGAAAGAGATGACCACGAATCAGCATTTGATTGACAAAAGGTATAAGCTGAATCAATGGAATGAATTGCAATAAGTCTTCACAATAATCATTCGAACAATAAGAACGAATGAAATCATTCGAACAAAAGGAACGAATGAAATTCTCAGTTAAATGATAACATCAATCTTCACGAGAAGCCACATAGGGATCAAACGGTAAATAAGAAAAACAACAAGGTACAGACAGGAACAAACACAAGATAGGAGCTTCGTTCTAACATCTTTGTGCTGAAAGCATATGAACGCGTTACGAAAAGGTTTTGCAATCCCCGGATCAGCATAGCCAAGGACCCTTTAAGATGCAACTCCTGATCGGAACATCGGTCATAATACCACTTCACTCAATGTAGAACCCCGAACACACTAATCTGCATTCGTTGGAAGAATGCCTACGATCTACTGGATAAACTCACCTATAAATTTCCTAAAGATTCCAGTTATGCAATCAGGTGTTGGGGATACACGGGAAGCACCGCGCAATCAACTCTAAACCTACATCCAGGTGTATCCATCCTTCAACACATAACCAGTCTTTCTCGGAAACTGTGTACCTCGGACCTTCGAAAAGCATCCACTATAGCAAGCTATGGCAATACTCCCGAACTACCTCCCCAGTACTGGGTGATGTCGGGGTTATCTTGCCACTGGCCGTATAGGAGGGATTTTCGATGTCGGCCGTCTTAAGTATTTAGTACTGCCGCGATATGCTTGTGACGACAATACCCCGAAGCTCAACTCCCTGGGACACTGCCACAACCCCTAATGTCAGGAGGCATCGAGAACAATATTCTCGTCACCAGAACATCGAAACAATCCCAGAATACTCGCGAGATTCCTAAAAAAAATTGGTGCAATTTTTGAAGATAGAAGAGACAAGAGTAGTCGTCAGGAGTCCTCACCAGAGAGAAAGGGGATGAGAAGCAAAGAAATCCTACTCTCCGATATAATATAGAACTCAAAATATTTTTCAGTGTGTGCCTAGACTCGACCGTCAATGATTCGATCAATCAGTGGGGGCTCCTAGGTCGGAGAAGGCTCTGAATACCAACTTGTAATGCCCAGGATGGAACTATACCTCCTACGTGTCGAGGCACGACTTAAAGGTATAAGTCCATCCTAGAATGATCTCAAGTTTGGTAATCTTTGCACATCTCATGTAAAAGAGGGGATTGTAAACATAAAAATAGTTGGCTTACACTCGCCACGTCACACAAATACAATACATGTCTCAAACATCATACATTAAGAACATCACAACCCTCTAAGGGCAAATCCAAATGTCAAGATACCAAACTTAAATAAATAAACTACAGGTCGGATCGAGTCCTAGTAGAAGTCTCCACTACTGATCATCAGGATAACGAACATAGTATCGACTACGCTCCTCGTCGTACTCCCAGTCAAGCTCGGTGCCATCACCTGGATAGCTCACAACTGGACCTGCATCTGGGGTGGTGAAGTAACTGTGAGCCACAGAGGACTCAGCAATCCCGTTCCCGGGTAACAAGACTATTTAAGCCTTGGGAGAGGAAAAGGCTGAAGAAAAGATTAAGTGTCTGCAGCAGCAACTAGCAACTAGCTTACGTGAGTGAGAGCGAGAAGAGAAAGCCTCGGACGAGAAGTGATCACGAAGTGATCCTAACTAAGCTCAACAAACATAACCCCACCGTGTTCAACTCCCGAATCCCTATTCGGAAATTGACAATCACGGAACACACGCTGGTAGTGTATTAGAAACATTGTGTCAAGTTATCTACAACCGGATATTAACAAGCTCCCATCTGCCACAAAACCGTGGGCACGACTTTCGAAAGTTCATAACCCTGCAGGGGTGTTCCAACTTGACCCATTACAAGCCCACGATCCGCGGAGTCGCAACTCCAAAGTGGGAAGACCCGAGTATTCTTCGAATCCCGTGCTCAAGATACTCCGAACTAAGGTAAGGCTAATCCGGCAAATCCTCCCGGCATGCCGACACCCTGACAATAGCCGCGCGTATCTAGTCTCAGGCCACGACCGGATGGGCGATGCTACATGTTTATATCAATCCTTGAGTTTCCTCGTGGTGACCCCGCAGGACCCCCGTTTCGGACCAACACTCATGAGGAGCACTGGCCCGGGGTTGTTGATTAAGAACTCGGGTTAATTACTCCCTATGCAAGTTATTTAGTTATTAGGCAAATAGTACCAATGTTGGGACTTGCTGGAAAAGACTTAACACTTAGCGGTTTATCGAGGGGGTCCCATACACCCCAACCGTGTTAGGAACGCATAATCATGGAACAGAACACGGGCTTATACGGTTCCTAACGGCATGAGTGGAACAAATCACCAAGCAAAAGGCTTAGCCTTCCACCCTTGCCAATATATAGATGGTTTCATTTAAAGCATTATATGTAGTGTGATATAACCCAACCAGACTTCAACATGAAGCAAGCATCTTCGAACTTCACCTGCAACTAGCAATGCTATAAGAAGGGCTGAGCGAAGCGTACTTAGCCAAGCAACGGTTTGCGTAGGTAGGGTGGTTAAACATGGTAATGGTTACAAGTAGGAGGCTGGCAGGAAGAACATGGGCATCGAGGAAAAACTATAGAGCGGAACTACTAGCAATAGGCAAAGATAGTAATGTTATCGGGGTTCGGTCATCTTGCCTGAAGTGTAGTCGTTCGGATCATAAGAAGGGTCCTCGTGCTCAACCTCGTTGGTAACCTCGTGCTCGTACTCGGTCTCAGCTTCCGGCTCTAAACAATACAACCACACAAGGCACAAATCAACAAGATGCAATGCGCACTCGAAAATGATGGATGCATGATGGATGCACTAAGGATGCACACGGAGCACGGAAAATAGCACTCAAGCAAAACACCTCAAAACATGATAACAATATGATATTATGAATCTACACAGAAAATCAAACAAGCTTCATATAAGACTCGCTGAAATCGGAGCTACGGGCTAAAAGTTATGCCCGAAACAAGAAATGAGCGAAAGCTGAAAATTACAGAAACACAGCAACTTCGGAGCACAAAATAATTAAGCTACAGCACTCAAACATCATGGCAAAGGACATGAACATAAACTAGACATAACCTACAGCAAATAAGTCCAAAGGTGCACCCCCAAAGGAGCCACGGATCAATAGCAATAAGCTTGGACATATTGAACTTGACAATAAAATTCTGACAGCAGAATATTATTGAAACTTTGGAGCAAAAGTTAAACATGCTACAGCCACTCAAATAAGCATGTGAGAACATGAATGGAAAGCCAACAATATATACTACAAGGAACAATCAAGATCCACTCCAAAACTATCATGGTTTGTCCTAGAGCAGCAAGCAAACATGGCATCGGAACGTTACAGATTTCAGACTTAGTGAAAAACCACTAAGTCCTAAAACAGCAGTTTCTTCATGGCATCTAAACGAGCAAGTTTAAGTCACCTCGAAACTAAACATGGCAAGTGGTAAGCACCACATCAAAGTACACATGATGGTGATTCCGAAACATACAAGCATGAATCATGGAGATAAACACAACGATAACAACGAGCTCAACAAGATGGCATTTCATAACAAGTGAAACAACATCACAGCCACATGGCACTTTGCAACGATGATAAACATGGCAAGAATAAATCTATCATGCAACCTAACACAAACAACATGTAGAGCATGGCAAGACGAACACGTGGACATGTCATTTGCATCATTCGGACAAACGAGCTAAAAGTTATCACATGGCAAAGATGGCATAAAAACATCACATAGCAGAAATTATATCGGGATGCACTCTTGCAACGGGAAAACAAGCACCTAGATGATCCCTAACATGCATGACACAAAAAGATAAAATGTAGTGCTATTCACCACGAACGTCTGGACATGCTATTTGCGCGAAACGGACATCCACACAAAAAGTTATAGCAGTTTGAAAAATGCATCGTAGAACAAATTACTGGGGACTTAGAGAAAAATCGGGGCAACCTTCAAATCTGAGAAAACGGGCCGGAGGAGCTGGATCTGGCCCGGGAATGAAGACGGGCCGGCGGCTTGGCGCCCTGGCTGGAGCGATGCGGGAGGAGGCGACACGGGCCGGCGGCGCCTGGAGGGAGGCGGCCCAGCCGCGGCCTATGGGGCGAGGGAGACGGCGGCCTGGCGAGGGGAGCTGGCCCGCCGAGCGCCTCGGGCCCAGGCGAGGGCGGGAGGAGGCTGGAGGCGAGGCCCAGGCGGCTCGGGCCTAGCGCTGGAGTGGCCTCGGCTGGCGCGGGCCTGCGGTGGCACGACGCGGCCTGCGGATGGCCTTGCGGAGCGGCGGCTCGAGGCGAGCGCGGGATGGCGGATCGATCTCTCTGGATCCGGGGTTGTGCGATCAACGTCCCGGAGTAGCGAGGTGCGGAAGGAGCAAGGGCGCCTGGTGGATCGGGTGCGGGTGCGGGAGCCCAGGCGAGCGCCCGATCCGATCCGCAAGTGATTCGGCGGCGGCGGCTTCGAGCCTGGGACGCGGTGGTGCTGCGGGAAAGGACGAGCGGCGCCCTGGCCGGCCGGATCTGGCCCGGGGTGGCCGGCCCGGCGACGGGGAGAGGCCGGATCGGCGGTTTTTGCGGCGGTGGGGCGCCGGAGGTGATGGAGGGAGGTGGTGGAGGTGTTTTCCGGCGAGGTGGTGTACTCCGGCGAACTTCCGGCGGGATTCCGGCGAAAATCCGGCGAGGTGGCTGGTGGCTGGAGGTGGAAGAAGGAGAGGTCTAGGGTTACCTTAATTTGGGGCAAAATTTAGGGGAGTGGACAAATATATAGGCACAAGGAGCTAGGGTTGTCCAAATGGAGTGCGGTTTTCGACCACCGAATCAGATTTGGATGGCCTAGATGATAGAAGTGGCTAGGAGGGGTTTGGTGGGCTGCTGTAGGGGTGTTTCTGGGCCACAAGTGAAAGCACTTTGGACCCCACACGAATAACTGTTGGGATAGCAAACGGACTCGAAACGTGACGAGATTTGAGAGGCGGGTTACACACAACAAAACAACAACACACGACAAGTCTCGCGCCACACCGGTAACGTTACACGGCCACACACCAAAGTAGGCCTATGGGACGCCACGAACACGTGAGGGAGCTCCGGAATGCGAAACGGACAACGGGAAGGAACGCGTGGAACCGGATGCAACCGACAACACAATTGCAATGCAATGCACATGTCTATATGATATGAATGAATGCCACACACTCACACAACAAAACGACGAAAACCCGAAAGACAAAGAACCCGGAATGGAAATAGATGAAGCCGGAGATATATTATATACCCAAAAGGGAAAGTATTACATCCGGGGCATTACAAGTACGAGCCCCCAAGGCACGATGTTCCAGGGCCCCCCTTCCGACGTGCAAGAAACTCGCGGGAAAAAGAAGCGGCATGCCTCGCCAAGGTCATACGGGGAAGGGATTCAAACAACATGGCATTGCGAGAAGAAGAGTACTTAGCTTTTGGTGAAGGTGGTGCTGATTAAGGTGCCACGGGGGCTTGCCTGAAATGTACCGCCCGAGGCTCGGTCTCCTAGCGTTCCGGCCATCTGATGCCTGAAGCTACATGATGACAAGTTATAGGGTTCAGGGGGAGACAGGCGCCCGCCAACTCACACATGGATGTTTCATGAGGGAATAAGGCATCAATGACCTCGTGAGGTGACGTGCGCTGGGGGGCGAACCAGAGCTCGACTACTCGGATTTTTTAGTGCCACAGGGATGGACCCGAGCACAGGCGTTGTGCCAATTGTAGCCCCTGCTCATGGGCGGTCGTGTGTGGGGTCCTGGCATGCGACGCCTATGAGGACTGAGCACCGAAACTCAAATTGGATGACTCGAGCCGCACCCTCCCATTTCCTACCCCCGATAGTCACTTATGGAGGCCGAACACCAAGGGCCTGTTGGTGACGTGCACGGGAGCCGGCCTGCGAGACAGAGCTTGATCTCTTGTGTTTATCAATGCTAGAGGGACGGACCCGAGCACTGATGCCGTGTTGGGTACCGGTCATGGGGCGGTCAGGAACAAGGGTCACGAGGGTGTGGCGATTTAGATGGTGATAGGGCACTGAACACGCAGCTTAAGCCAGCAAAGAAATTCCATCAAAGCATAACCAGGTCCCATACATGACCAAAATGACGCGTCTGTAGGGGCAAGCCCTGACCGGTCTGAGCATAATGCATCCCGAGGGGCACCCTCAAGTGAACAAACCAAAGAGTCACCTGGGAATCATGCTGCTGCGATAATGTCAAGGTAGCTGCAAGGGTAGTTGTTGAAGCGCGCTGCGAAGATTGGCCCATTAGGGGCCTGCCGACTCCCGACGCCCTAGGGGCTCACGAGGAGCCGTGACCTCTTCATACATCACCACCACACGCCATGCCTCGTGAGATGCCATCGTGAGGCACGTGAACCGCTGGGACGTGGCACCTATGTTCAACATGCCGAAAGGCATGCCGATGAAGTTGCAGGGGTAGCCCCTGCTCTGGCCAATGCATGACGGCCATAAGAGGTCCTGAGAGCTGGCTCTGTTGAGGCCCGGGATGTTGACGCAGACGTGCAGCTCGCCTCCCACGTCTGGGGCGGCGGCTGAACTGGTGGGGCGTATGGGGCAATGCTTGTCGCGCATGTCCTGTGTTTCTTGAAGCTCGCAGATTTCTTGAGTGATGAACTCTTGTGCCCTTGGCGCCTCACGCCGTGACGTTTGCTTGCAGCGGCGCGTGTTGAGGCATGCCTCCAGGTGGTGCCCAAGCTCCTCCTTCATTGCGCTTTCCAGGTCGGATGATTTCCAGATGAAAGCCCCCGAGCCTGTCCCAAGAGAGGCACCGGGCGCATCTTCCTATGCGGGAGGGAAGAGGGACCCGGCGGCAGGGGTGGAGCCTTGGATTCTCTTGCCAGCCGGCAGCTTGCCCACCTCAGGACGACTCTCGTAGAGGAGCTGCTTCCTCCTTGCGGGTGTGGCATCAGAGGGCCAGACAACACCCTCGCCATTAGAGTTGTCCACCGTGGTGGCGCGGTAAGCATGCTCAAGAGAGCAGACCGCATACTTCTCATTGCACGCGACGGTGATGATGTCGCTGCATCCAGTCATCTTGAGGATGTTGTAGCCGTGGTGGGTTGCTGCCATGAAGTTGGCGAGCGCGGGATACCCCACGACTATGTTGTCCGGGAGGCCGATGTGGGCCAGTTCGAAGTCGATCAGCTCGGTGTGGTGGTTATCGCGGTTGCCAAAAGTGACAGGGAGGCACATCATCCCCAAGGGAGTGGTTGACTCATCCGTCACCCTGGAGAAGTGCATGGTGGTCATTAGCTGGTTATAAGGCACCTGGAGCGTCTCGAAGATCTTGATGGAGATCATGTTGAGGCCAGCCCCACCATCAACGAGGGTCGGTGCAATAGACCCAGGTGTATGTTGCCGTGACTATACACAGGCACATAAGCAAGATCACCACGACCACCACCACATCAAGCAGAAGAGAGAGCTCTTTGAGAAATCAAGGGCCGGATAAAGAGATGAAGTCCAGAAAAATGAACAAGAGCTCACTATGGAAAAACCTTCCTTGTCGGGCAGGAGAGCCCAACGAGGGCGAGGTACCCCACACACAAGTCCCAAGGACGTCCCGGCAAGCCTGCCGAGGACGTGGAGGATGGATTTACCCCAACAAGGCTCCACCGCACCACCTCACAGCAACCCAAGTAGCCAATCAGTGCGGTGTCAAGCCCTCAAGTGGCTAAGTGGTCGTAATTCAGTATGTGGCGGCTATTTCCAGAGGAAATAACCTACAGATGACACCCATTAAGCAATGTGTCATGCAGGCAGGCGAGGAGGTGGCAGAATCGGCCCGGCAAGGCTTGCCGGGCTACGCCCTGACGTGACACTATGCGGCGCATTTAATGTGCCTTGTCCTGTCTGCAGAGTTAGGTATGATAGCACTGTTTTCTATCTAATCAGTATGCAATGACTAATTTGCCATTGTGGTAACCCCTTGAGCTATAAAAAGGAGGACCCTGGCAACCATAGAAAGGATTTATACCATTGTACACTCATACACGCGTAGTTGCTCTCTCCCCCAGGCCACCTTGCCAGGCAAGAGCACTGCGCCTCCACTATGGTCCACCCCATCAATCCACCAAAGCAGGAGTAGGGTTTTACGCCTCACGGCGGCCTGAACCTGGGTAAAATTGCCCGTCTCATCGCTGCCGCGCTACCCTATGCCCTCCGCTCTTTGTGCAATGTGTCCTTCCCCTTGCCTAACCAAAAAGGGGCCGATGGTCCCATATGTGGCCATGTTTTCCCATGACATCCTTGGCGTGCCATGTAGGGAGAAGCGCTTGCACAAATCCGAGAGTGTACGCAACGTGTCATCATCATCATCATCGTCGTATTCTTCATCGATGGCCCCATCACCCATGGCTCCCAAGAAGAAATCTGGTGCCATGGCTCACCCGTCTACCTTAAAAGCCTCTCCACACGCGGTCGCTGAGGGCGCGAGGGCTGCAGAGGCACACGGGACCGCGGGTGCTGCGGGAGACGCGGTTGAAGCAGCGGCGTCATCACCACCTCCCTAGTGGCCGAGGTGGGAGCAGGAGGCACCGGAGGAGGAAAACATCAGCATAGCCCTAGTGGCCACGCTCCGCCGGACGCAGGTGGATAGATCATTCCATCTCCCCCTCTCCATTCTCCTGGAGGACGTAGCAACAGCGGCGACGCTCACTCCAGAGCAGACCATGATCCACTGGCTTCCCCCGCCGTAGGTTAAACCACTTGGCACACGCCGCCCCTAGGGGGAGTCATTCGGGCCGATGCACTAGGTGGAGCCATCGACACCCAAGCACAATCGCCTCGTCACCACACCGCTTTGGTGACAGGCTCATGACGGCGAGAGCACGACACTACTCATGCCATCGCCGCCAGAAGCCAGGCGACGTTGGTGTCTACGTCGTCATCCATGTCGAGCACTACCTCAGAGGCCATGGCACGGGCATAGCTCCTGTTGAGATTTCTACCGGCGGCTGATCAAATGGATGACTGGAGAGCCACCATTCAGAGTTTGATTGGCTTCGCCGAAGCGGGAGGATCGTAGTGGGCAGGCCTGTCACGGCCTCTAGTGGCGGCTAAAACGCCCTGAGCCGCTGGCCGCACGGAGGGGTCACACCCCGGTGAAGTCCCCTCCACGGCAGCCAGCCTAGAGACCGCAGCGAGAACTGCATGACCGGGCACCCGACGATGTGTCAATGGCCTCGTCTGGCCCTCGGGCACGTCAGGATCAGTAGTGGGCCCTAGAGGACGGGTGGAGGGGGGTACGCGCGCATCACCATCGAGAAACACCGCGCAACCCTCCCCCAGTCCGATAGGTGCGATGGCATCAACATTGGCGAGCTTGTGCTCGGTGAGAGCGAGTAACAGCCTTTCGAGGTTGGGTGCCCAGCATTCACCCGTGAGTTGCGGCAAGTCCGTTGGCCATCTTGCCGCACGTTCTAGCCAGAGATACCTGAGAGATATGACGGAAGACTGAACCCAACAAAGTTCTTGAGCATCTACACAATCGCTATTCAAGCTGCTGGTGGAAGGGATGAAAAGGTATTTGCCAATTACTTTCATTTGGCACTAAGGCCCAATGTGAGATCTTGGCTGATGCACCTGCCGGAGAACTCCATCTTGACCTGGGATGATCTATACCGTGAGTTTGTTCGCGCCTTCACTGGCGGCCATTAAGAACCAGGGTGGCCCAGCGACTTGGAGCTTCATTCGCAGAAAGAAGGAGAGACTCTGTGGAAGTACATATAAAGGTTTCATCGGGTTCACAGAAACATTCCAGACATCCACCCGGTAGCAGTGATAGCCGCATTCTTGTCCAATATGCGCAACCGCATGCTGCATTCCAAGAGGAACGTGCGTGTGCCCATGACTGTGAACAAGATGTACACTATGGTGCACAAGTGTGCCCACATGGAGGAAGGGAGGCTGCTTCCTGGAGAAGAAAACGGCGATTTTGTCGACTCAGAGGATGATGACAACATCACCAGCCAGAAGAAGAGGAGCAAGAAGCACAGTCAGAAGCACAAAGACAAAGTGGTGATGACCGCCAAAGGATCATGCACACATAGTACCGGCAAGAAGGCCAGAACCAAGGCCCCCGGCAAGGAATTTTGAAAGTGCAACTATCCCTGGGTGGTTTTGGTAATTCCTAACAACATATAGCTCATTGAACTAATGCTATTTCAAGATAAAAATTTCAGGAAAGTTCAATGATTGGCATGGCATGGATTAGGAATGTGGACCGCTCAAAATGCTAAGGACACATATTGGCTCAAGCTCAAGACTCTACACTTTCTATTTTAGTGATCCAAGATCACATTGAGTCCATAGGAAAGCCAATACTATTAAAAGGGGATGAGGTGTTGCTTAATGGGTTTCTTGCTCAAAATGCTTAGTGATATGCTCCAAAACCCTCAAATACTTTCTCACATCCCAATATGTCCCAAATCAAAAGTCAAACTCGGCCCCACCGAAAAGTTCTATCCGGCGCCATCGAGTTCATTTGACATAGCCACTGCCACTAAACCCTAATCATTTCGGTCTCACAGAAGGGGATCTCGGTCTCACCGAGATGGGATTGCAAACTCTCTGTTTCCCTTCGTAACATTTCGGTCTCACCGAGATGAGCGATCGGTCCCACCGAGTTCGCAATGCAAACTCTCTGTTTCCCCTTCATAACGTTTCGGTCCCATCGAAACGAGCGAATCGGTCCCACCGAGTTTGCCTGGCCAACTCTCTGGTGTGCTTATTACCAAAATCGGTCCCACCGAGTTTGTGTAATCGGTCTCACCGAGATTACGTTATGCCCTAACCCTAATGGAATCGGTCCCACCGAGTTGATCATATCGGTCCCACCGAAATGCCTAACGGTCACATTATGAACTAAACCGGTCTGACCGAGTTCTCTGAATCGGTCCCACCGAGTTTGGTAAATTGTGTGTAACGGTTAGATTTTGTGTGGAGGCTATATATACCCCTCCACCCACTCTTCATTCGTGGACAGAGCCATCAGAACATACTTACACTTCCATCATACATGTACTAAGAAGAGAACCACCTACTCAAGTATTGAGATCAAGATATTCCATTTCTGCCATACGAATCTTGTTCTCTAGTCTTCCCCGAGTTGCTTTCCACTCAACTCACTCTTCCATCGTATCCAAATCTGTGAGGAACTGCTTGAGTGTTGGGGAGACTATCATTTGAAGCATTTGAGTAAGGAGTTCATCATCAACACACCGCCTATTACCTTTTGGAGAGTGGTGTCTCCTAGATTGGTTAGGTGTCACTTGGGAGCCTCCGACGAGATTGTGGAGTTAATCCAAGGAGTTTGTATGGTCAAGGAGATTGCCTACTTCTTGAAGATCTACCCTAGTGAGGCAAGTCCTTCGTGGGTGCTACTTCTCGAGCTTGTGGTGTATTCCCTCGAAGAGGAAAGGGTGATGTAGCACAATAGCGTAAGTATTTTCCTCAGTTTTTGAGAACCAATGTATCCATCCAGTAGGAGACCATGCGCGAGTCCCTCATACCTGCACAAACAAACAAGAACCTTGCAGCCAACGCGATAAAAGGGGTTGTCAGTCCCTTCTCGGTCACTTACAAAAGTGAGATCTGATAGATATGATAAGATAATATTTTTTGTAATTTTTGGTATAGCAATTGA
This sequence comes from Secale cereale, assembly GCA_902687465.1. Lineage (NCBI taxonomy): Eukaryota > Viridiplantae > Streptophyta > Magnoliopsida > Poales > Poaceae > Secale > Secale cereale. The sequence goes on from LR738712.1 coordinate 170,475,464, forward strand.
AAGTAAATAATGCAAAGTAAAGTAAATAGTTGATGGAAGATTACTATGATGAATATAGACCCAGGGGCCATAGGTTTCACTACTGGCTTCTCTCATGACAGTAGATTTCTACGGTGGGTGAACAAATTACTATCGAGCAATTGATAGAAAATCGCATAGTTATGAGAATATCTAGGCATGATCATTGTATCTAGGTATCACGTCCGTCACAAGTAGACCGAAACGATTCTGCATCTACTACTATTACTCCACACATCGACCGCTATCCAGCATGCATCTAGAGTATTACGTTCATACGAACAGAGTAACGCCTTAAGCAAGATGACATGATGTAGAGGGATAAACTCAATCAATATGATATAAACCCGTCTTTTTATCCTTGATGGCAACAATACAATACGTGCCTTGCTGCCCCTGCTGTCACTAGGAAAGGACACCGCAAGATTGAAACCAAAGCCAAGCACTTCTCCCATTGCAAGAACTATAGATCTAGTAGGCCAAACCAAACCCATAATTCAAAGAGACTTGCAAGGATATTTAAATCATACATAAAAGATTTCAGAAAAGAATCCAATATTGTTCATAGATAATCATGATCATAAACTCACAATTCATCGGATCTCGACAAACACACCGCAACAATATTACATCGAATAGATCTCCTCGAAGATCGAGGAGAACTTTGTATTGAGATGCAAAGAGAGAGAAGAAGCCATCTAGCTAATAACTATGGACCCGAAGATTTGTGGTAAACTACTCACAACTCATCGGATAGGCTATGGTGTTGATGTAGAAGCCCTCTGTGATCCATGCCCCCTCCGGTGGAGCTCCAGAACAGGCCCCTAGATGGGATCTCACAGGAACAGAAGGTTACGTCGGTGGAATTAGGGTTTCGTGGTGCTCCTCGATGGTTTCAAGGTACGTAGGTATATATAGGCTGAAGAGGGACGTCAGGGGAGCAATAGGGGGGCCACGAGGGTGGGGGCGCGCCTACCCCCCTGGGCGCGCCCCTGCCCTCGTGGCCGCCTCTCTCGCCTCCTGGCATGTACTCCAAGTCTTCTTTGTTGATATTGTTCTAAAAATAACTCTCCCAAAGGTTTCATTCCGTTTGGACTTCGTTTGAAATTCCTTTTCTGTGAAACACTGAAATAGGCAAAAAAACAGCAATTTGCACTGGGCCTTGGGTTAATAGGTTAGTCCCAAAAATAATATAAAAGTGTATAATTAAGCCCATTAAACATCCAAAACAGAATATATAATAGCATGGAACAATAAAAAAATTATAGATACGTTGGAGACGTATCAAGCATCCCCAAGCTTAATTCCAGCTCGTCCTCGAGTAGGTAAATGATAAAAACATATTTTTTATGCGGAATGCTAACCAACATAATTCTCAAGGTAACTTTTTTTATTGTGGCATGAATGTTCAGATCCGAAAGATTTAAGACAAAAGTCTATATTGACATAAGAATAATAATACTTCAAGCATACTAACAAAGCAATCATGTCTTCTCAAAATAACATGGCCAAAGAAAGTTATCCCTACAAAATCATATAGTCTGGCCATGCTCTATCTTCATCATACAAAATATTTACATCAAGCACAACCCCGGTTTCAGCCAAGCAATTGTTTCATACTTAAAAAATTTCAAACTTTTTCAACTTTCACGCAATACATGAGCGTGAGCCATGGATATAGCACTATAGGTGGAATAGAGTGGTGGTTGTGGAGAAGACAAAAGAGGAAGATAGTCTCACATCAACTAGGCGTATCAATGGGCTATGGAGATGCCCATCAATAGATATCAATGTGAGTGAGTAGGGATTGCCATGCTACGGATTCACTAGAGCTATAAATGTATGAAACCTCAACAAAAGAAACTATGTGGGTGTGCATCCAACTCGCTTGCTCACGAAGACCTAGGGAATTTTGAGGAAGCCCATCATTGGAATATACAAGCCAAGTTCTACAATGAAAATTCCCACTAGTATATGAATGTGACAAAACAAGAGACTCTCCATCATGAAGATCATGGTGCTACTTTGAAGCACAAGTGTGGAGAAAGGATAGTAACATTGTCCCTTCTCTTTTTCTCTCATTTTTTTCATTTTTTCCTTGTTTGGGCCTTCCCCCCTTTTTTTTCTTTTCTTTTTTTTCGTCTGGAGTTTCATCCCGACTTGTGGGGGAATCATAGTCTCCATCATCCTTTCCTCACTGGGACAATGCTCTAGTAATGAAGATCATCACACTTTTATTTACTTACAACTCAAAGATTACAACTCGAAGCTAGACCAAAATATGACTCTATGTGAATGCCTCCGGCGGTGTACCGGGATGTGCAATGAATCAAGAGTGGCATGTATTAAAATATGAACAGTGGCTTAGCCACAAATACGATGTCAACTACATGATCATGCATGGCAATATGACAATGATGAAGCGTGTCATAATAAATGGAACGGTGGAAAGTTGCATGGCAATATATCTCGGAATGGCTATGAAAATGCCACGATAGGTAGGTATGGTGGCTATTTTTAGGAAGGTATATGGTGGATGTATGGTACCGGCGAAAGTTGCGCGGTACTAAAGAGGCTAGCAATTGTGGAAGGGTGAGAGTGCATATAATCCATGGACTCAACATTAGTCATAAAGAACTCATATACTTATTGCAAAAAATTACGAGTTTAAAAAACAAAGTATTCAATGCATACTCCTAGGGGAAGGGTTGGTAGGAGTTAACCATCGCGCGATCCCGACCTCCACACAAAGGATGACAATCAATAAATAAATCATGCTCCAACTTCATCACATAATGGTTCACCATACGTGCATGCAACGTGAATCACAAACTTTAACACAAGTGTTTCTCAAATTCATAATTACTCCACTAACATGACTCTAATATCAACATCCTCATATCTCAAAACAATCATCAAGTATCAAACTTCTCATAATATTCAATGCACTTTTTATGAAAGTTTTTACTATTCCCATCTTGGATGCCTATCATATCAGGACTAATTTTATAACCAAAGCACATTACCATTCAGTTCTAAAAGACTCTCAAAGTAATATAAGTGAAGCATGAGAGATCAATAATTTCTACAAAATAAAACCACCACCGTGCTCTAAAAGATATAAGTGAAGCACTAGAGCAAAACTATCTATCTCAAAAGATATAAGTGAAGCACATAGAGTATTCTAATAAATTCCGAATCATGTGTATCTGTCTGAAAAGGTGTGTCCAGCAACGATGATTGTGGTAAAATAAAAATCAAAGACTCAAATCATACATGACGCTCCAAGCAAAACACATATCATGTGGTGAATAAAAATATAGTCTCAAGTAAAGTTACCGATAGACGAAGACGAAAGAGGGGATGCCTTCCCAGGACATCCCCAAGCTTAGGCTTTGTTGTCCTTGAATTTTACCTTGGGGTCCCTTGGGCATCCCCAAGCTTAGGCTCTTGCCACTATTTCTTCCATAGTACATCAAATCCTTACCCAAAACTTGAAAACTTCACAACACAAAACTTAGCCAAAAATGTCAAGAACTCCATTAGTATAAGAAAACAAACCACCACTCAAAGGTACAGTAATGTACTCATTCTTTGTTTATATTGGTGTTAAACCTACTGTATTCCAACTTCTCTAAGATTCATACCCCCCGATACTACTCATAGATTCATCAAAATAAGCAAACAACACACGAAAAACAGAATCTATCAAAAACAGAATAGTCTGTAGCAATCTGTAACTTTCGAATACTTCTGTACCTCTAAAAAATTGAAATAAATGGGTGGACGTGAGGAATTTGTCTATTTATCATCTGCAAAGAGAATCAACCAAAAATCACACTCCAGTAAAAAATGGTAGCTAATCTCGTGAGCTCTAAAGCTTCTGTCTTTTACAGCATGATCGCATAAACTTCACCCAAGTCTTCCCAAAGGTTCTACTTTGCACAAACACTAATTAAAACACAAAACCACATCTAAACACAAGCCAGATGCAATATTTATTCCTAAACAGAAGCAAAATAAAAGAAAATAAAATTGGGTTGTGTCGGGGATATAACTACTATGTATAAACCGCCCAGGAGGGGCCGGTTTATGCCTACGATGAATTACTCCTATTGAAGCTCATCAAGACTTGGAATATGGCATTTTATTATAGAAGACTAAAAGGCCCAGGGCCGAAAAGTTATTAGGGCCCGTAGACATAAACCGACATAAGGTGTGTAACTTGTATTGTAAGATAGGGAAGGTAGAGACCGAGCCGGACACGTTTATGGGCCGGCCTCGGGATTCTGTAAACCGGCCGTGGAGTCCTCCTGTGTATATAAAGGAATGACCCGGCGGTGGTTCAGGGACAAAAAACAACAGCTCGAGAAACAGGTAAAGCGGATTCGCTCCCTGGTCATCGAAACCCTAGCAATACCACAACAACTAGACGTAGGCTTTTACCTTCATCGTAAGGGGCCGAACTAGTATAAAAATCCCTTGCGTAATTTGTCCGCTTTAACCCCTTTAAGCTAACCCATAGCGATGGCTCCACGACTAAGTCCTTATGCTAGGACATCTGCCGTGACAGGACCACGACAGTTGGCGCCCATCGTGGGGCTATCGCGCGATGGTTTCGAGTTCTTACAGGGCAGCTTCGAAGGGCTCAGGGGCTATGTGGTGGGCCGGATGACTAAGAGTCATCGCGGCAAGATCTACATCGATGATGCAGGTTGGGGCCCCGACGCCGACTCAATCGAGTACGGGTACCCGGTTCCCTTCGGCGGTATCCACGTCTTCATTGGCAAGATCGGCGAACCGGGCCTTGAGCCGGACATCTGCACCAACATCGTCGAGACAGCTCAGCGTTCGAGACCCGCTCGGGTTCGTCCTGCCGTGAAGCATGTCTTTGTGGGAGTTGTCCAAGGACTGGAAGCTGAAGATAGATCGGAATCTGGTGGTGAGACCGTTGTTTACTCTGGTGACGAGTCATCTACCGGAGAGACCGAATCTTCGTACTTACTGCAGGATGGCCGGTTTGGGGGCTGTTCCAATGGTGACAGTATTCCGGACCCCCTCGATCCGCCAAGCCGGGTTGCAGTCTTCATGGCCAGATCACAGTATGTGCAACACTCTTCGACCGCGGCAGCGTTAACGTCCGGTTTGGCAGCGGCAGCCGTAGCCAGGGCAGGAGGCCCTGTGCATCCACCGGCTTAGGTCTTGTCCGGTTTATTCAACACTTTGACAGCACTGTTAACCGCAAATGTTGGCCAGGCGGATAAGGAACAACATGACGCGGAGGTTGCCAAAGTAAAGGGTCAGATAGATCAAGCCAAGGCAGATCTGGCAGCTGAAAAATGCCAGGATGGCGGCGAAGCAGGCCGAGTTGGATGCTCAGGCTTAACATCTCATGTTGGATTAGAACGCATCAAATGATGTAATGAGGAGAAGGTACCAGTCTCGCCTGCCACCAGTTTACAAAGCAAGGAATCTCTTTAGCACGCCAGGAGCAGGAACCGGCAATCAACCAGTAGTAAACCGGGCAGAGGCGCCTGGAATGGGGGCATCAGTTCATCCACACGCAACGGATCCGCCTCGTCAGCTCGTTCCATCACAATGTGTACCGACGCCTCCGGGTCATTACTCCAACCCTTTGGATAACATAGTCGCGGCCGCTTCACGATTGGCAGCCCTTCCGGTCGAAGGTGAATTCCCTGTAGCGGTGAAGACGCGACGGGCTAGGGAGTTCCTTCAGACAACTTTGACTCAGCAGCAGGCCTATTCCCACAGCCACGAAAGGATTCATTCCACCCCCACCCAAGCCGGAGTTACAGCAGGCACATTGATGAACCGGCCATATCAAGCAGTGCGCGGAACCGTAACCCGCCTCGGGGGGATAACCCGGAAGGTGGCGACGCAAATGCTCAGGACGTGGTGGATCAGGGCAGACAGCGTTGAGAGGTCGAGTTAGCAGCACAATACACAACTCGTCAGCTTACCCCGGTTCGTCCAACCACCTCAGTGGAACCAGGAGTTCTTCCAGCTCTTTGGGAGTGTCGTGACTCACCCCCGCTTTACGTCATGTGCATCTGCCTAATTATTTCAAAGGACTGTGGAAGGTGCCCAATTACACGACTAATTTGTCCCCCAAGTCGTGGGTTGAGAGCTATGAGATGGCGATGGAGATGCTGGATGTGGACGATGCAGCGTGTGCTAAGTACTTCACCATGATGTTGGAAGGAACGGCTCGTACTTGGCTGAAAAGTTTGCCAGCTAATTCCATTAGGTCATGGGCTGAGTTAAGACGCCAGTTTATCCAGAATTTCAAAGACACATGCAAGCAGCCCATGTCAATTGTGGACTTAGTTGCCTGTGTCCAAGGAGAGAATGAATCAACAAGCCATTGGGTGCGCCTGTAACATCCCAAATTTTCAATTTGGAATGTTATACATAGATCATATTGCATTGTGTATTTATTTGCATTTTTGTGTGTGGTGATCCTCGAAGATTCTAAGCAACTCAAGGACCTACGGAGAGAGTTGGGAATTTTACCGTTTTGTATTTGAGTTTACTCGAATACCGGTACGAAGATGACGTTGATTTTAATTATTTTCTCTCCTAAAAATATTTCTAAATAAAAATATGAGCGGAGATAATATGACTTCTCCAAAATAACAGATATATTGGAGGAAAATTGTTAAAATCACTTTTGGTATTTTTTTGGATTTATTTGCGATTTTATTTGCATAGGAAAAATACGCGCTTTCCAAAATTGCATTTAGGTCCGGGAAAAATGTTCACTTTGTCCAAAATATTATTAGATGACGGTGAAAATTTATTTCGGAATTTTTGGAGTCCGTTTAGTATTTCTTTTGTTAGTTTTCGTACGTCAGGACTCGTTTAAAAAAAGAGGGAGCGGACCGACTTTGGTCCGTAACCAGCTAGGACTCCCCTAGCTCGGGGCCTCTACAAGCCGAGGCCCAGCCGCCGCAGCCGCCCAGCCCAGCCTCGCCCCGCGCCGGAACCCTAGCCGCCGCCGCCGCAGCCCCGCGCCGCGCCGCCGCAACCGCCGCCCGCCTCGCCTCCCCGCCGCCGGACCCGCCGACGTCGGGGACCGCCGCCGCCGTCGTCTTGTTCCACGAGGTAGCCGTCGTCGGTTTTTTTAGAAACCCTAGATCCGTTTTTTAGATCGGGTCGGTTTTTTTCTGGTTTAGTTACTTTGCGGACGTTCGTCCATACGTTCGTTAAACGAACGTTGTTCGCCCGTTAGCCGCAGACAGCGAACGTTCGTTTGTTAGCTTGTTCGTCAGTTTTGTTTTTCGGGGTATTTATCCGCGATTACTTCGATCGCGATTTCTGCCCTGATCTTGTTTTTTTTTTCGCTCGGGAGTCGGAATTAGGTGATTCAAAATCCCAGATTTTCGTCTCGACACCCTCTTTCCGTTAAACCAACTTGAACAAGGTTTTGTTACTGTAAAATTTGACCCTATATCAATCTAGTAATGGGATCTCGTTTCTTTCGCAGTTTGAGATTCTATGCTTCGTTTGATTTGATTCTTTTTGCAAACCGGAGTTCTTAAGTTGAACTTTCTGGTTAGATCTTCTTATTTGGAGTTTTGTTTGTGCATATTTTCTTGATTGCTTATGTATGCTATTGTTTGCTTGCGATAGAATACCCGGCCTGTGAAGTGTGCTACTACGAGTCTCTAGGTTTTGCGAATAATCAGCAAGGCAAGTAACACTTTGATCATACCCCTTTATTACCCAGTTTTTATGCATTAGATCCACCCCTCACACATTGCATGAGTAGGATCTTTTAACTTGTGGGACTGGGTAGTAGATTGAGGTAGAACCTATTACCTGCATTATTTTCAAACCCTTGGGAGTTACTTCTACGTTATGCTTAGGTTATCATGATATGCTCGTAGACGTGGTTTGGGTTTGAGTGAAATCCATGACAAATGTGAGTTGTTAATTAATGGTTCAACTTAAGGTGGCTACTTGAATACACATCTGGGTGGATTGGTTGCAGGGCACCTGGAGAATCCAGTGTTGTCTTAGGAAATCCCGGGGTTCCGTGTGATTGTCCTATGAAATGCCACCCAGGCTCAAAGGGATCATAAAACTATTCATGCTAGAAACTTCCGTGTGCAGCCACAATGCCATTATGGGCTCTGGCATATTATGAGTAAGCTGTGTGAGCTCTTTTAGTGGTGGACTAGCAGATGTAGGGGAAAGTAGGTGTACTGATCCACCTGGTGTAAAGAGTAAATGCTTCTGAAAGACTATGTCTCGGTCATCCGTTTCTCAAACACCATGCAGTGCGAGAAATCCAACGGAGGAGATCGAGTCTTGTGGGAAAAGTGCACAAACCTCTGCAGACTGTACAAACCGATCATGATTAGCCGTGTCCCCGGTTATGGACAAACTTGAGTATCTGGTACTTGAATTATTGGTTGATCTCATCACTCTAAAGTTAATTTGTTGGGTAAATGAATACTTTAATTAGGATTGAGTTGGAGGTACCTTCTCAATGATGTTTCAACTACCATGATAGTTAAAATAAAAATTTATTCCATTGTTGTAGGGAAAAATTGGCTTTATGCAAAAACTTTAACCCTAGAGGCTCCACCAGCCAAATTTGCATATAGTGTACCCTTTATTCTGTTACTTGCATATTCTGTGTTATCTTGCCAGCATATTCCATGTGCTGACCCGTTTCGGGCTGCAACATGTTACGTTGCAGACTTTTCAGACGAGGAGTAAGACGTTCAAGGTCGTTTGTCATGCACTCAACTATGCCGTTGGAGTTGATGGACTCACTTATCTTCCAAGTCTTCCGTTGTTATTTTGTTAGATGGCCTTAAGCCATAGACTTTTGTAATAAGTTCTCTTTGGAGACACTCGATGTAATAAGTGTGTGATTGCCACTCTGTTATAAATCCTTCAAGTACTGTGTGTGTCAGCATTACCGATCCAGGGATGACACGGAAACACAGATACTTCGGTCCATTCGGATCGTGGTCGCTACAGCGCCGGGTTTCAGAGATCCTGCATTCATCAGACCGCATCAACCCTGACACAGCAGTCTTAACACTGGAAGGCAATTGCTGGTTCACACCCCTGAAGCTAAAGTTAGGACGACTCAAGCGTCACTGCGATGACATGGGGACACTCATGGCAGCTCTGGTAAAGTACGCCGATTTTGATAATACCAAGGACCCGGAGTCTAATGACGAAAATTTGGGAAAGGGAAAGAAGAACAATAAAGCGCCACAGCCTAATCCGGTGAGCCATGGGTACAACAGTAAACGTAAAGCGGATATTAATTCAAATTTTGTGGCTAACACTAGTACGCAAAATGATGGTCAGCGTCGTAAATGTAAGCCACCCCCATGTAGCGGAGGATCAAATATCAATCTTGAGCGCCAGTTAAATCTGCCTTGCCCTAGGCACGTCACGAAGGAAAGACCGGCTATGCATCTCTGGAAGGATTGCATTATTATGCGTGAGTTCAAAAACTCAGATCATTTCCAATATGATCATGGACCGTCCGGCGGTTCAGGGCTTGGTTCTCATGGGTCAGGTTATCATGGTGGTGGTTCTGGCTCAGGATTCCAAGGCAATCAGGGCGGACATGGCAATCAGAGTGGACACAGCAATCATGGCAGTCAAGGTAACCAATGTGGTTATAATCATCAGGGGAATCGTCAGCCTCAACAGTCAGGTTATCAGAGCAATCCGAAGTAGTTGAATAGTGGGCAGTATCATGGCGTCACCACTAGCTGTGTAAGCGTGATCAGAAGGTTTATAAGAGAGCGGTGCACTCCATTGAACCGGCGGTGCCTCGTTACTTATGGTGGTCGGAACAGCCCATTGTGTGGAGTGGTGAGGATCATCCACCACGGGTTGAAAATCCGGGTCAGCTAGCTTTGGTGGTGGCACCTTAGGTTGGGGGGTATAAGTTCACCAAGGTACTCATGGACGGAGGGAGCAGCATCAACATCCTTTATTATGAAACCTTCCGTCGCATGGGGTTAACGGATAAAAAGCTTAGACCGTCAAACAATGTTTTCCATGGCGTGGTACCTGGTAAATCGGCGTATCCGGTTGATAAGATAGATCTGGAGGTTACCTTTTGAGATGAGCATGACTCAAGATCAGAGACTTTGACCTTTGAAGTGGTAAAAATCAAGATCCCGTATCATGCCTTGTTTGGGCGGCCGGTTTACGCTATGTTCATGGCGAGGCCCTGTTATGTTTATCTGCAGCTCAAAATGCCGGGTCATAAGGGGACTATCACAGTACATGGGAGCCGTAAAATCGCTTTGGAATGCGAAGAAGGTGATGCGGCCTACGCTGAGTCAGTTTGTGCAACAGAGGATTTGAAGTTCTACAAGGACAATGTTGATCCGGCGGATATGACCCCTTTGAAAAAGCCAACTACAGAGCATGACCCGACCTTGAAGTTTAAATCGTCTGATGAGACTGTCAGGACCCCGATCCTAAGTCACACAGGTCTAGCCTGTAACACATCATATCACTTTGCGGCCTCACGCACGGTATCCCCACGGGTGCCACCTTACCTGGCCCGGGACCGTTTGCGCATTTTGGCACACGTATATTATAGTGTCGCTAGCATCCATATGACAGAGAACCCGGGCCGACATGACTAGTTATAAACCAAAAGTGGCACTAAATTACAGAGACAGGCATACATGACCCAACAACGAATGTGTCGGTCATCAACGTATGAACCCAAGTCGTAGCAAGCTACAAGGACTTAAAGGAACAACGCGTGACATTTCCAGTAAGGGACAGACACAGGAACGAAGAAGGACACATGCCGGCCAGCCTAGGTGTTCCGCACCAGTAGCAAGCTACCAAGGCTCAGTGGAAGCACTAGGAGACATTTCCCTGTAGGATAGGCTACCAAGGGTAAACAACTAGGTGTCGGATCCCACACATAGCAATACACATTACACGTACGCATAACATGCAAGTATGTGCTGTACAACATGTCATCACATAACTCAACAACTCATATAGATAAAGGCCCAGAAGAGCCAACATAGCATTTATTACAAATAGAGGTCACATGACCCAACATACAGAGCATACAGGCAATGGAAGCATAACATGTCTGAGTACAGACAACTACAAATGAAAAAGGCTGAGAAGCCTGACTATCTACAAGACCCTCCCAAGGGTACAAGATCGTAGCTGAGGTAACAAGCTAAACGTCGAAGTCCATGCGGAACCACTAGTGAGACTGAAGTCTCTCTGCAAAAACATAAATTAAGCAAACATGAGTACAAAGGTACTCAGCAAGACTTACATCAGAACTAGCTACATATGCATCAGTATCAACAAAGGGATGGTGGAGTTTGACTGCAGCAAGCCAGCTTTGACTCAGTGGCTATCCTGAACTACGACTGCAAGTAACTCTTTTGAGGTGGCGCACACGAGTCCACATATTTACCAATCAATACACCACTGTGGATCCGCTCCCGTCTCCCTACGAGAAGGCCATCCATAGCACTCACGCTTATCTTGCGCGTTTTAGAGTATCCACTTTCACTTGTTTATGAACTGTACAGGTAACCCAGAAGTCCATTACCGCGGACACAGCTATTCGAATAGATCATATATAACCCTGCATGGGTGTACTTCTTCCCACACGCTCTCACCACTTACCGCCGTTTACACGACATGTACTCGGCAACCTTCAAGCGGAAGCCCAGCGAGGGTGTCGGCCACGACCTGACTAACCACACAAGTCCCTAGTCCAGGTTTATCGGCTATTTGGGTTCCATCCGTGGGGAGATCCGGCCGGGGTGTCGCTCACGGCCCCAAACGATGTGTACAGGGTTCCCGAGTCACCAAACGGGCGACCGGTACACCGTGCCACGTACCTACCGCATCACAGCCCACCCCGAGGGTCAGCGCTGCGCACGACCTCTAGTAAACTACAAACACCAGAAACTAGTTGCAACTCCTGGATAGAGGACAAGGGTAGTTAATAAGTCGAGAGAGCTTGGAGTGCCCGGAGCCCAATGCGTGGTAGTAGCTGTTCATGGATCAACCAACACAGAACTCAGTTCCTGAGGACGGCTGCAATGAGACAACCCACCATGTACTCCTACATGGCCTCTCATCGCTACCTTTACCAAATTGTGTTCACACACTTAGCTCTCAATAGTAGGACATGTTCACCACATTCCAATTCATCCCCGATGAATCAGACCTGACACAACTCTAAGCAATAGCAGGCATAACCAGAAAGCATGAATGAATAGGCACAACATGGCTCAAACAACTCCTACTCATGCTAGTGGGTTTCAACTATCTATTGTGGCAATGACAGGTCATGTAGTGGAAAGGGGTCCAACTACCGCAACAGGTAACAGTTGAAGTGTTGTTGTCCTAATGGAGTAAAAGAGAGAAAGAGCGAGAGAGTGGGATTGTATCGGAATGCTCAATGGGGTTGTCCTTGCCTGGCACTTCTGAAGATAGAGATACTCTTCATCGGTGTCATTGAACTCATCGTCGGAGCTACATCCACTAAGAGGGAACAAAACCGGCAAACAGAGAAAGAACACAATCAATGCAATGCGACAATATGATGCATGATCATGACATGGCAATATGATGTTGATTGGGCTAATGCAACTAGCAACCATATTAAATGAAGCTGGTTTGAACCAAAGGTTCAAATTCAAACTCCATATGTGATTATTTAAATGGCATTTCATTGATTTGACCTGATCAGCAGGTTTAACTTGTTCAAACATGCATGAAAATGCCATAAACAGATTCTTTCAATTTTTCTGATCATTTTTCATATATAAATTATTTTCAATGGAGTTATACATTATTTTGTGTGACTTTTAGAAGTTTTGGCTATTTTCTGAAATAAATAAATCATTTAAGATTTATTTTAAATCCCAGAAAACACTACTGCGTCAGCATGACGTCTGTGTGACGTCAGCAAGTCAACAGGGCGGCCAGGGTCAAACCTGACGTGTGGGGTCCACACGTCAGTGACACAACTAACTAACAGGGTTAGTTAGTTTTAAGTTAACACTAACTAAACTGTCAGTGGGGCCAGGGCCCACCAGTCAGTGACTCGTTAAACTAATGACAGCAATTAGCACTTAACTAAAACCTAAACTAAAACTAGTCAAAGGCTGGCCCCACATGTCATGGACACAGGGGGTCCAGGCGTTGTCAAAGGGGGTCAACCCCACCGGTGACTCGCCGTCGGCGAGAGCCAGGATGGCGGCGCGGCTCGGAAACAACGTTCTGGTGACCAAATTAGCGGCGGAGGGCATCTACGGAGAGCTGGAGAAGTCGCGCATTCAATGGGACAGGTCGGAGCAGCTGGGGTGGCCGGAAACGTCGGCGGTAACCTCAACGGCGGCGGCCGAAGCTCGGGCGCCGATGAAAACGACGACACAGGGCACGGGAGGACCAACGGTTGGTTCCTACGGTTGCTATGTGCGCTCACGAAGACGACGGGCATGTGCACGGGGCCAATTGGTCACCGAAGCCTCGTCGGCGACGAGAATGTGCGGCGGCATGCTTCGGACGTCATGGAAACGGCGGCTACAGCGAGCGAACAAGGTGGAGGAGAGGGGGTTTTGGTCCATGAGCTCACAGCGGAGTCGAAGGGCCGGTCAGCAAGCTCGGAGAGGCCTGGAGACGGCGAGACGGCGACGGCGATCTCCGGCACTGGAGCTTGAAGATGAAGTCGATGGCGGTGATACGGCGCGTCCCCGGTTGCTTGGCTCGTCGAGGAGGCATAGACGATGGAGGCGGAGCTCATGGGCGCGTCGAGGGGACGAGGGGGAGGCGGTGGCTGCGGCTATGGCGAACGGCGGCGTCGGCAGCGTTCGGCCATGGCGTCGGGAGGGCGAGAGAGAGGCGAGGGGGAGGAATGGAGCGGTTGGAGCGATCGGGACGACATCGAGGGGGTCATCCACGCGTGTAGGGCCTCGGCGGCAAGCAGGAGGTGGCATGCGGTGGCCGTGCGCGCGTCGGGCACGCGCCGTGCGTCCGACTGGCGGGAGGAAGAAGACCTCCCTGCCCCTGGTGGGCTGGGCCGGCCAGATGGGCTCCCAGGTGAGCGCCAGGTAAGTGCTCTCTCTCTCCTTTTAATTCTTGTTTTCTATTATTCTATAGACTTTAGGGCTTTATTAAAAATGCCAGGGCATTTCCAAAAATCATGAAACTAATCATGGATACTGTTTAGAATAAATCCGATAGTAAACATTTTAGTTCATGATTATCTGAGCATTTAAAATATTCTATAGCATTTAAATGCCCAAATGCAAATAGAGTATGATTTAATTCAGAGCCCAAATATGTCATGGAAAAATGTGCATCACCTCTGGCTACTGTTTACAGTATTTTCCATAAATGATGAACATTTTTGAAAGCCATTTGAATTTACTGAAAATATTTTAGTTGAACCTAGTGAATTCCTTTGATGCTAGGGTTTAGGCAAACCCCATTTCAGGTTTAAGAGAAAATTTAAACATGATCCAACACAAGACTAACTAGACTAGAGCAGACCAGAACTAGGGATGTGACAGAGACTAAGCTGATTGATTTTGTTCCTGGCGATTCATCCAAGCAGTTTAGCATCAGCACTAACTTGGATCCGAAATTGGAAAGCTCGCTCATCGAGTTCATCCATAAGAATCGAGACATCTTTGCATGGAAACCTTCTGACATGCCAGGTGTACCGAGAGAACTCGCTTGGCACACTCTTAATGTTGATCCCAAGTTCAAACCAGTCAGATAGTTTCTCCGCCGCTTCAACGAAGAAAGGTGCAAAGCCATTGGTGAAGAGGTAGCCAGGCTCTTGGTGGCTGGGTTTATTGTTGAGGTGTTTCATCCTGAATGGTTGGCTAACCCGGTGCTAGTACTCAAAAAGAACGGCACTTGGCATATGTGTGTGGATTACACAGATTTGAACAAGGCTTGTCCAGCTGATCCCTTTGCTCTCCCTCGTATTGATCAAATCATTGATGCTACGGCGGGTTGTGAGCAGTTGAGTTTTTTAGATGTATATTCTGGCTATCACCAGATCAAGTTGGCAGTTAAGGACGAGGAGAAGACGGCTTTCATAACTCCCTTTGGAGCCTTCTGCTATGTATCTATGCCCTTTGGGCTCAAGAGTGCCCAGGCGACTTATCGGCGATGCGTGCAGAATTGTCTTCATAAACAAATTGGGCGTAATGTTCATGCATATGTGGATGATATTGTGGTAAAATCCAGAAAGGAAGAGACATTGATAGATGACTTGAAGGAAACCTTTGATAATCTCCGGGTCTATAAGATGATGCTTAATCCAGCCAAATATGTTTTCGTTGTACCGGCAGGCAAGCTCTTGGGGTTTCTGGTGTCAAACAGGGGCATCGAGGCTAATCCAAAGAAGATCAAAGCTATTACATCCCTAGCTAAACCGGCGTGTATGAATGACGTTCAACGTCTGGAGGGCCGCATTGCAGCACTGAGCCGGTTTATCCGCCGATTGGGAGAAGGCTATCCCTCTCTACCAGATGATGAAAAAGAAAGACAATTTTGTCTGGAGTGATGCTGCTAATGCGGCGCTTGAGGACTTGAAGAAGTAGTTGGTAGAGCCACCTGTCCTTGCTGCTCTGGTCGAGAATGAGCCCCTGTTACTGTACGTGGCTGCTAATGCCCGGGGCGTCAGCGTAGCCATTGTAGTGGAGCGCAAGGAGGCTGGGAAGGAATATCCGGTTCAAAGGCCGGTTTACTACATCAACGAGGTACTTATTGAATCTAAACAGAGGTATCCGCATTGGCAGAAATTGGTGTATGGGGTCTTCATGGCAAGCCGGAAGCTTAAGCAATACTTTCAAGGTCATCCCATCACCGTGGTCAGCTCTGCCCCTTTGGGAGATATAATCCAAAACAGAGAAGCAACTGGCCGGGTTGCCAAGTGGGCCATTGAGCTTGGACCTCACGGGTTAAAATATGTGCCTCATAGTTCAATCAAGTCCCAAGCACTTGTGGATTTTATCAATGATTTGACAGAGTTACAGGCGCCGGAGGAAAAGCCGGATCATACTTACTGAACTATTAACTTCGATGGATCCAGGCAATTGGAGGGCTCGGGGGCTGGAGTTGTATTAACTTCCCCACGAGGTGATAAATTTTGTTATGTTCTCCGTTTAATGTTCCCTTGCACTAACAATACAACTGAATATGAGGCTCTTCTCCATGGTCTTCGAATGGCTAAGGAGATGAATTTAAGCTGGGTTAAATGCTTTGGTGACTCGGACCTGGTGGCTCAACAAGTATCTGGTACCTGGGATTCCAAGGACCCGCTCATGGCAGCATATCGTCGAGAGGTGGATATTGTTGCTAGACATTTCAAGGGTTATCGGGTGGACCATGTGGACCGGCGAAAGAATGAAGCGACGGACGCATTAAGCCGTTTGGGTTCCCAACATAAACCGGTTCCACCTAATGTTTTTCTGGACGTCTTGCATAATCAATCGGTCAAGTTTCCTTCAGAGGAAGATTTAGTTGTTCCTGATCCGGAGGCACAGTTGGTAGCGGCTCTTCATGCTATCCCAGATTTGACAATCCCATATTTGGCATATATGAACCGAGGTGAGTTACCGGAGGATGAAATCTTGGCCAGGCAGATAATACGGCGGTCCAAGTCAATGACCATCGTCAATGGAGAATTACATCATTGCAGTGTAATAGGGGCGTTTCAGCATTGTGTATCTCCAGATGAAGGCCGTGAAATTTTGCGTGAGATCCACGAAGGAGATTGTGGTCACCACGCTGGTTCAAAGTCCTTGGTTGCTGAAGCTTTTCGTCACGGTTTTTATTGGCTGACGGCTCATGCCGATGCTGAAGATTTGGTCAAAAGGTGTGATGCCTGTCAGAAGTTTTCAAGGCGTGCTCATGTACCGGCTCAAGAATTGAGGATGATTCCAATCACTTGGCCATTTGCGACTTGGGGGATGGACATGGTTGGGCCCTTTAACAGATCTCCGGATAAGAAAATCCACCGTCTGGTGGCGGTTGATAAGTTCACCAAGTGGGTGGAGGCAGAGCCAGTCAGCAAGTGTGATGCAACAACGGCGGTTTAGTTCATCAAGAAGGTGATTTTCCGGTTTGGCTTTCCACAATGCATTATAACTGATAATGGCGTTAATTTGTCCAACAGGGCTATGAAAGAATTTTGTCAACGAGAGCACATCCGGCTTGACGTATCTTCAGTGGCTCACCCTCAATCTAATGGTCAAGCTGAGAGGGCCAATCAAGAGATCCTGAGAGGCATCAAGCCCCGGTGTATGGTTCCCTTACAAAGGACGCCGGGATGTTGGGTGGAGGAGTTACCTTCCGTGTTATGGAGCATCTATACCACGCCCAACAGATCTACGGGGTACACGCCTTTTTTATGGTTTACGGAGCAGAGGCAGTTCTTCCTAGTGACATCTGTCACGACTCGCCTCGTGTGGCGGCTTACGTTGAAATTGACAACGAGAAGGCACGACAAGAAGCACTGGACCGGTTAGACGAGGAACGCGACATTGCAACAGCTCGGTCAGAGATTTACCAGCAAGATCTGCGTCGATATCACAGCCGCCGGGTTAGAACCAGAACTTTTCAAGAAGGCGATCTGGTGCTCCGGCTCATCCAGGACTAGACTGATAAGCACAAGTTATCCCCACCTTGGGAAGGACCCTTTGTGGTCAGCAAGAATCTACACAACGGGTCATATTACCTCGTCGACGTTCGAGAACACAAGGACTCACGCACATCGGAGAAGGAGACCCAACGGCCGTGGAACATTGCTCATCTTCGGCCTTACTACACCTGAGCCATAGGCTCCCTTTATGTACATATTTTCACAAATGTATATATTATTATCAATATAATAAACCAGCATCCCTACTAAAGCGGGGCCTCTGCTGTTTTCTCCACAAGAGTTTGTTACATGAGGGCTTTTGTTTACAAAACGGAGTCCTCACTACCTTCTTGAACTGGCTATCAAGCCAATATTATCATAAGAGCACATCTCTGGTTACTTCGGTAATCCGGCTATCAAGCAAAGATGATCATAAGGGGCAAAAGAGAGTCTGATGTATAGCACGACTCAAACATAGGCACCCATTGAGCACAGCTCACAATGTTACTTGGGGGCTCTTGTTGCATAGCGACAAAGAATTTTTAAGGCCCTTGTAATAGGTTGTCAAGACAGGCTTGGAAGCCACGTGCATGCACCTAAAACCCTGGGTTAACCTGCCTGCATCAAGTAAGTCACTCCGTCCAGGTAAACCTGGTATGACCCGCCGACCGTTTGACAAGTCAATCTTATACAGACCTTGAACTTGTCAACGTTAAAATGACGATTGGTTAATGTGAGGTCCATCTTAACAGGCTTTCTGAAATGGATTAACTCAGTGGCCTGGCAGCCCATGAAAAGCCTCGAATTTAGGCCTGGCAGCCCATAAAAAGCATCGCATGATTTTTCGATAAGTTTTTCTCTTTTGCGATTTGCGACACTTTTTTATCATAAACCGATATTTATTGACTTGGCCTGGTTGTTGGCTATAGGTCATCACTATCAAATAACCCGGTGTTTATTAACCTGGTTTGGTTTTGATTACAAATCAGCAGCATCATATATAGATAAACCAGTGTTTATCACAACCTAGTATGGTTTTATCGTAAACCGACAAAATATTGCAGGAGTGATCAATACTCACAATTTGGGATTATCACCCTTACTACAGAAGTTGGTAAAACCAACGATGTGATTTGATATCACATGTGTGATCTATTTCATATTTATTTATTTCAAAATGCAGCCTGGGTTATAAACCTAGGTCGTGTGTTTGGGCATTATGACCCGTGCGGTGATGAACCGCCAGGACACTTTAAATTTGTTTTATGCAGAAACAGGTTGAGTAAAGCTGTTCAGAAGAATAAGTAGAAATATTATAAGGATACACGATTAAACAGCGTTACGCAAAGTGAATATGCACGATGGCATAACAAACCAAGTGTTTTCAACTAGCCTATTACAAGGCATTTCAAGGCCCAAAAGAATAAACTGTTTTTCAGCAAAGTACGGTGGACGAGGCAGCTAATCCAGCTCTCGATTCATGATTCCTCGCTGAGCCGGCCTGATGGTTGTGGGTCATCCTGTGCTGTTTCCTCTTCTTCTCCGCCCAGTGGCTGGAAGTCAACAGTTGCCCAGTTGATCCCAGTTAGGGCTTGGAATATAGCTTCATCACTTATAAGCACGGAGGGATCAACATCAGGGGCGTAACTATGCTTACGGATGGGTGGGATGAGATCTTCCACATCATGAGTTGGTGCGCTAACCCGTTTTTGTCAGCATCATAAACCGACTGGTAGTGGGAGAGATCAGCTTCTTCAGCTAACTTGCTCGCCAAGGGGCGCATTTCTTTCATCAAAGCTAGAAGATCATCATTACTAAATTCTGACCCGTCTTCCTTCAAGCATGGATAGCTGCATCAGCCGGATCAAGATCAGGTACCCATGCCTTCGCCCAGGTTAATGCGGTTAGGGCACCTGCCTTTGCAGCCGATCTCTTCAGTTCTTCAAACCGGGCGGGCAGCACTGACAACTTTTCTAGGGTTACCTTGATCAAAGTTGGGGGCGGTTTGTTGTGAGTGGCAGTACAAATGATTGGATGTGCACCGATATAAAGTTGTTCTATAAGTGTATAGGCAGCCTTTAACTTCTTCTACATATCAGAGCCTAAATGGGCGATGCGTTTTCCTCCCAACAAGCGCTATCGTTTAACGCCCCTAGCTAGGCATGATACAAGAATAGATCTAGGTATTGCCATAATGATAAGGTAGATCGCGAAAACTCATCTCATACTCCCTACGTTCAGCAGCAAATTTTCTTTGTGGCAAGCAAAAGTAATCACAAGGGCTAAATTTAATAGGACAAAAGTCCCCCATATCAAGAATAGGAGGTATAGGTTCCTCCTTTGGCCCTTCATATTGCACAACCAATTCATCATTATAAGCATTCTTTTGGCAAAAGGTCATGAGCCTTCGCTCAAGAGAAAAACCTGACACATTGTTTTGAATAGCAAAGTCATCATTCAATTTAGAGATTATGTCGACTAAGATATCGGTAGGAACCTTTTTCCAAAGGTTTTCATTAAAAGCAACATGATCTAAAGATTGCAAACGCATTATGTCCTCTTGATTAAATAAGATAGCTTCTATGGGAGGACGACCAGCGTCCACCCTATAATGTGTAAAGATTTCTTTGGCCTCTTTCATTATGAATCTGAACTCGTGAGCCAAAAAGATAGTAGCTGCGCGTTTAACAAAAGAATTCTCAATATTGGAAAATTCTAGAAAAATTCTCTGAATGCAAGGATGCATATGGATAATTTGCCTTTCAATTTCAACCACAAGCATAGATATGGCATCTGCAAGACTACTAGCTCTATGAATAATAGATCCACCCATAGTGGGTAAAGCACCGACCAAGTAAAGAAGTCTTGAAGAACTACTTTTCCAATAATATTACCACTACCAACCCGAAATTTCTTAGTATGTAAAATGCTAGTTTCATCTGGAGGATCAACAAAAGCTTGTGCGATCATGTCTTTAATCTTTGCATATGTTCCAGGTTTCGCCGTGTGTTTTTATTTTTGCTTGCATCATATCATCATGCCATCATGTCTTTAATATTTGCATCTCAACTAAATAGATTGTGTGGATCTTTGGTCCATTTAAATCGAGGGAAGAGTGACTTCTCTTTATAACATATCCTCCCAATATTAGGGAGCTATTATAAATATATTCCACTAGCTTGGAATCACCTATAACACATTTGCACCGCTCTTCAATTTTTCTTTCATCCAACTCAACTTCATTTCTTCCTTTGAGGCCTTTTAGTAAAATTGTGTTACAGTTTTACTTTATCCACAAATGTTCCAAATCTGCCCATAAATCACATCTAGTGTGTAGGGTCATCTCCTATATTTTCAACCCATTTGGAGTTCATTTAAATGGGTTTCGACATTCAAACTTGTGCGAATCTTACTTCCAATGAAAATGCTTGAACCATTTTATTGGTATCCTTCACATTTTCGTGAGTCCAGAAAGATATTTTTCTCCCTGCCAAGCTCCTTTGCTATTCCTCTTTTCATTTCTTTTATCTCTTGTTTTTTTCTTTCTTTGGAAAATAAAAAAAGGAGGGGGAGATCAAGCTAGGCCCATCCTTCCCCGCAGCCCAGCTGGGCCTCCCACCATAAGGCCAGCCCAGCCTCTCTCTCCCTCGCTAACCCTAGCCCACTCTCCGATGATATGTCTCCAACGTATCTATAATTTTTGATTGTTCCATGCTATTATTTATGAAGTCTTGGATGTTTAATGGGCTTATCATTCACTTTTATATCATTTTTGGGACTAACCTACTAACCCAAAGGCCCAGTCCAGATTGTTGTTTTTTTGCCTGTTTCAGGGTTTTGCAGAAAAGGAATATCAAACGGTGTCCAAACGGAATGAAACCTTCGCGAGAGATATTTTTGGAGAAAATCACGCACACGGAGCTTGAGGACCAAGTCAGGGGACAGAGAGGTGGCCCTCGAGGGTGGGGGCGCGCCCCCCTTCCCAAGGCGCGCCCCCTGCCTCGAGGCCCCCTCAAGTGGCCCCCGGTGCCCTCCTTCTTCCTATATAAGTCCATGTACCCCAGAAACTCCATACGCAGAGAGAAAACCCTAATTCCACCACCGTAGCTTCTGTTCCCGTGGTGATCCCATCTTGGAGCCTGTTCCGGAGCTCCACCGGAGGGGGGTCCATCACGGAGGCCTTCATCATCATCATCATCACCCTCACCATGAGTTGTGAGTAGTTTACCACAGACCTTCAGGTCCATAGCTAGTATCTAGATGGCTTCTTCTCTCTCTCTCGATCTCAATACAAAGTTCTCCTCGGTCTTCGAGGAGATCTATTCGATGTAATCTCTTTTTGCGGTGTGTTTGTCGAGATCCGATGAATTGTGAATTTATGATCAAGGTTATCTATGAAAGATATTTGGTTCTTCTCTGAACTTTTTATGTCTGCTCATAATATCCTTGCAAGTCTCTTCGAATTATTGGTTTGGTTTGGCCTACTAGATCTATAGTTCATGCAATGGGAGAAGTGCTTGACTTTGGGTTCAATCTTGCGGTGTCCTTTCCCAGTGACAGTAGGGGCAGCAAGGCACGTATTGTATTGTTGCCATCGAGGATAAAAAGATGGGGTTTACATCATATTGCTTGAGTTTATCCCTCTACATCATGTCATCTTGCTTAAAGCGTTACTCTGTTCGTATGAACTCAATACACTAGATGCATGCTGGATAGCGGTCGATGTGTGGAGTAATAGTAGTAGATGCACGCAGGAGTCGGCCTACTTGTCTCGGACGTGATGCCTATCTACAATGATCATGCCTAGATAGTCTCATAATTATTCGCTTTTCTATCAATTGCTCGACAGTAATTTGTTTACCCGCCATAGAATATCGCTATCATGAGAGAAGCCACTAGAGAAAACTATGGCCCCCGGGTCTATTCTCAACATATCAATCTACATCTACTTTACTTTTACCGCTTTTATTTGCTGTTTTATTAAACCAAAAATACCAAAAATATAAACTATCATCTCTATCATATGTCACTCTCGTAAGTGATCGTAAAGGGATTGACAACCCCTTATCGCGTTGGATGCGAAGTTCATATTTGTTTGTGCAGGTGCGAGGGACTCACGCGTGGTTTCCTACTGGATTGATACCTTGGTTCTCAAAAACTGAGGGAAATACTTATGCTACTGTGCTGTATCTCCCTTTCCTCTTCGAGGGAATACAACGCAAGCTCAAGAGGTAGCACCCGACCGCTTGATCTCTCTCTCCCTCGACTCCTCTTTCTCCCTCGCTCGCGCCGCCAGGGCTTCGACCCAATCCCCATCGCACGCAGGCATCTCCCTTCGACCCGTTCCCCCGATCCAGCGCCGCCCTACGCAGGGCCTCTCCTTCCTCGTGTCTCCCTCCGCCTCGCCCTGCCGTCATCCGTGCCCGCCACCGTGGCCCTGCCGGACGTTGGCGACCCGGAGCGCTGCGCCTCTGCCCCTGCCATGGACGCCCATTCTGTCTTCCCCGCCGCCAAGCATCACCCCCTCACCCTCCTCCTCGTCGCCTCCCGTCTCTCCCCTCGTCGGCCGACCCTGCGCCTCCCGTCGCCTAGCGCCACCCCGACACCCGCTGTCGTCGTCGCCCGGGACCTTGCCTCCACCGCGTCGGGGCAAGCTGTCACCGCTGCCTTGCTCCTCCCCCGCCGTCCGCTCACGGTGAGCAGAACCAGCAGGTCGCCTCGCCGCCGCCATGACCAGGAGGAGCTCGTCCGCCGCTGTTCTCGTTGATCCACCCTTACGTAAGCCCAACCCCTCGCTGCTCCTCCTCTTCTTCGGGCCATGCCCAGCTCTGCATCGACTTACACGGCCTACGTGCACCTCCTGCTCCCGCCGTCGAGCGTTGCTCTGCCCTTGCCCCGTCCTGCTACATCCTCGCCAAGTCATCGAC
Source organism: Secale cereale (assembly GCA_902687465.1). NCBI lineage: Eukaryota > Viridiplantae > Streptophyta > Magnoliopsida > Poales > Poaceae > Secale > Secale cereale. The sequence continues at coordinate 170,499,074 of LR738712.1, forward strand.
CTCTCGTTTGTCCTCTATCACAAGACAATCTCCGGGCTCAAAGCCTCAAGTCTAAGCACTACCGTGGCCGGGTAACTCGCCAAGTACACCTTGTCAACACCGATGCCCGAACAAGCACCGTTTATGTGGATTGCATCAAGTACCCCTTCGCTACGTCAAGAACGCCAAGTACCATGACACCCGAAGAGCTCGGATCCGTCAAGTTCCACTACCGTCGACCCTCGCCAAGTGCCTCGACGACCAAGTGTACGACTACAGGGATTCGCCAAGTACCACACCGGCAAGCGTGTACGCCAGACCGACTACCGTCGCCGAAGACAACCTAAAACCATCAAGTTCGACTACCACCGACCCTGTGGACGTCAAGTTCCTCTCCACGACATGAACATCTACGGAATTTGTACGACTACAAAACATGTACCACTACCGTCGAGGACCGATAGCACCACTACTTCCACTACCGTCGCGAGAACGACTACTTCCACTACTTCCCTCGACGAACTCGAACCGCCCCGGAGTACATGCTTCGAAGGTATAAACGCCGAGCTGATGACCCTGTGGATGAATGCTGTGTGATGTATGAGATGAAGTTTTTTTTTTGCATCGTGTTCGAGTTGTCCTTGCTCGTTCCTCCTTTTTGCCATGTTGCTGACTCGTGGGAACCCGGTATCCAGGATCACCCCACATCTTGCGCATGACACGCTCTCGCTCCTTCTTTTGCACCTGTCTCTCGACGAGTTACCGGAACCGATATGTTGTCGTGGCATCATTTTCGGATTCGTCGCCGTGGCAACCCTTCCTTTCCACCACGGTGACAAATGCTTCATAACATGCTCATGTCAACTTTTAACTAAAATTTCTTAAAAACATGCAAATGTCATTTGCATCATGATAATAACATTTAAATGGTTAAAATTGTTGTTTGCTTAAAATTCCTAAATGACATGGGGATTTTCCGAAATTGTTGTTGTTATTTCCGGCCTCACTTAAAATGCCTAGATAGTTAGTTCACCTATGCTTCACCACTTGCCAATTTAATAACATTTAATACTGTTGAGTACATAACGAGAGTCAACTAAATAAACTGTATGTGGTGTTTTGTCAATATGCAACTAGTTGCATATTGAGCTCCACTTAAATTGTAGTGTTATTTGTGCACTTTGCCATGCCATGCATAATTAAACCGGACATGCATCATACTTGGTTGTGCATCATATGCCATGTTTATGCTTGTGTGTTTACCGTGTTGTTTGCTTCTTTCCGGTATGCTTCTCTCATTAGCTTGGGTTTCGTTCCGGAGTTGTGAGGATTTGTTCGACTACTTCATGGACTTGTTCTTCTTCCTTGCAGGATCCCAGGCAAGATGACCGTTCCCCGATATCACCTCTATCTTTGCCTTGGTAGTTGTCTCGCTCTATAGTTATGCCTCAATGACTATTCTTGTCCTGTCAGCCTCATATGTTAACATGAAACACCCTAAACGCCTTCCTAGCAAACCGTTGATTGGCTAAGTACGTTTTTGCTCAGCCCCTCTTATAGCGTTGTTAGTTGCAGGTGAAGTTGAAGATTGCTCCACGTTAGGATTTATTTATTGGGGTAACACAATATATATCTTAATTAAATCAATGCACATATACATTGGTAATGGGTGGAAGGCTTGGCCTTCTGTTTGGTGTTTTGTTCCACTCATGCCACCTTAGGACACCGATAAACCGGTGTTATGTTCCTTGATTTTGCGTTCCTAACATGGTTGGGGTTTATGGGCCGCCCTTGATAATTTGCATTGCTTAAAGCTTTTCCAGCAAGGCCCAACTTTGGTTTTACCATTTGCCTAACAACTAAAACTTGCATACGGAGTAATTAACCCGAGTTCTTAATCAACAACCCGGGCCAGTGCTCCTCATGAGTGTTGGTCCAAACTGGGCGGACTGCAGGGCCGCTTTCGGGAAACCCGTGGTATCTGGTATTTACCTGTACGATATCCCATCCGGTCGTGGCCTGAGACGAGATACGCGCGGCTACTATCAGGGTGTCGGCACGCCGAGAGATCTTGCTGGATTAGTTTTACCTTTGTCGAAATATCTTGAGCACGGGATTCCGAGAATACTCGGGTCTTCCCAACATGGAGTTGCGACTCCGCAGATCGTGAGCTTGTGATGGGCTAAGTTGGGACACCCCTGCAAGGTTATGAACTTTCGAAAGTTGTGTCCGCCGTTATGTGGCAGATGGGAATTTGTTAATATCCGGTTGTAGATAACTTGACACCATATCCTTAAGAATAAACTACATGTGTGAGTAACCGTGATGGTCTCTTTTCGAACGGGTTTTCGGAAAGTGAACACGGTGGGGTTATGCATGAATGTGAGTAGCTAGGATCACTTATTGATCATCTTTGGCAACCGTTGGCACATATCCTCTTCTCGCTCTGACTTCGTAAGCTAGTTGCTTAGCGCTTGTTGCAGCCACTTTATTACCTCTACACACCTATAAGGCTTTGTTAGTTTTGATACCCGGGAATGTGATTGCTGAGTCCTTGTGACTCACAGATTACAACACACACCAAATGCAGGTACAACTGAGTACGACACGGGAGATGGACAAGAACTTTACCTGGGAGTTCTATGAAGAACGTGGTTGTATGTATGTGATGTATCCCAACTAGTAAGGTTGTGGTTCCTACTAGGGGCGGTCAGGACTTGTGGTCGTGGTATATTTTCTTGTTTGATTTCGTCCGTAGACGGACTCTGTGTTATTTGGATGAATGTAAGAATGTTAAATTAATTGTGTGACGTGGCGAGTGTAAGCCAACTATTTTAATCTTTCATCCCTGTTCTTTACATGAGTTGTGCAACGATACCACGCTTGCGATCATTCCAGAATGCGCTTATGTCTCTAACTCGTGCCTTGACACGTAGGAGATATAGTCGCATCGTGGGCATTACAAGTTGGTATTCAGAGCCTTCTCCAACCTAGGAGCCCCCTAATTGATCGAACCGCTGACGGTTGAGTCTAGGCACACACACAAAATGTTTTGAGTCCTATATATATCGAAGAGTAGGATTTCTTTTTACTCCTCACCTCCTTCGTCACTCTGGCGAGGATTCCTGACGTTGTTTTAACATCACTATCCTCAATTTACACCCCAAAAAATTTAGGATCACGAGGGTATTGTTTGGATTGTTCCGATATCTTTGTGACAAGAATTCCATCTTGGTGCCTCCCGTCTGTTTCGGCTGAGTCACAGGGAGTTGAGCTCTGAGGTATTATCATCCCATTGTGTATCGTTATAGTTCTAGATTACCAGAGACGGCCGACATAAAAAACTCTTCTATGCGTGTCTGGTGGTGAGATAACCCCGACGTCACCCAGTACTGGGGGGATAGTTCAGGAGTATTGCCACAGCTAGTATAGCGGATGCGTTTCGAAGGTCCGTGGTAAATGGTTTCCGAAGGTGCCTGGTTATGTGTTGACAGATGGATACAGCTGGATGTAGGTATTGCTAGTTGGGTGAGATATTGTTCTTCCCCTGTATCCCCAACACGAGATTGCATAACCGGAAAGCTTTTGGAATTAATAGGTGGGACTCAAGTAGCTCTTAGGTAATCTTCCAACGGGTGCATGATATGAGGTTGGGGTTCAACATCTAGTGGAGAGGTTATCATGGGCGTTGTTACACTAGGGGGTTGCATCTTAAAGGATCCTTGGCTATGCTGATCTGGAGATTGCAAGGCCCTTTGTAGCACGTGCCTTGGGGCATCAGCACGAACATGTGGGGACGAAACCTCTATTATGTATTTGTTCCATCGGTTACCTTGTTGTTTTATTCTATCATTTTGTTCTCCCAAGTGGCTTCTCGACAAGTTGATGTACCATTAAGCTTATGGAATTCATTTATTTAATTCTCTGTTCGAATGATATTGTGAAGATTATGTTGCGACATATCTATCCTTTGTTTTGTTTTGAATGTGGTATTCGAGTTGCTTCGATGTCATGTGTTGATTCCATACCTTTCCTAATCAGTGTTCTCATATTTCCATGGGAGTGCTTGTCCTTCTTGATCATCGAGATTTTCATGTAAATTCTTTTCAACCCATGCGTTTCTCTTCAAGTTAACCTGATCCTTTTAATATGTGCAAGACCAAGTCTTGGTTTTTCTCAACGGTGTCTGTTTCATTCATCCCAAGTTGTCTTTGTTTTTCCCTACCCTCCCACCCTTTTTTCTTTATGGAGCCAGAGTCCTTAATCAAGTGTCCTTATATTCTTGTGATGCATCTTCATAAATTTTTATTTAATGTTTCATCCGGTGATTTCTCGTGAAGATGCTCAGGAAGATTCAAGTTCAAAATTATTCGTTCTCTTTTTCTTCTCCGGTGGACTAAATTCAAGCTTCAGTGTTGATCATATCTCTTCCTCTTGTTTCACATGTTTTCCCATGTTGGAATTTCTTATCCGAAGTCTCTCTTGTTTATTCAACTCTCTCCAATTCTTCTCCTGAGTGTTCAAGATATCTCGGAAGATTCGTGTTTCCATTCTTAATTCGTTCAAGCTGTTTTGAGGTTGTTATCTCATTCAAGCCATTTAATTCAACCGATGCATATCTCATAAGCAATCTTTTTCAACGGTGATTTCTTTTGAGTGGGCCCTAACCCACAGCTTTTTTCCAGGATCTTACCTGACTCTTCTAATTTCTTTTTCTGGAGTTATTCTGATTTTTTTTTCAAAGTGTGACGTAAGTATGGATTCCATCAGTCATATGCCTTCTCCAAGATCGCTTCCATTCATTGTTGCTTCAACCTTTATATTTTCATTATTTCGGAGTATCTCAAATTCATGATGGTATTTCTTGTCGTTATTCTCAACATTTGAAGACCAGAGAAGAGTTTCTCTTAAATCTTGGCCCGTTCTCTTGAAGATTCGTGGTTCTGGCTTCATGACATCCACATAGTTCTTTCGATCATGAGGAATCTTTTCATATCATCCGAAGCATTTCATGAATTCTTCCCATTGTGATCCTCCGAAGGCCATCATTTTAGAAGATTTCTTTGTTCTGAGTTTTCAACTTCGTCCTCCAACTATTCTTAATTGATGCCTATTCGTTCGTCTCCATATTCTTACGGTGGTTCCTTCAAGAGTACTCTTTCGTTCTTATCGTATTAATTCATTTGTGGGAGAATTTGTCATTTTCTTCTCCGTTCTTTTCTTTCCAACGATCTAGCATCTACTCTTTCATTCCGGAGGTATTGGGATGTTGCGCTCTTCGTCCTGTCATCTCATTTTTGTCAAGATCATGTTCTTTCATTTGCTTATCCATTCATCGAGAGTGTTGTATCCTCCATTCAAGTTCCTTCATCTTATCTAGTTTTGCTTCTCTTTTAACCGGAGTGTTGTTTGAAATCTTTATAACCCCTTGTGCCATTCATTCAATAGTTTCGGCGGCAGTGTGTTGTTGATTTCATCAAGTATCATCCCATCTTCTCAAGTTCATTTTCAATTCCTTCTATTTTCAGTCGGAGTGATGTCCAAATTCTTTCATTCTTATTCCTTCTCTAGCTTTATTCAACCGGAGTGGTTTAAATTCTTCCATGATCCATGAGCTCGTGTTTCATGCCTTTCAACCTACAAGGTTCTCGTAATGTTCCTTGTTCCTCTTTTCTAACTGAGTGTTTGTAATCTTGTGCATCTCCATAGTATTCTTTCTTTCAAGTTGTCCAACCCTCCAAGGTTCGTGGTTTCACTCATTTGTCGAAGAAGCAACTTTGTTTTACCTCTTCCTTTTCCGTTTTATCCGGTGCCATCTCCAGGATGTCAGGTTCAGATCCTCTGTTAGTGTGGGAGAGTTGTGATGCCCCAAGACCAATGCTCCAGAAGACTTCCATATGTTCCGTGTTTTTCCGTGTGTTTTTATTTTTGCTTGCATCATATCATCATGCCATCATGTCTTTAATCTTTGCATCTCAACTAAATAAATTGTGTGGATCTTCGATCCATTTAAATAAAGGGAAGAGTGACTTCTCTTTATAACATATCCTCCCAATATTAGGGAGCTATTATAAATATATTCCACTAGCTTGGAATCACCTACAACACATTTGCACCGCTCTTCAATTTTTATTTTATCCAACTCAACTTCATTTCTTCCTTTGAGGCCTTTTAGTAAAATTGTGTTGCAGTTTTACTTTATCCACAAATGTTCCAAATCTGCCCATAAAGCACATCTAGTGTGTAGGGTCATATCCTATATTTTCAATCCATTTGGAGTTCATTTAAATGGGTTTTGATATTCAAACTTGTGCAAATCTTACTTCAAATAAAACAGCTCGAACCATTTTATTGGTATCCTTGACATTTTCGTGAGTCCGGAAAGATATTTTTCTCCCTGCCAAACTCCTTTGCTACTCCTCTTTTCATTTCTTTTATCTCTTGTTTTTTTGTTTGTTTGGAAAATAGAAAAAGGAGGGGGAGACCTAGCTAGGCCCATCCTTCCCCGCAGCCCAGCTGGGCCTCCCACCACCAGGCCGGCCCAGCCTCTCTCTCTCGCTAACCCTAGCCCACTCCTCGACCGCTCAATCTCTCTCTCCCTTGACTCCTCTTTCTCTGTCGCTCGCGCTGCTAGGGCTTCGCCCCAATCCCCATCGCGCGCAGGCATCTCCCTTCGACCCCTTCCCTCGAACCAGTGCTACCCTGCGCAGGGCCTCTCCTTCCTCGTGCCTCCCTTCGCCTTGCCCTGCCGTCATCCGTGCCCGCCGCCGCGGCCCTGCCGGACGTTGGCGACCCGGAGCACTGCGCCTCCGCCCCTGCCATGGGCGCCCGTTCTATCTTCCCCGCTGCCAAGCATCACCCCCGCGCCCTCCTCCTCGTCGCCTCCCGTCTATCCCCTCATCGGCCGACCCTGCGCCTCCCGTCGCCTAGCGCCACCCCGACACCCGCTACCGTCGCCGCCCGGGACCTTGCCTCCGCCCGTGTAAGGGCAAGCTGTCACCGCCGCCTTGCTCCTCCCTCGCCGTCCTCTCACCGATGAGCAGCACCAGCAGGTCGTCCTCGCCGCCGCCACGACCAGGAGGAGCTCGTTCGCCGCTATTCTCGTTGCTCCGCCCTTCCGCAAGCCCGACCCAGCGCTGCTCCTCCTCTGCTTCGGGCCATGCCCAGCTCTGCGTCGACTTACACGGCCTACGTGCACCTCTTGCTCCCGCCGTCGAGTGTTGCTCTGACCTTGCTCCGTCCTACTGCATCCTTGCCAAGTCATCGACCTCTCATTTGTCCTCTGTCACAAGACCATCTCCGGGCTCAAAGCCTCAAGTCCGAGCAGTACCGCGGCCGGGTAACTCACCAAGTACACCTTGTCAAGACCGATGCCCGAACAAGCACCGTTTGTGAGGATTGTGTCAAGTACCCCTTTGCTAAGTCAAGAATGCCAAGTACCACGACACCCGAAGAGCTCGGATCCATCAAGTTCCAGTACCGTTGACCCTCGCCAAGTGCCTCGACGGCCAAGTGTACGACTACAAGGATTCGCCAAGTACCACACTGGCAAGCATGTACGCCAGAACGACTACCGTCGCCGAAGACAACCTAAAACCATCAAGTTCGACTACCACCAACCCCGTGGACGTCAAGTTCCTCTCCACGACATGAACATCTACAGAATGTGTACGACTACAAAACGTGTACCACTACCGTCGAGGACCGATAGCACCACTACTTCCACTCCGTCGCGAGAATGACTACTTCCACTACTTCCCTCGACGAACTCGAACCGCCCCGGAGTACATGCTTCGAAGGTATAACCGCCAAGCTGATGACCCCGTGTATGAATGATGTGTGATGTATGAGATGAACCATTTGTTGCACCGTGTATGAGTTGTCCTTGATCGTTCCTCCTCGTTGCCATGTTGCCGACCCATGGGAACCCAGTATCCGGGAACACCCCACATCTTTCACATGACACGCTCTTGCTCCTTCTTTTGCACCGGTCTCTCAACGAGTTACCAGAACCGATATGTTGTCGTGGCATCATTTTTGGATTCATCTCCGTGGCACCCCTTCCTTTCCACCACGGTGACAAATGCTTCATAACATGCTCGTGCCAACTTTTAACTAAAATTTCTTAAAAACTTGCAAATGTCATTCGCATCATGATAACAACATTTAAATGGTTAAAATTGTTGTTTGCTTAAAATTGCTAAATGACATGGGGATTTTCTGGAATTGTTGTTGTTATTTTCGGCCTAACTTAAAATGCCTAGATAGTTAGTTCACCTATGCTTCACCTCTTGCCATGTTAATAACATTTAATATTGTTGAGTACATAACGAGAGTCAACTAAATATACTAAATGTGGTGTTTCGTCAATATGCAACTCGTTGCATATTGAGCACCACATAAACTGTAGTGTTGTTTGTGCACTTTGCCATGCCATGCATAATTAAACTGGGCATGCATCATACTTGGTTGTGCATCATATGCCATGTTTATGCTTGTGTGTTTACCGTGTTGTTTGCTTCTTTCCGGTATGCTTCTCTCGTTAGCTTCGGTTTCGTTCTGGAGTTGTGAGGATTTGTTCGACTACTTCATGGACTCATTCTTCTTCCTTGCGGGATCCCAGGCAAGATAACCGTTCCCCGATATCACCTCTATATTTGCCTTGCTAGTTGTCTCGCTCTATAGTTATGCCTCGATGCGTATTCTTGTCTTGTCAGAATCCTATGTTGCCATGAAACACCCTAACCGCCTTCCTAGCAAACCGTTGATTGGCTAAGTACGCTTTTGGTCAGCCCCTCTTATAGCGTTGTTAGTTGTAGGTGAAGTTGAATATTGCTCCACATTTGGATTTCTTTATTGGGATAACACAATATATATCTTAATTAAATCAATGCACATATATATTGGTAATGGGTGGAAGGCTTGGCCTTCTGCTTAGTGTTTTGTTCCACTCATGCCACCTTAGGACCCGATAAACCGGTGTTATGTTCCTTGATTTTGCATTCCTAACACGGTTGGGGTTTATGGGCCCCCCTTGATAATCCGCATTGCTTAAAGCTTTTCCAGCAAGGTCCAACTTTGGTTTTACCATTTTCCTAACAACTAAAACTGGCATTGGGAGTAATTAACCCGGGTTCTTAATCAACAACCCGGGCCGGTGCTCCTCATGAGTGTTGGTCCAAACTGGGCGGACTTCTGGGCCGCCTTGGGGAAACCCGAGGTATCTGGTATTTACCTGTAGGATGTCCCATCCGGTCATGGCCTGAGATGAGATACGCGCGGCTACTATCAGGGTGTCGGCACACCGGGAGGTCTTGCTGGATTAGTTTTACCTTTGTCGAAATATCTTGAGCACGGGATTCTGAGAATACTCGGGTCTTCCCAACATGGAGTTGCGACTCCGCAGATCGTGAGCTTGTGATGTGCTAAGTTGGGACACCCCTGCAGGGTTATGAACTTTCAAAAGCCGTGCCCGCGGTTTTGTGGCAGATGGGAATTTGTTAATATCCGGTTGTAGATAACTTGACACCATATCCTTAAGAATACACTACCTGTGTGAGTAACCGTGATGGTCTCTTTTCAAAGGTTTTCGGAAAGTGAACATGGTGGGGTTATGCATGAACGTGGGTAGCTAGGATCACTTATTGATCATCTTTGGTGACTGTTGGCACATATCCTCTTCTCGCTCTGACTTCGTAAGCTAGTTGCTTAGCACTTGCTGCAGCCACTTTATTACCTCTACACACCTATAAGGCTTTGTTAGTTTTGATACCCAGGAATGGTCGTAAGCTAGTTGCTTAGCACTTGCTGCAGCCACTTTATTACCTCTACACACCTATAAGGCTTTGTTAGTTTTGATACCCAGTAATGGGATTGCTGAGTCCTTGTGACTCACAGATTACAACACACACCAGATGAAGGTACAACTGACTACGACGCAGGAGATGGACAAGAAATTCACCTGGGAGTTCGATGGAAAACGTGGTCGTATGTATGTGACGTATCCCGACGATCAGTAGTGGTTCCTACTAGGGGCGATCGAGACTTGTGGTTGTGGTATCTTTTATCGTTTGATTTTGTCCGTAGACGGACCCTGTGTTATTTGGATGAATGTAAGAATGTTAAATTAATTGTGTGATGTGGCGAGTGTAAGCCAACTATTTTACTCTTTCACTCTTGCTCTTTACATGAGTTGTGCAACGATACCACGCTTGCGATCATTCCAAAATGCGCTTATGTCTCTAACTCGTGCCTCGACACATAGGAGATATAGTCGTAGCCTGGGCATTACATTTCACTAGTGGCTTCTCTCATGATAACATATTTCTACGGTGGGTGAACAAATTATTGTCGAGCAATTGATAGAAAAGCGCGTAGTTATGAGAATATCTAGGCATGATCATTGTATATAGGCATCACGTCCGTGACAAGTAGACCGAAACGATTCTGCATCTACTACAGATACTCCATACATTGACTGCTATCCAGCATGCATCTAGAGTATTAAGTTCTTAAGAACAAAGTAACACCTTAAGAAAGATGACATGATGTAGAGGGATAAACTCAAGCAATATGATACAAACCCCATCTTTTTATCCTCGATGGCAACAATACAATACGTGCCTTGCTGCCCCTCCTGTCACTGGAAAAGGACACCACCAGATTGAACCCAAAGCCAAGCACTTCTCCCATTGCAAGAACTACAGATCTAGTAAGCGAAACCAAACCGATAATTCGAAGAGACTTGCAAGGATATTTAACTCATACATAAAAGATTTCATAAAAGAATCCAATATTGTTCATCGATAATCTTGATCATAAACCCACAATTCATCGGATCATGACAAACACACTGCAAAAAGATTACATCGAGTAGATCTCCTCGAAGATCGAGGAGAACTTTGTATTGAGAACCAAAGAGAGAGAAGAATCCATCTAGCTAATAACTATGGACCTGAAGGTCTGTGGTAAACTACTTACAACTCATCGCAGAGGCTATGGTGTTGATGTAGAAGCCCTCCATGATCGATGCCCCCTCTGGTGGAGCTCCGGACCAGGCCCCAAGATGGGATCTCACGAGAACAGAAGGTTACGGCGGTGGAATTAGGGTTTCGTGGTGCTCCTCGATGGTTTCAGGGTACATAGGTATATATAGGCTGAAGAGGGATGTCAGGGGAGCAACAGGGGCCCCACGAGGGTGGGGGCGCCTACCCCCCTGGGCGCGCCCCTGCCCTCGTGGCCGCCTCTCTTGCTTCCTGGCGTGTACTCCAAGTCTTTTGTGTTGATATTGTTCCAAAAATAACTCTCCTGGAGGCTTCATTCCGTTTTAACTCCGTTTGATATTCCTTTTCTGCGAAACACTGAAATAGGCAAAAAACAGCTATTTGCACTGGGCCTTGGGTTAGTAGGTTAGTCTCAAAAATAACATAAAAGTTTAGAATAAAGCCCATTAAACATCAAAAACAAAATATAAAATAGCATGGAACAATCAAAAATTTAGATACGTTGGAGACGTATGAGCGGGCGATGGCCATGGTGGGATAGACAAGGTTGCGTCTTTGTGGATCCTTCCTGGGTGGACCCTCCGTGGACTCGCTCAGCCGTTACCCTTCGTGGGTTGAAGTCTCCATCAACATGGATGTACGATAGCACCACCTATCGGTACCATGACAAAAACATCCGTGTCTACACTAGCGTTTGCTCCCTCCAAACTCCTCCTGTTACCTGCATATGCAATTGTTTTACATTCCGCTGCTATAATCTTAGAATTGCATGTGTAGGTTGATTGCTTGACTTGTGTTAAGTTGCTAAAATCTTCCAAGAATTAAAATTGGGAAAAGGGTAGATTTTTATTTGGTCAAGTAGTCTAATCACCCCCCCCTCTAGACATATTTTCGATCCTACAAGTGGTATCAGAGCTTTGGTCTCCATTTGCCTTGATTTCCATAGCTTTGGTAATCATAGCCTTGGTTTCACAACCTAGGAGAGTATGGCGTCTTGCGAGGGAAGTTACCACCGTAGAGGTCCTTACTTTGATGGTACTAATTTTGCTAGTTGGAAGCATAAGATGAAAATGCATATTCTTGGACATAACCCCGCCGTTTGGGCTATTGTGTGTATTGGTTTGCAAGGTGAATTTTTCAATGGGAAGGAACCGAATCGTGAAGCATCTGTGGAAGAGTTGAAGATGCTGCAATATAATGCTCAAGCTTGCGATATCCTCTTCAACGGATTGTGCCCCGAAGAATTCAACAAAATCAGCCGTCTTGAGAATGCAAAGGAAATTTGGGACACTTTGATTGATATGCATGAAGGTACTGACTCCGTCAAGCAAGTTGGATGTGCTTCAAAGTCAACTTGACAAGTTCAAGATGAAGGATGGTGAAGGTGTCGCTGAAATGTACTCTAGGCTTGCTCTCATCACAAATGAGATTGTCGGCTTAGGAAGTGAAGAGATAACCGACATATTCATCATCAAGAAGATCCTAAGAGCCTTGGATGGAAAATATGGCACCGTGTGCATATTAATCCAAATGATGCCCAGCTACAAAGATCTCAAACCAACGGAAGTCATTGGAAGAATTGTTGCTCATGCGATGTCACTCAAAGATAAAGAAGAGCTTCACAACAAGTCTAGTGCTGCTTACAAAGCCTCATGTGACGCTCCTACATCATCAAGTGAGAAACAAGTCCTCAATGAAGAATTGAGCTTAATGGTGAAGAACTTCAACAAGTTCTAGAAGAATAGAAGCAAAGAGAGAAGTTCCAAGTCAAGATCCTACAGTGACAAGAGATCTTCAAGTCGTGATCGGAAGAGCTACAATTGTGGAAGACCCGGACACTACTCCAATGAGTGTATGGCTCCCCACAAGAGAAGAGAAGTCTCACCTAAAAGGAGAAGTAGAAGAGAAGAATCACCACCAAGAGAGAGAAGGAGTAGAGATGATCGTTATGAACGAAGACCTTCTCGGAGAAGCAAAGATTCGGAAAGGAAGGACAAATCATCAAGGAGCTATACAAGACGAAGACATCAAGCTCATGTTGGTGAATGGGTATCCGGTTCTGACTCCGATAACCACTCCGAGACAAGCTACTACTCCGACTTCAAAGATACTCAAGATGAAGGTGTTGCCGGAATTGCTCTTGTATCAACCAACTCCTACGACATATTTGACTCACCAAATGAAGGAATTGGAAGATACTTCATGGCTAAAGGCCCTGAGGTATCACACCCCGAGTATCTTGATTTCAATAGTGATGAAGATGACTTGCTAGGAGATGATGATTTACTTGTTGGTAGCGATAGTGATGAAACTTTTGATGAAAACTATGATGAAAATGCTATTAATCATGCTAATCAAGATAAAATGAATGACAATGATAAGGAGAAGATTGAACGTCTATCTAAAGAACTAAACACTCTTAAGTTAGCTCATGAAACTACCTTGGAAAATCATCAAGAACTTTTAAGGACTCATGAGAAGTTATGCTTTGAAAAGCTCAACCTTGAGCAAGAGAATGAGTTCTTAAAAGCAATCAATCATGATCTTCGCAAGAAAAGTTCTTCTTACATTGCCAAGCGTTTACTCTTGTCTACTTACATGCCACAAGTAAAACTTAGCAACAAGAACAAAAAGATTCTTCCTCTAGTAGTAACAACAATCATGCTAAATCCAATGATGTTGCTTCTAGTAGTTCTCTTGATTCCACTAATGATTCTCTTAGCCAAGTTACACTTGAGCAAGAAAACAACTTATTGAAGGGAATTATAGAGAAAGGTGTTTACAAGAGCCTTCTCGGGAGTAAGCAATTTGAGGAAATTGTAAGCAAGCAAGGAAAACACCAGAAGAATCAAGGTGTTGGTTTTGAATGAAAGTTCAATGCCAATGGAGTTGAGTGGGAAGAGGATCAATACCCCAAGACGAAGTTTGTTCCTCAACAAGAGAAGTATGATCCTACTTATTTTCAAGGGACACAAGCACAAGATGATCTTCCACCACAAGACCACAAGCTAAAGGGCAAGGACAAGCTTCAAGAGGAGATTGATGCATTTGAAGATGCTCCTAAGGCCTTGGTCAAGTGGGTTCCCAAGACTACATCAAGTTCTACTTCATTAAGTACGACTTCGACTCCAAGGATTCTCATCAAGATGGTGTGGATCTCGAAGAAGAAGAGCTAGAGAGTTCTTGAGGGTGACTCCGCCAACATACTTCACTCACATCATTTTGGCGAGGACAAGTGCAAACAACTTCCATATCTTGCACTAGTTCAAGGAGTCACAAACCCTCTTGTTGGTAAGACAAGGGACAAGGTAACCTAATTCTTTCATGGACATCATCTTGTGTGCAATTCACTCTATGTCTATGGACATCCTTGTTTGTTCCTTGTGGGACTAACTCGTGTAGGTATTGAAAGTGCAACTCACTCCAATGGATTGCTCCAAATGATCTACATCAACATTGAGCATCTACATCTTCAACACCTACATGAAGTCATCATCGACAAAACCCAAGGCTAGTTCATCCCTCTTAAGGGGGAATATCTGTCACACCCTGCATTTTGTAACATGTCATTTGCATCAATAAAGCATGAAAATTTTGACCAGCAAAATTTTTTGACATCATTTGGCTTTCATTTGGAATTAAGTTTTTCTCTCTATGATTTTCAAGTGCTCTTTAAAGTCAACTACTCCCTCTTGTATATTTCATCTCCTTACTCCAAAACTTCTGCCCAATGACCATACCAAGTGTATACAACAGTATAGTATTTTCTTATAAAAATAATTTGGCCAAAAAGTATTTTCAAAAAATAGTTTTCCAAAAACCCCTGAATTGAGGTTTGCACTGCAAGTGCTTGATTTAGGGTGAGAAAAATATTTCAAAGAGTATATTTGAAACCTAGTAGATATAGGACTCCCATAAACCACAAAAATATAATTTTAAAAGTTATTTTCCTATTTTATTTAAAAGCTTTTTCTTAAGGCCAGAAATGGTCTTTAATAGGGAAAAGTTATTTAACTATTTCAAAAATATTTGCCAAAATTCAGAGAGACTCCTAGGACATATATTGTCCATATATAGGAGTTTCAACACTTGGTCATGTTCAGAATATTGGACAAATCCCTTAGAAATCCTTTCTGGATATTTCAAGCTTTTGAAAAATTTACAAAGGAAATATTCTCTAAATTTTTAGGAAAATTCTATCATGTCATATATGACATATTTGATGATCTTGCCAAGCCCCATGCCTTGGGAAGCAAGAAAAAATATCATCAAAACCCCTCAAAACCATTTTGTCCATATTTGAAGTTTGAGCAACTTTACATTGCCAAACTTGTCCAAATGCTCTCAAACTTTGTACACATGCTAGAATGGTCTAATAATGCATCTAGACCAAATGGCACAAGTTTTGGAGAAGGGTAACTTGATCAGAGTACCCCAAAACCATTTATGTTCAAATTCAAATTTGAACAACTTTACATTACCAACTTTTTACTTGGGGCTTCAAACTTTGTGGGCATGATCACAACCCCAAATGATGACACTACACCAAGTGGTGCATCAAGGAGGGATGATTTGCTTAACTCAAACTTGGTGAAACCATTTCTGTTGATTTCTAGGGTTCACCAAAGTTACATTGGCAAGTTTCTTCAAGTGAGCCCAAACTTGGTGGAA
Organism: Secale cereale; assembly: GCA_902687465.1. Taxonomy (NCBI): domain Eukaryota; kingdom Viridiplantae; phylum Streptophyta; class Magnoliopsida; order Poales; family Poaceae; genus Secale; species Secale cereale. The sequence continues at coordinate 170,514,727 of LR738712.1, forward strand.
GACCCTATTTCCGTATACCATTTGATCCTGTTAAGTCTCATGTCAAATGGAAACCATTAGGTTGCCCAAAACCACATCAAACACCTTCTGGTGATTCTCCAAAGATAACACTTTCACCCCTTTTCTTATTCTCCTTGAGCCCAACTTTTTACCACAGCTTCCTCAGGCTCCCCTGCACCTCCAGCAACTCTCCCCTGGCCTCAGCTCCATGATTGAGTAGGGGTAAAACCCCAATTTGCATTCTGGTCAGCAGTTTTCACCATTCTATCTCAGCCCCCTCTTCTTCTGGAAGCTTTGCGTGGCATCCAATGCTCCCTTCGGCGTTGTTTACTCCCCCTAGAGCCAATGGACACGGTGTCCGCGCCCAGGGCGCGTGGGACACGGCCATGCCGGCCATTTGGGCGCTCTAGAGCACGCTACAGTGCGCTCCCGCACTGTAGCCTCCTCCAATCAGCAGCACCCGACCACCTCGAGCCTCCCCCTTGCGCCAGTCGAGGTGCCTTGACGTCCGCGACACGCCGCGGCCCTGTCCCCCTCTTCCTTCTCCCTCCTGTTGCTGCCCTCGCACGCGCGCCGGCCGCCCGCAAGCTCCAATCTCTGGCTTCACATGCGCACGCCCTCTGGATGCTTCCCCGCTCCTCCTCTTCCCTCCCGTAGTCATAGAAATCGTCCACGAACAACCTCGACTCGTTCGCGTGTGTCTGCACGGCCTTTGGCCTCGCCCATGACCGCGGCGGCACACGATTCCACGGTGGACTGGAGCCCGACTATATAAGCACGCCCCGGGCCTCTCCCCTGGCAGCCATCCCACCTCCACACCCCCTAGCACACGCCAGCACCACCCACTCCTCTCTAGACGGGCCCGAGCTCGAGATCGAGCTCGAGCTCCGCCGCCTCGGGTCGCCATCGATCCGGAGGTACATGCCCTCCCCGCAGCTCCTCTCGCTCTATCTAGCACCGCATGCCCCCACTGATCATTTTCCCCTTGTTTCCCCTCTCTGTAGTTGCCGGAAACGGCCAGAACCACCACCACCCGAGGCATCTCCGTTGTGCCTCCTCGCCACCGGCGAACCAGGCCACCCCGGCGACCAACTCCACCTCCATCAGATCGGCGACTCCTCCCCGAGCACGACGGTACCACCCACGCCCCCTCACGTGCCCTATATCGCTGCCGGCAAGCTCGCCGTCGCCTCTGGACGGAGGTTGACGACAACGGCCGTGGGGCCTGTTCGTCAGCCTCACACCCTGACGGGTGGGACCCCCCCGTCAGGTTTGAAAACGCATGCGCGCGTGCACCGGTTCGCCGTTGGATTGAAGGCATATTTCGCCTCTACACCTTCGACGTGGCATCCTCGCGCGGGCTATTTTCCTTCTGGGCCTGCTGCACTGTGGCCTCTCTGGCCTAGTTGCACAGTAGCCTGTTCCCTTTTTCTTTTTTGTCTATTTTATAAATATTCCACAGGATTAAATATTAATCCAAATGAAATAATTCCAGTTCCTAAAAACTTGTAAAATTCCAACCTATTTAATGATATCACTTTCACCCATATCCATGAACCTTTTCTGTTCTGTTCAAATTTAAATCTAAATTTGAACACTAAAACCTCTGCTCAAAAATTCATATAACCCATTCTGTCACTCCAAATCCCAAACTAAGAATTTTTGCCATCTTAGTTATCCCTCTAGTATTTTATAAAAATAAGTTGACATTTTCCTGAGCACTTTGGTTTTTCTATTTTTATTATTGTCTTATTTTTCCCGTTGTTTATTGCGACGATTAGATACCGTGTTTGACGAGGTTGCTGAAGAAGAAGGAGGGGAAGGAATTGAAGATCTTGAAGACCAAGCCAATCCAGACAAGCAGCCCTTTGACCATGATACCCCTTTGTTCCTCGGAACCCTTTTATTTTCAAAAGCATGTTGATAAAGAATGACGGTGGTAAACTTGGTTAGAGACACCACATGATGCATACCCTACTCATGATCTTTACCATGTGCTTAGATGCAATGACAAAAGATTAGTTGTGATGCATAGAGATGCATATGTGCCATGGGTCCTTCGTGGTTGCATTCTTTTCGAAAAAAACCATCGGGTGCCCCTAATGCCCGAGGGTGCTGTTGAGATAAGGTCATCACTTGAGGAAGAAGTGGTGCACCAAAGAAAGTTCTCGCGTGTGGGTAAAATGATGGATTAGATTTATGTGTGACTACCGTCCCAACCGAACATGTGCAACCACTCTACCCCTTATGGGACGGGGCATTATTGATTACTTAGGCTGATACTAGCATGGTGCCCACATCACTAGTGACGGGGGACTCTTGAGGTCACTCCCGGGATGGGGTCGTGCTTGGATAGGCGACCATGACTGTTTTCACAGGGCACCGGACACACCGTTGGTCCCTTCGTGTATGCGTGACATTGTAAAAAAAGGGCAAGTCCCATGATCTATCGTTTGTACACGAGGGCCATGCACCAACGAGTGGACCCTATGTTAGTGTCGTCTAGGGAAAGGTAATGACCGGGTGCTTCCCCCGAGTACTTGAGGTACTGCGGGATCGTGGGTGACACGAAAGCTTCCCGGATCTTGTGGGTAAAGTGTGCAACCTCTGCAGAGTGTAAAACTATTCGAATAGCCGTGTCCACGGTCATGGACAGTTGGGAGGTGCTACTTAAACTATGTCCAGAATTTTACAATCTCGGTGAAAGTATGTGTGTGTGTTGAGTCAAGGTGGTGACTTGACCCGTTGATAATAAATTGAAATCTATTCATGTTGATATCTGTAACCTGTCTTCGAGGTTACCCAAGTACATTGATGCATGTTCCATGATGGTAGAATAACTTAGCTAGCTTGCAGCTAGGTTGCTTATTGTTATACTCTTGCATTGTTACCTTGAACCAAATCATGGGTTGCTTGCGAGTACATTCAAAGTACTCATTGGCTTGCCATTGGTTATTTAATTGGCCAGGCATGGAGGAGCAGAAGTTTGAAGAATAATTCTATGGAGACGAGCATGCGAACTAGGACGCTTTCCCAGTCCGATGCTTATAGGGTTAAGGCAGATGGCATGGGTTCTACTAATCTACGAAGACTTCCGCTATTCGAGTTTATTTGCTATTCAGCCCTTGAGGCTTTATCTATGTAAGACTTGGCCATAATGGTCATAAGTTGTGTAAGACGGTATGTATGGATGTAAGACTCTTGTTATTCAGCTTCTGTGTGTTCAGTGAGAATTGATCTCTGGGATCACTATACACGTGCATTCGATGATCTCGACTCTTAAGTCGGGGTCCCCACAGAGCTGGTATCAGAGCCATCCTGACTGTAGGAAGCCTTAGTTAGCATGGGCGTTAGTTAGATGAGACCCTTTTCAAAAACCTTCTGAACCTCTCTTCTTTTCTAAACCTTACCAAACCTGAGATATCATTAGCTTATTAACCTCTCCTATTCAACCTTTGTAGATGGCCGATGTACCTAAAGAGCACCTGACCATTGGGTTCCCCTTGCTTCTCGAGGATAGCCTCCAGGAGTGCCAGTTCCACCGAGCACCCATCCTCACCTACCATGAGCATTGGGTTAACGACACTGAGGTGGAGTACCATGTGGAAGTAATCGTGAAGGCAAACGATCCTCCCACAAGTTGGTTCTTCGAGGGACCCCAGATGGCAACACTACCCCTCGCTGTCGAGGCTGCTGCACTCAAGGCACTAACCCGTCTCTCTGAGCTTCTTCCGGAGATGGCAGCCAGGATGACAACCCGCTTCTTGCCTTACCGGAAGGAAGGTGAAGATGAAAGCAGCGCACAAGCCCCTCCATTGAAGGAAGGACTTCCACTTCGATTCCAAACCTACTTCAGCCTATGTGCCGATAGCTTGGCACAAGATCTGGCCTCGGAATCGATGAAGCTCCGAGAAGAACTTCACAAGACCAAGGCACTTCTTCGTCGAGCACAAGAGAAGACAGATATGATCAAGAAGGAAGGTGCGCCTCCTGGGCGACCCGTTATCGCGTATCGAAGCGGAAGGCCCTCGGGAGATGTATCTTCCAAGGATGAAGAACCACCCCAGCAACGCTGTATGACGGCAAGGGAATATCGCAAGCTTTTCCCTGCACCACCGACAAAACACCGCCGTATCCAACTCCTCCACTCCCCCACACCCTGAAGTGATAAGGGGGCCCAGACAGATGAAGACAAGGAGGAAGACCCAGAAGAGCCAGAATACGCGACCGAGCATTTCGCCGCTTAGGCATTATTTGCAACTCGGATATGCCAGCTCGTGACCTCTATGGTAGGATAGGTCGTGTAACCCCTATGCGAAGTCGAGTCCTTGTATGGTTCATATGAAGCCATCTAGTATTTTGCTTTTATTGTGTTTGGATGTACGTCGTATCTTCCCTTCGGGAATATGTAAATGAATGCATCACCCATTTGGATTTTAATGAATGTGTTTTACCCTTTTGGCCCTTGCAAGAAAATGATTAGTGTCACACCCACCCCTTTACTAGGCACCCATCTTTATTGCTCTCCCTCTTCCAAATCATGAGACCTTTACTGCTCCAATAGGATGCCTGTTGTAACTCGTACTGGTACATCTACCCAGCAGCCCGAAGCCGAAGTGTAATGCCCAGGATGGGACTATACCTCCTACGTGTCGAGGCACGACTTAAAGGTAGAAGCCCATTCTGGAATGATCTCAAGTTCGGTATCTTTGCACATCTCATGTAAAAATAGGGATGAAAGCGAAAAAGATAGTTGGCTTACACTCGCCACGTCACACAATTCATTACATAGCAAAACATCATTCAAATAACATCACAACCCGTCTACGGGTGAAGATCCAAAAGAAAGATACCAAACATACATAAAGCCACAGGTCCGAATCGCCCCTAATAGAAACCACTACTGATCATCGGGATAGTGCACATAGTAACGTCTACGTTCCTCATCGTACTCCCAGTATAGCTCGGAGCCGTCACCTGAATAGATCACCTGAGTACCTGCATTTGGTGTGGTGTAGAATCTGTGAGCCACAGAGGACTCAGCAATCCCGTTCCCGGGTAACACAACTATCCAAGCCTTGGGTGTGGAACAAGGCTGAAGAAAGAATAAAAGGCTGCAGCTGCACTAGCACTAGCTTACGTAAAGAGAGCGAGAAGAGAAGTGCCACGAGCGGGTAAAATGATCACGAAGTGATCCTAACTAAGAACGTCAAACATAACCCCACCGTGTTCACTTCTCGAACCCCTTTCGGAAAATGACCGTCACGGTACTCACGCTGGTAGTGTGTTCTGAACAAGGTGTCAAGTTTTCTACAACCGGATATTAACAAATTCCCATCTGCCACATAACCGCGGGCACGGCTTTTGAAAGTTCAAAACCCTGCAGGGGTGTTCCAACTTGGCCCATGACAAGCCCACGATCCGCGGAGTCGCAACTCCAAGGTGGGAAGGCCCGAGTATCCTCGGAATCCCGTGCTCAAGATACTCCGACTAAGGTAAGACTAATCCAGCAAATCCTCCCAGCGTGCCGACACCCTGACAGTAGCCGCGCGTATCTAGCCTCAGGTCACGACCGGATAGGTCAGCCTACAGGAAAAAACCAGCCCTCGGGTTCCCCCAAGGTGGCCCTGCAGTTCGCCCATTTTGGACCAACACTCAAAACGAGCACTGGCCCAGGGGGGTTGATTAATTAATCCTCGGGTTAATTACTCCCTCGGCAAGTTTTAGTTGTTAAGCAAATGGAGTACCAATGTTGGGACTTGCTGGAAAAGCCTTAGCGCTAAGCGGTTTATCGAGGGGTCCCCATAACCCCAACCGTGTGAGGAACGCATAATCAAGGAACATAACACCGGTTTATACGGTTCCTAGGGCGGCATGAGTGGAACAAAACACCGAGCAAGAGGCTCAGCCTTCCACCCATTACCAATATATAGATGATTTCATTAAAGAGATTATATAGTGTGATATCCCAACAAGCTTCAACATGAAGCAAGAATCTTCAAATCTTCTCCTGCAACTAGCAATGCTATAAGAGGGGCTGAGCGAAGCCTACGTAGCCAATCAAAGGTTTGCATAGGTAGTGTGGTTAGACAGATTCATGGTTACAATAGGAGGCTGACAGGAAAACATGGGCATCGAGGCAATAAGCTAAAGAGCGAGACTTCTAGCAATAGGCAAAGATAGTAATGATATCTGGGTCAAGTCATCTTGCCTGTTGAGTCGTCGATGGGATCGTAAGAGGGCTCCTCGTTCTCAACCTCGGTAGTAACCTCGTTCTCGTACTCGTTCTCGGCTTCCGGCTCTACTCAACACAAGAACACATGAGGCACGAAATCAAACAAGATGCAATGCGCAAACTACATGATGCATGGCTGATGCACTAAGGAAGCACTGCAGATACACTTAGGATGCACCGCAAGACAACATAGGAAACACAGAGATACATCACAAGGAACATGACAATATGCATCAAGCACGATACTTCAAAACATTTTAACAAGATGATATTATGAATCTACATGCAAAATCATACAAGTTTCATGTAGGACTCACCCAAAACGGAGCAACGGGCTAAAAGATACACCCGAAACAATACACAATGCAAAGCTGAAATTAACAGCCACATAGCAACTTCGGAGCAAGAAATATATACTCTACAGCACTCAAACATCATGACAAGAAGCATGGACATGAAGTAGATATATCCTACAGCAAACAATTCCATTGGAGCATCTCCATAGGAGGCATGGATCAATAGCAACAAGCTACAACATTTTGAACATGACAACAAAAACTTGACAGCAGTATTTTATAGCAACTTGGGAGCAAGAGTTAAATATGCTACAGCAATCGAAATGAGCATGTGAGGGCATGGATGGATAGACAACAATATATACAACAAGGAATCATCAATAGTCACCCCAAAACTAACATGGATTTGCCTAGAACATCAAGCAAACATAGCATCAGGATATTACAGATTCCAGACTTCGTGAAATTTCACTAAGTGTTAAAACAGCAATTTTATCATGGCATGTTTGTGAGCATGTTTAAGTCACCTCAAAGCATAACATGGCTAGTGGTTTGCACCACAGGAAAGTACACATGATGGGGAGTCCAAAACATATAAGCATGCAACATGGGGACAACCACATCAATAGCAACGAGCTCCTCAACTAGGCATCTCGTAACAAGTTTAACAACCTAAAAGCCACATGGACTTTTGCAAAGGAGATAAACATGGCAATATGAATTCTAACAAGCATGCTATAGCAACCAACATGTAGAGCAACTCATGATGAACATGTGGACATATCATTTGCTTCGTTTGGATAAACATGCACCAAGTTATCACATCACAAACATGGCATGAAAACAACTAATACCAACAGTTTATAACAAGTAGCACTCTTCTCATGAAGATTAAGACATCTAGATGGACTCAAACATGCATGGCACAATGGAACAAAACATAGTACATGTCACCACGATCATTTTGACATAGCATACACACAAAACGGACAAGCACAGTAATAGTTATCCTCATCACAAAATGCATCAGGCAAAGAAAATCTAAAAGACTTAGAAGAAATACAAGGGGTCAACCTGCTGGATCGGGTCAACCGGGTGCGGGTTGGTCAAACGGAGCGGGCGCGCGGGTCGGGTTTGCGTGTCCGCGGGTCGGGCGCCCGTTAGGGTTTCCCAGCGGTCTGGATCGGCCCGATTTCTGGATCCCGATTGGGGCGACGGGCGCCTTCGATCCCGCCGGCGGGAAGGCCCCCGCGGTGGCCGGTGAAGGTGCGGGCCGGCGAGGTGCCGAGAGGAGGCGGCGGTGGCCTTGTCGCCCGGCGGCGGCGCGGCTGGAACGCGGCGGAGGTGCGGCAGCCGGCGGCGGGGCTGGAGGGATCCGGCGGCGGGGCTGGAGGATCGGCGGCGGGGCGGCGAAGCGAGGGCCGGTGGCGAGCTGCTTGAAGGGCGGTGGACCTCCAGCCGCCTGCGGGTGGCGGCGCGGCGGCCGGCGCCGAGGAAGGAGGCGCGCGGGCGGCGACCTGATTTGGCCCGAACGGCGGCGGGAGCGGGCCGGGAACGGGCTCTCGGGCTCGCGCGGCGGCGGAGGCGGGGTTGACTGGCGCGACGGCGGACTGTTCGGCTCGGGTCGGACACGTCCGCCCGGCACTGCCCACGAGGATACCCGTTGGAGTACAAAACGAACTCCAAACGCGACGAAACTTGACAGGCGGGTTACACGTATCAAAACAACATCCACGACAAGTCTCACGCCATTCCGGAAACGTTACACGGCCCAACACGAAAGAAGGACTCGGGGATGCCACGGGCACGTGTGACAACGTCGGAACTCGAAACGGACAACGGGAAGAAACGAGTGAGACCGGATGCAAAAGACAACACGAAAGCAATGCAATGCACATGACAACATGACATGGATGAATGCACACACGCACACGACAAAACGACGAAAACCCGAAAACACGAAGAACCCGAAATGGAACTGATGAAGCCAAAGTTTATATATTGCCAAAAGGGGAAAGTATTACATTCGGGGCATTACAAACTCTCCTCTACTACGAAAAGATCTCGTCCCGAGATCTAGGACTGGAAGAAGGAAGGGTACTCGGAACGAAGGTGATCTTCTCGTTCCCATGTGGCTTCTCGGTCGGTATGGTGTGACCACTTGACTTTCAGGAACTTGATTGACTTGTTGCGGGTCATGCACTCGGTTTCTTCGAAAATAGCAACGGGGTGCTCTCGGTAAGACAAGTCTTGTTGAAGATCAATCTCCTCGAACGGAATGGTGCGTTCAGGTGTCTTGAAGCACTTGCGGAGTTGAGACACGTGAAACACATCATGAACATTAGCGAAGTTGGAAGGGAGCTCAAGTTGATAGGCTAGATCGCCTCTTTTGCCAAGGATCTTGAAAGGGCCCACGTATCTAGGAGCAAGCTTTCCTTTGATACCGAATCTTTGGGTGCCTTTCATAGGAGAAACACGAAGATAGACATGATCCCCAATGTTGAAGGCCAAATCACGATGCTTGCCGTCATAGTAGCTCTTTTGACGTGACTGAGCGTGTCAGGCCCAAGATGCGATTCTATCTCGATCACGTGACACTTACGTGATTGAGGCACAACCGCATTTCGGGCGCTTAGCAAGATGGATATCATTACATCGTACCATTACATACATACATAGGGGATACAACAATACATACAAATCTCATGAATACAACAATCTCAATACAAAGTATCCGACTACGGATATAAACAAGAAAAGCACAAGACATCCATCTACTAACCCAGGCTGCCGACCCGGAACCTAACCCAAGACTGAAGAAGAAGAACTCCAACAAAAGAACAACGCTCTCACGTCAAGACATCGGAACCTGCACCTCCAACTATTGTTGTAGTATCTGTGAGCCACGAGGACTCAGCAATCCCATAACCATGGGTAACAAAACTATCAAAGCTTAATAGGTAGGAAGAGGTAAAGTGGTGAGGTTGCAGCACCGGCTAAGCAAAACATATGGTGGCTAACTTACGAGTACAAGAATAAGATGAGCATCTACGCAAACGGTCGCAAAAGTAGTGATCGCTAAAGATCCTAAACTACATACGAGTCAACCATAACCCCACCGTGTTCTCTTCTCAAAGTGAAAAGAGACAGTCACGGTTACTCACGCAGTTGTGTGTTTTACTTCGGATCCTCTGTCAAGTTTTCTACAACCGGACATTAACAAATTCCAATCTGCCACATAACCGCGGGCACGACTTTCGAAAGATCATAACCCTGCAGGGGTGTCCCAACTTAGCCCATCACAAGCTCTCACGATTAGCTGAAGTGATAAATATAATATCATCACCCCTTATCTTAGGGAAAACCGATCAGGCTCGGCATCCCGGTAGCACAAGACATTTCGACAATGGTAAAACAAGTCCAGCAAGACCTCCCGGTGTGTCGACACCTTGATAGTAGCCGCGCGTATCTCGTCTCAGGCCACGACCGGATGGGCGATTATATGAGTAAAACAAAACCTCGAGTTTCCCCGTGGTGGCCCCGCATACTCCCCATTTGGGACCAACACCATCAGCACTGGCCCCCCCTGCTATGTAGAAAGAATCCTCGGGTAGCGCTAACTCCCTATGCAATATAATTAATTAATTAAGTTGTTATTATGAGCAAATTAAAACCAATGTTGGGCCTTGCTGGAGGAGTTTTATTCAAATTCGAACTGTCAAGGGGTCCCCATCCACCCATCGTGTAAGGAACGCAAAATCGAGGAACATAATGCCGGTTTATCGGCGCCTAAGGTGGCATGAGTGGAACAAAACACCGAGCAAAAGGCCAAGCCTTCCACCCATGCCCAGTATATAGGTGTGTTAATAACAATAATAGATAATGTGATATATCAACAACAAGTTCCCTCCTGGAACGAACTTCATCTTCACCTGCAACTAACAACGCTATAAGAGGGGCTGAGCAAGCGGTTAACATAGCCAAACAGTGGTTTTGCTAGGAGGGTGTCAAAAGGTTAGAGATTTCATGGCAACAAGGAGAGGGCTGACATAAAAGATGGGTAGCGCGACCTGTAACGATAGCATCGAGACAACTAAGCATGGCAATGGTAGTAAAGGTATCCAAGGATATGATCATCTTGCCTGAGATCCCGCAAGGAAGAAGAACGGTTCCGTGAAGAAGACGAAGAAGAAGCCTTGAAGTAGACCCACGAGTAGCCGATCGAATCCTCACAACGCAACGGAACAAGCACTAACGAAAAGAAGCAAGCAATACGGTAAACAAACCACTCAAGAACATAACAATATGCACTGCCAAGTAGGATGTACGACAAATCTACTTATGAGGCACAGAAAGTCTACACAGGAAGCAAAACATGGCAACAAGGAAGCGCAGATAACAACACAAGTCTATATGATGCAATACATGGCAAGATATGATGCAAGGCAGAAGTTTACAGGAAGCACAGAAATCTAGCACAAGGGCATGGCAATTTGCATTCAAGCAAGGTACTTCAAAACATGATAACAATAGGATAATATGAATCTACATGCAAAATCACCCAAGTTTCATATAAAGAACACCCCAATCGGAGCAACGGGCTAAAAGATACACATAAAACAAGATATAACAACAAGCTGAAATTAACAGCCATATAGCAACTTGGGAGCATCAGATAAATGAGCTACAGCACTCAAACATCATGGCAATGAGCATGGACATAAACTAGACATATCCTACAGCAAATAAGTCCATTGGAGCATCCCCAAAGGAGGCATGGATCAATAGCAACAAGCTTTGACATATTGAACTTGACAACAAAATCCTGACAGCAGTAATTTGTTGCAACTTGGGAGCAAAAGTTAAATATGTTACAGACACTCAAATAAGCATGTGAGAGCATGAATGGATAGCCAACAATATATACAACAAGGAAACATCAAGAGTCACCCCAAAACTATCATGGATTGGCCTAGAATAGCAAGCAAACATGGCATCCGGATATTACAGATTCCAGACTTAGTGAAATTTCACTAAGTGTTAAAACAGCAGTTTTATCATGACATGTTTGTGAGCAAGTTTAAGTCAACACAAGGCATATCATGGAAAGATAAAAGCACCACATCAAAGAAAACATCATGGGGAGTCCAAAACATCTAAGCATGCATCAAGGGGACAACCACATCAATAGCAACGAGCAATTGAAAGCAGCATCTCATAACAAGTTTCACAACATAACAGCCACATGCACTTTTGCAAAGGAGATAAACATGGCAAGATAAATTCTATCATGCAAGCTAAAGCATTTAACATGTAGAGCATCTCAAGACGAACATGTGGACATATCATTTGCATCATTTGGATAAACATGCACCAAATTATCATATCACGAACATGGCATGAAAACAATAAGTAGCGGCAGTTTATAATAAGTAGCATCCTTGCAACAGATTTTAAAGCATCTAGATGAATTCAAACATGCATGGCACAAAGGAACAAAGTCTAGAGCATAACTCCACGAACATTTTGACATATCATTCACTCAAATCGGATAAGCACACAATTATTTACAAGCTGTCAAAGATGCAACATTATAACAGTTTTCAGGGACTTAGAAGAAATTAGACCTCGAAGAAAACGGACATGTACAGAGGCAGCGAACACGTTCGGAAGGCTGGGGGCCCACTGGCAGCGTCTCAGAGGAAGAAGCGGACATGTCCGGGCTCCTCCCGGACATGTCCGTCGGTGCGGGCATCCGGGCCCACACGGCAGTGAGAGGACGAGGGAGGCCTGGACATGTCCATCGCATCGGACATGTCCGGCGTCCGAGTGGAGGAGGCCGACGGCCATGGCACGACGGTGGCGCACCGGCGAAGGGGAACGCGCCGGCTGGAAGGAGTCACGGCGGCAGGTCACGGCGGAGCGGCGAGCTTGGGGTCGACGTGCGGTTGCGGGAGAGAGGACGGCGGCGAGCTCGGTTGGCGGCGGCGCTAGGCCACGGCAGGGACGGCGGGAGCTTCGGGCGGCGTCTGCTGTAGGAGAAGGGCGGCGAGAACGGCGGATCCGGGCGCGGCGGCACCGGATCTGCCCGAAGGCGAGCTAGTCGTGGCGGCGGAGGGTACTCAGGCGAGGGCGACGGGGCTCCGGCGAGATCGGCAGACGGCGGCGGGAGGAGCGCACACAGGAGGATGCGGGAAGAGCGGGGCGGCTCGGGCCCGGCGCGGCCCGGTCGCGGCCCGGGGCGGCTCCCCGCGGGCCTAGCGGGCTGGCGGCGGGTGGAGGAAGCCTGGGGCGCTGACGGGTGGCCCCGCGCTGAGTTGGCGGCGGCGCGGCTCGCTGGAACGGCGCCAATTGGCGGCTTCTGGGCGGCTGGAGCGGAAAACGAGGGGGGGAAGGCGGCTGGAAGGTGGAGGAGGGTAGGTTAGGTCTAGGGGATGCCAATTTTGGCAGGGAGGACGTCTATAAATAGAAAGGGGGGCTAGGGTTAGGGGTTTTGGGGGGGTTTAGAGCCCTCCGATCGCGATCCGACGGATCCGATCGCGAGGGGAGTTAGGTTGGGCCAAGAGGAGGGAAGTGGGCTGTGATAGAAGGGCTTAGAGGAGAGAAGAGAAGAGGGAGGAAGGTCCACGGGGGTTTTCGGAGACCGAAAACATCCGATAAAATAACCGGCGACTAGTGCCGCTATATATATCCGTTGGGCTATCAAACGAGCTCCGAATGCGATGAAATTTGGCAGGCGGCCTGTCTACACTATAATAAGACCACATGACAAGTTTCATCCCATTCGAGAACATTTTTCGGCCACTCCCAAAATAAAAATTCGGAGGCACCGCGGGCGCGTGCAAGTGTGTCTGGGCTCAGAACGGGCAACGGAAAGGACGAGGGGACTCGGGCGGATGCAAGTTTTGAAAACATGCTGATGCAACACACATGATGACATGGCAAGATGAAACACGCAAGCAGATGACATGGCACTGACAACGAATAACTGGCTGACACCTGGAGCATCGGTCTCGGGGTATCACAACACTCCCCTACTAACAAGAGATCTCGTCCCGGGATCTTAGGAACGAGACGGGAAGGAAAAAGGAAGAACAAAGTTCTTCGAGGTCAACTGAGTGAAAGGAAAGATCCTTGAGAGGATGAACAACTCAAAAGAAGAAGAATACAACGAAGCAGAACGAAGTAGCAAATACTTCGGTAAACAAGAGGAAGAAGGAATTCGACGAGAATCCTAAAGGTTGAAGGAAAAGAATTAATTCTAACCCACTCCGGTTAAAAGAGATAGAAAAGGAATCGCCACGACGGTATCCGGGCAGCACTCGGCTGAAACTGAAAGAAATAGCACACCGGTTGAACAAGAATGGAATAGGACAAGAACCTGAGAAGATGAAATGAAAACATGATGAGATGAACAAGAAATTCCTCCGGAAGAATTCAAATGATGGAATTAGAAGAACGGAGAAGAAGATGACAACTTTCACGACGAGTGAATTCGAAAGAGGATCTTCAGAAGAAAGGCTTGAACGGAGCTGTTGAGATAATCAACAACAAAAGAATACGCTTGTTGTGGACTTATTTAATCATCTCAAAAGTTGAGGTGAATTATGCCGCAACCAAAATATTGAATAGATGAGAATGAAGAAAGAAATACAAAACTCCATTTCAAAAGAAATAGGGAGAATTATTTGCACTCGAAAGGCAAAAGAATAATGCTTGAGCTGCTCCAGAAGAATTAGATGAATTTAGAAGAATGAATTAAATGATGAAGAACCACCATGAAGAACTCCGATAAAATGAAAGGATGATGAAATAGAAATGACAGATGAAAAGAATAAGAATCAAGCCTTGCGATGATTAGAAGGGGTTCCGACAAGATAACCGAGCTAAACTTAAACTCTGGGAGGAAAAGATAAAGGACTTGGAACTAGAATTTATTCCCCACGAATAAACTCCGAAGGAAAGGATTGAAACAATTTGATGAAAAGTATAAGAATTATGTTATGCTTATCCTACACCAATCAAATTTGATTTGAATCAATGGACTAGCATACTACTTATTCTTGATGAAATGAATAAAGGGGGATATATCGCGAACTCGCGAAAATCTTCATGAAACACCGGTAGGATTGGAATAAAATGAATGGATTGATATGATAACACCGGAATAGAGCTCTGTTGAGCGAACCACCGTAAGAATTAAAACCGAGTGAATAAAATGAATGAACCACCGGAAGAATTAATCGAATGATGAAAAGAACAAACCACCGAAAGAATAACAATCGAGTGAAGAACGAGAATGACCACCGTAAGGAATGAAATAGAACGACGCAAGAGGACAAGCCACCGGGAAGAATTGAGATTGAGTGAACACGAGAGAATGAATCTCCGGGAAGAACAAAGCACTCGAGGGAATTAGAATGACGAGAGCAACGAGATCATGAACCGATTAAAGAATACTTGAACGAAGCACCGGACAAATGTGGGACGTACGAAGAGGCATCAATGAAGAATATTTGGAGGACGAAGTTAAAAACTGAGAACGAAGAAATCTTCTGAAATGATGGCCTTCGGAGGAACACAAGGAAAAGAATTCATGAAATACTCCGGATGAAGAAAGGTTGGACCAACGATGGAAAGAATTAAAAGTGATCTTCGGAAGGCGTATGATTGATGAAATTCATACTTACGTCATACTGCAAAGAATTTCGGAACACTCCGGGAAAATAAAAGAGTCAGGTAAGATCCTGGGAAAGACTTGTGGGTTATGAGCCCACCGAAGAAAAAAACCACCGTTGAAATGGAATGTAAATGAGATGATGCACCGGAACGAACGAAAAACTCGAATGAGGTGACAACCTCGAATGAATTAGAACACAGACGAATATCCTGAGATTTCTTTGGAACACCGGAACAATTAAAAGGCGAGAGACGAACGAGCAAGGGGAATATCCGAGCCGAGGGAAAATAATATGGTCCACACCGAATACTTGAATTGAATCCACCGGAAAAGAAGAAGAGGTGAAGAATATCAAATGAGAGGGGAATTCACCGGAGAAGAAAAGAGATGAAGGATGACGTACAAGACAAGAATTCACCGGTTGAAATAACTGAGTAAAGAATGCAAAGGATTCACACGAGTAGGATGGATACTCGATTAAGGACTCCGGCTCCGAGAAGCAAAAGGGTGGGCGGGTGGGAAAAAGAAAAGGAACACAACGGACGGGGAAAACACCGTTGGTTAAAAAGAACCCAGGGTTGAACTTGCAAAGAAGAAGAGGGTTGAATCCACTTGACGAGAGATGCACCAGATGAAAGAACTAACAACGCAACGAACGAAAACTAACCACGTGATCCTAAAAAAATTTGAAGGGGAAGAGGGGTAACTTAAAACACCTACATCAAGATTCCTCACCAGAGCGACGAAGGGGCAGGGGAGTAAAAAGAATTCCTACTCTCCGATATAACTAGACTCTGAAAAAGATTTTTTGCTAGACTCAACAACGGCCAAACTACGATCAATCAAGGGGGCTCCTATGGTCGGTCGAGGCTCTGATACCAACTTGTCAGGCCCAAGATGCGATTGTATCTCGATCACGTGACACTTACGTGATTGAGGCACAACCGCATTTCGGGTGCTTAGCAAGATGGATATCATTACATCGTACCATTACATACATACATAGGGGATACAACAATACATACAAATCTCATGAATACAACAATCTCAATACAAAGTATCCGACTACGGATACAAACAAGAAAAGCACAAGACATCCATCTGCTAACCCAGGCTGCCAACCCGGAACCTAACCCAAGACTGAAGAAGAAGAACTCCAACAAAAGAACAACGCTCTCACGTCAAGACATCGGAACCTGCACCTGCAACTGTTGTAGTAGTATCTGTGAGCCACGAGGACTCAGCAATCCCATAACCATGGGTAACAAGACTATCAAAGCTTAATAGGTAGGAAGAGGTAAAGTGGTGAGGTTGCAGCAGCGGCTAAGCAAAACATATGGTGGCTAACTTACGAGTACAAGAATAAGATGAGCATCTACGCAAACGGTCGCAAAAGTAGTGATCGCTAAAGATCCTAAACTACATACGAGTCAACCATAACCCCACCGTGTTCTCTTCTCAAAGTGAAAAGAGACAGTCACGGTTACTCACGCAGTTGTGTGTTTTACTTCGGATCCTCTGTCAAGTTTTCTACAACCGGACATTAACAAATTCCAATCTGCCACATAACCGCGGGCACGGGTTTCGAAAGATCATAACCCTGCAGGGGTGTCCCAACTTAGCCCATCACAATCTCTCACGATTAGCTGAAGTGATAAATATAATATCATCACCCCTTATCTTAGGGAAAACCGATCAGGCTCGGCATCCCGGTAGCACAAGACATTTCGACAATGGTAAAACAAGTACAGCAAGACCTCCCGGTGTGTCGACACCCTGATAGTAGTCGCGCGTATCTCGTCTCAGGCCATGACCGGATGGGCGATTATATGAGTAAAACCAAACCTCGAGTTTCCCCGTGGTGGCCCCGCATACTCCCCGTTTGGGACCAACACCATCAGCACTGGCCCCCCTGCTATGTAGAAAGAATCCTCGGGTAGCGCTAACTCCCTATGCAATATAATTAATTAATTAAGTGGTTATTATGAGCAAATTAAAACCAATGTTGGGCCTTGCTGGAGGAGTTTTATTCAAAGTCGAACTGTCAAGGGGTCCCCATCCACCCATCGTGTAAGGAACGCAAAATCAAGGAACATAATGCCGGTTTATCGGCGCCTAAGGTGGCATGAGTGGAACAAAACACCGAGCAAAAGGCCAAGCCTTCCACCCATGCCTAGTATATAGGTGTGTTAATAACAATAATAGATAATGTGATATATCAACAACAAGTTCCCTCCTGGAACGAACTTCATCTTCACCTGCAACTAACAACGCTATAAGAGGGGCTGAGCAAGCGGTTAACATAGCCAAACAGTGGTTTTGCTAGGAGGGTGTCAAAAGGTTAGAGGTTTCATGGCAACAAGGAGAGGGCTGACATAAAAGATGGGTAGCGCAACCTGTAACGATAGCATCGAGACAACTAAGCATGGAAATGGTAATAAAGGTATCCAAGGATATGATCATCTTGCCTGAGATCCCGCAAGGAAGAAGAACGGTTCCGTGAAGAAGACGAAGAAGAAGCCTTGAAGAAGACCCACGAGTAGCCGATCGAATCCTCACAACGCAACGGAACAAGCACTAACGAAAAGAAGCAAGCAATACGGTAAACAAACCACTCAAGAACATACCAATATGCACTGCCAAGTAGGATGCACGACAAATCTACTTATGAGGCACAGAAAGTCTACACAGGAAGCAAAACATGGCAACAAGGAAGCGCAGATAACTACACAAGTCTATATGATGCAATACATGGCAAGATATGATGCAAGGCAGAAGTTTACAGGAAGCACAGAAATCTAGCACAAGGGCATGGCAATTTGCATTCAAGCAAGGTACTTCAAAACATGATAACAATAGGATAATATGAATCTACATGCAAAATCACCCAAGTTTCATATAAAGAACACCCCAATCGGAGCAACGGGCTAAAAGATACACATAAAACAAGATATAACAACAAGCTGAAATTAACAGCCACATAGCAACTTGGGAGCATGAGATAAATGAGCTACAGCACTCAAACATCATGGCAATGAGCATGGACATAAACTAGACATATCCTACAGCAAATAAGTCCATTGGAGCATCCCCAAAGGAGCCATGGATCAATAGCAACAAGCTTTGACATATTGAACTTGACAACAAAATCCTGACAGCAGTAATTTGCTGCAACTTGGGAGCAAAAGTTAAATATGCTACAGCCACTCAAGTAAGCATGTGAGAGCATGAATGGATAGCCAACAATATATACAACAAGGAAACATCAAGAGTCATCCCAAAACTATCATGGATTGGCCTAGAACAGCAAGCAAACATGGCATCCGGATATTACAGATTCCAGACTTAGTGAAATTTCACTAAGTGTTAATACAGCAGTTTTATCATGGCATGTTTCTGAGCAAGTTTAAGTCAACACAAGGGATATCATGGAAAGATAAAAGCACCACATCAAAGAACACATCATGGGAAGTCCAAAACATCTAAGCATGCATCAAGGGGACAACCACATCAATAGCAACGAGCAATTGAAATCAGCATCTCATAACAAGTTTAACAACATAACAGCCACATGCACTTTTGCGAAGGATATAAACATGGCAAGATAAATTCTATCATGCAAGCTAAAGCATTCAACATGTAGAGCATCTCAAGACGAACATGTGGACATATCATTTGCATCATTTGGATAAACATGCACCAAGTTATCATATCACGAACATGGCATGAAAACAATAAGTAGCGGCAGTTTATAATAAGTAGCATCCTTGCAACAGATTTTAAAGCATCTAGATGAATTCAAACATGCATGGCACAAAGGAACAAAGAGCATAACTCCACGAACATTTTGACATATCATTCACTCAAATCGGATAAGCACACAATTATTTACAAGCAGTCAAAGATGCAACATTATAACAGTTTTCAGGGACTTAGAAGAAATTAGACCTCGAAGAAACCGGACATGTCCAGAGGCAGCGGACACATCCGGAAGGCTGGGGGCCCACTGGCAGCGTCTCAGATGAAGAAGCGGACATGTCCGGGCTCCTCCCGGACATGTCCGTCGGTGCGGGCATCCGGGCCCACACGGCAGTGAGAGGACGAGAGAGGCCTGGACATGTCCATCGCATCGGACATGTCCGGCGTCCGAGCGGAGGAGGCCAACGGCCATGGCACAGCGGTGGCACACCGGCGAAGGGGAACGCGCCGGCTGGAAGGAGTCGCGGCGGAGGTCACGGCGTAGCGGCGAGCTCGGGGTCGACGTGCGGTTGCCGGAGAGAGGACGGCGGCGAGCTCGGTTGGTGGCGGCGCTAGGCCACGGCAGGGACGGCGGGAGCTTCGGGCGGCGTCTGCTGTAGGAGATCAGCGGCGAGATCGGCGGATGCGGGCGCGGCGGCACCGGATCTGCCCGGAGGCGAGCTAGTCGCGGCGGCGGAGGGTACTCAGGCGAGGGCGACGGGGCTCCGGCGAGATCGGCAGACGGCGGCGGGAGGAGCGCACACAGGAGGATGCGGGAGGAGTGGGGCGGCTCGGGCCCGGCGCGGCCCGGTCGCGGCCCGGGGCGACTCCCAGCGGGCCTGGCGGGCTGGCGGCGGGTGGAGGAAGCCTGGGGCGCTGACGGGTGGCCCCACGCTGAGTTGGCGGCGGCGCGGCTGGCTGGAACGGCGCCAAGTGGCGGCTTCTGGGTGGCCAGAGCGGAAAACGAGGGGGAGAAGGCGGCTGGAAGGTGGAGGAGGGTAGGTTAGGTCTAGGGGATGCCATTTTTGGCAGGGAGGACGTCTAAAAATAGAAAGGGGGGCTAGGGTTAGGGGTTTTGGGGGGTTTTAGAGCCCTCCGATCGATCCGACGGATCCGATCGCGAGGGGAGTTAGGTTGGGCCAAGAGGAGGGAAGTGGGCTGTGATAGAAGGGCTTAGAGGAGAGAAGAGAAGAGGGAGGAAGGCCCACGGGGGTTTTCGGAGACCGAAAACATCCGATAGAATAACCGGCGACTAGTGCCGCTATATATATCAGTTGGGCTATCAAACGAGCTCCGAATGCGATGAAATTTGGCAGGCGGCCTGTCTACACTATAATAAGACCACATGACAAGTTTCATCCCATTCCGAGAACATTTTTTGGCCACTCCCAAAATAAAAATTCGGAGGCACCGCGGGCGCGTGCAAGTGTGTCTGGGCTCAGAACGGGCAACGGAAATGACGAGGGGACTCGGGCGGATGCAAGTTTTGAAAACATGCTGATGCAACACACATGATGACATGGCAAGATGCAAGACACAAGCAGATGACATGGCACTGACAACGAATAACTGGCTGACACTTGGAGCATCGGTCTCGGGGTGTCACAGAGCGGCCTTGAGATTCTCACGTATGACTTTGCACATTTCTTCGGCTTCTGAGATCAAGTCATTACCAAGAAGTTGACGTTCACCAGTCTTGGACTAGTTGAGAGGGGTACGACACTTTCTGCCATAGAGAATTTCAAACGGAGCTTTGTCGGCACTTGCTTGGAAACAGTTGTTGTAAGAGAACTCGGCAAACGGAAGGCAATCTTCCCACTTCATGCCAAAAGATATGACACAAGCTCTGAGCATGTCTTCTAGAATCTGATTCACTCTCTCGACTTGACCACTAGTCTGAGGGTGAAATGCAGTGCTGAAACGGATCTTAGTGCCCATGGCAGACTGAAAGGAGTCCCAGAACTTGGAAGTGAACAAACTTCCATGGTCTGAGGAGATAACTTGAGGAATGCCATGTAAGGACACAATTCTGGAAGTGTACAACTCTGCCAGTTGAGCTGCATTGATGGATTCTTTGACTGGAAGGAAGTGAGCGACTTTGGTAAGCTTGTCAATCACCACAAAGATAGAATCATTTCCTTTCTTGGACTTAGGAAAACTAGTGACGAAATCCATTTCAATGTGGTCGAATTTCTACTCGGGAATAGGAAGAGGTTGGAGAAGACCGGCTGGACGTTGATGCTCTGCCTTCACTCTTCTGCAGACATCACATTCATTCACGAATTGGGCAATCTCCCTTTTCATGCGGGTCCACCAGTAAGATTGCTTGAGGTCTTGGTACATCTTGGAACTTCCAGGATGAATCGAAAGGAGAGAGTCATGTGCTTCGTTCATTATGAGCTTCCTGAGATCACCCTTGGGAACCACAAGTCTGTCCTCAAAGAACAAGGTATCTCTCTCATCAACGCGATAGCACTTGTATTTGGGAGTACCCTTTGCAATACCATGTTTCACTTTCTGCACCGTAGCATCACTGAGTTGGGCCTCACGAATCTGATCTTCCAAGGTAGGAGCAACTTGAAGATTTGCAAGAAAGCCTTGCGGAACAACTTGGAGGTTGAGCTTCCTGAATGCTTCACAAAGCTCAGGCTAAAACGGCTTGATAAGGAGACTGTTGCAATATGCCTTTCTGCTCAAGGCATCTGCAATGACATTGGCCTTGCCAGGTGTGTATTCGATGCTTGGATCATACTCTTGGATCATCTCAACCCAACGAGTCTGGCGAAGGTTCAGGTTCGGCTGTGTGAAGATGTACTTCAAGCTCTTGTGATCGGTGAAGATGTCGACTTTTCTGCCCAACAGAAGGTCTCTCCACATAATCAAGGCATGTACCACAGCTACTAGCTCGAGATCATGTGTGGGGTAGTTCTTCTCTCACTTGGCTTCAATTGACGAGAAGTGTATGCCACAATTTTCATGTCCTGCATTAGCACACCACCAAGTCCTTGAAGAGAAGCATCACAGAATACTTCGTAGGGCTTGGACTCATCTGGAGGAGTAAGAACTGGAGCAGAGATGAGCTTTTCTTTGAGCGTTTTGAATGCCACATCACAATCTGGAGACCAGTTGTACTTGACATTCTTCTGCAGCAAGTTGGAGAGAGGCTTGGTAATCTTGGAGAAGTTCTCAACGAACCTTCTGCAATAGCTAGCAAGACCAAGGAAGCTTCGGAGTTGCTTGACGTTCTGAGGAGGTTCCCAGTTGACAATCACTTCAACTTTCTGAGGGTTGACCGCAATACCGTCAACGGAGATGATATGGCCCAGATACAAGACCTTATCGAGCCAGAATTCGCACTTGGAGAACTTGGCATAGAACTTATGTTCACGGAGTCTGTCGAGAACCAGACTGAGGTGCTTTTCGTGATCCTCTTCATTCTTGGAGAATACCAAGATGTCATCGAGATACACAAGCACAAACTCGTTGGTGTAAGGGTTGAAAATGTAGTGCATCATTATCGAGAAGGTAGGTGGAGCATTAGCGAGGCCAAAGGACATGACTGTATATTCATAGGAGCTGTAGCTCGTTCTGAACGCAGTCTTGTGGATATCTTCTTCACGAATGAGAATTTGGTGATAACCCATTCGGAGATCGAGCTTTGCGAACACTTTTGCTCCTTTGAGCTGCTCGAACAATTCATTGATGTTGGGGAGCGGATACTTGTTCTTTATTGTTTTCTTGTTCAATGGCCGGTAATCAACGCAAAGGCGCTCCATGCCATCCTTCTTCTTGAAAAATAAGACACCACAGCCCAAGGAGACGTGCTAGGCCTGATTAGACCCATACGCTCTTGTTCATCAAGCTGCTTCTTCAACTCCTTCAACTCTTCAGGGGAGAGCTTGTACGGACGCCGGCATGTTGGCTCAATACCAGGCTCGAGTTCAATGACAAATTCAACTTGACGATGCAGAGGCATGCCTGGAAGTTCTTCAGGGAAAACGTCTTCGTATTCATTAACCACCGGAATTTGAGAGATGGCATTAATCTCGCCCTTGTCATTGAGAGAGAATAGCCTGATTGTGTTATCCCGAGAGGCGAAGATAATCACATCTTCGTCGGAATGAGTAATCTTGACTTCCTTATTTGCACAATCAATGTGAGCAACATGCTGAGAAAGCCAATCCATCCCGAGGATAAGATCAATGTCGGAGTTTCCTAGAATAACCGGAGAAGCCAGAAAGCGGTAATCACCCATGCGAATAGATACATTCGGAGCATACAATCTAGAATTCATGTGCTTGCCTGGAGAAATAATGATAACTCCTTGTCCATGGGTGCCGAAATGAAATCATGCTTGGTAAAGAATGGTCTTGACATGAAGCAAAGTGATGCACCAGAATCAAACAATACTTTAGCAGGAATAGAGTTAACTGAGAGGTTACCCAATATCACATCAGAAGAATTCTCCGCTTGAGCTGCATTCATCAGATTCACTCTTGCATGCTTGGGATTGTGCTTGACAATAGCAGTGCTGACAGGTGGAGGAGGCGGAAGGCGCCTTGGGTTGGGGCACTTGTTAGCATAATGACCCTTCTGAGTGCACTTGTTGCAAACCACTTCTGAGAGAGGACGGTAGTGAGGAGCACTTGACTTGGAAGCTTGAAACTCATTCTTTGACTGATTGCTTGGGTTGGGTGGGTGGGAGAAAGCACGGCCACCAGAGTTCTTGTTGTTGTTGTAGGGAGCTCGGATCACTGGAGGAGGTGGAGGCCAAAACTTCTGTTGCTTCGCGACCACTTGAGAAGAAGAGGAGGAGTGAACAGCGTCTCTGATCCTCTTTTTGGAAGCTTCCATCTTGAGTTGGGCTGCCTCTTGCTTAAGTGCCATATTATAGAATTTGTCAAACTCATCAGGCTCGAACAAGGTGAGAGCAAGTTGGAGTTCATCCTTCAGACCACCACGGAACTGATAGATCTTGCTCTTGGCATCTGGGATGTCTTGCTTGGCATAGCGGGCAAGGTTCTGGAACTTGACATTATATTGGTAGACAGACATTGAGCCTTGCTTCAGGTTGCGGAATTGCTCACGCATACCCTCGATGACACTTGTTGGAATGTGGTGAGAGCGAAAGTCCTTGCATAAATCATCCCAGGAGATTACACGCCCTTCTCTGGAGTCTTTGTACTGCTGCCACCAATCAGCTGCTTGGTCCTTGAGTTGGAAGGCTGCAAACTTTACATAGTCCTCGGGCCTGACGTTACTGCACTCGAAATGCTTCTTGATATCTGTTAACCAGTCTTCAGCATCGAGAGGGTCCATGCAGTAACTGAATGCCTTTGGTTGATTTGCCAGGAACTGGTTGAGCGTAGCAAAATGCTGTTGGTTGAACAAATTGCCTTGGTTCCCATGAGCACCCTGATTTGCCTGATTTGCTTGAATATGCTGCATGATCTGCATAAGCATCTGGGTGTTCTCATTCGTAACTTGCATAATTGCTCTCCAGGCCTCAGAGGGAGGAGGAGGGGAAGCAGGACGATCAGGAACCTCTTCACCCTCTGGGTTAGCGTTGGGAACCCTTTCAGGAGCCATCCTGAAAGAGATGACCACTATTAGCCATTTGATTGCAAGAAGATATAAGCTGAAACAACGGCTAGAATTGCAACATAGTCTTCACAAGAATCATTCGAACAAGAGGAACGAATGAAATTCACAGTTTAGTGATAACAAGAATCTTCACGAGAAGCCACTTGGGAGACAAAAAGGTAAATAAAACAACAAGGTGCAGATAGAACAAATACAAGATAGAAGTTTCGTTCGACATATTCGTGCTGAAAGCTTATGGAACGTGTTACAAAAGGGTTTTGCAATCCCCGGATCAGCATAGCCAAGGACCCTTTAAGATGCAACTCCCGATCGGAACAACGGCCATAAAACTACTTCACTCAATGTAGAACCCCGAACTCCATATCATGCATTCGTTGGAAGAATGCCTACGATCTACTAGATGAACCCACCTATTAATTTCCGAAAGTTCTCAGTTATGCAATCAGGTGTTGGGGATACAGGGGAAGCATCACGCACTCAACTCTAATCCTACATCCAGCTGTATCCATCCTTCAACACATAACCAGTTATTTCCGGAAACCGTCTACCTCGGACCTTCGAAACGCATCCACTATACAAGCTATGGCAATACTCCCGAACTACCTCCCTAGTACTGGGTGATGTCGGGGTTATCTTGCCACTAACCGCATAGGAGAGTTTTCGATGTCGTCCGTCCTAAGTATTCCAGAACTGATGCGATATATTTGTGATGACAACACCTCGGAGCTCAACTCCCCGGGACACTGCCACAACCCCTAAATGACAGGAGGCATCGAGAACAATGTTCTCGTCACAAAGACATCGGAACAATCCAGACAATACTCGCGAGATTCCTAAAAAACAATTTGGTGCAATTTTGAGAGTAAAAGAGGCAAGAGTAATCAGCAGGAGTCCTCGCCAGAGTGAAAAGAGATGAGGAGCAAAAGAAATCCTACTCTCGGATATATATATAGGACTCAAAACATTTTAAGGGTGTGCCTAGACTCAACCGTCAACGATTCGATCAATCAGTGGGGGCTTCTAGATCGGAGAAGGCTCTGATACCAACTTGTAATGCCCAGTATGGGACTATACCTCCTACGTGTCGAGGCACGACTTAAAGGTATAAGCCCATTCTGGAATGATCTCAAGTTCGGTATCTTTGCACATCTCATGTAAAAATAGGGATGGAAGCGAAAAAGATAGTTGGCTTACACTCGCCACGTCACACAATTCATTACATAGCAAAACATCATTCAAATAACATCACAACCCGTCTACGGGTGAAGATCCAAAAGAAAGATACCAAACATACATAAAGCCACAGGTCCGAATCGCCCCTAGTAGAAACCACTACTGATCATCGGGATAGTGCACATAGTAACGGCTACGTTCCTCATCGTACTCCCAGTATAGCTCGGAGCCGTGACCTGAATAGATCACCTGAGTACCTGCATCTGGTGTGGTGTAGAATCTGTGAGCCACAGAGGACTCAGCAATCCCGTTCCCGGGTAACACAACTATCCAAGCCTTGGGTGTGGAACAAGGCTGAAGAAAGAATAAAAGGCTGCAGCTGCACTAGCACTAGCTTACGTAAAGAGAGCGAGAAGAGAAGTGCCACGAGCGGGTAAAATGATCACGAAGTGATCCTAACTAAGCACGTCAAACATAACCCCACCATGTTCACTTCCCGAACCCCTTTCGGAAAATGACCGTCACGGTACTCACGTTGGTAGTGTGTTCTGAACAAGGTGTCAAGTTTTCTACAACCAGATATTAACAAATTCCCATCTGCCACATAACCACGGGAACGGCTTTCGAAAGTTCAAACCCCTGCAGGGGTGTTCCAACTTGGCCCATGACAAGCCCACGATCCGCGGAGTCGCAACTCCAAGGTGGGAAGGCCCGAGTATCCTCGGAATCCCGTGCTCAAGATACTCCGACTAAGGTAAGACTAATCCACCAAATCCTCTCGGCGTGCCGACACCCTGACAGTAGCCGCGCATATCTAGTCTAAGGCCACGACCGGATAGGTCAGCCTACAGGAAAATACCAGCCCTTGGGTTCCCCCAAGGTGGCCCTGCAGTCCTCCCATTTTGGACCAACACTCAAAACGAGCACTGGCCCAGGGGGGTTGATTAATTAATCCTCGGGTTAATTACTCCCTCGGCAAGTTTTAGTTGTTAGGCAAATGGAGTACCAATGTTGGGACTTGCTGGAAAAGCCTTAGCGCTAAGCGGTTTATCGAGGGGGTCCCATAACCCCAACCGTGTGAGGAACGCATAATCAAGGAACATAACACCGGTTTATACGGTTCCTAGGGCGGCATGAGTGGAACAAAACACCGAGCAAGAGGCTCAGCCTTCCACCCATTACCAATATATAGATGATTTCATTAAAGAGTTTATATAGTGTGATATCCCAACAAGCTTCAACATGAAGCAAGAATCTTCAAATCTTCTCCTGCAACTAGCAATGCTATAAGAGGGGCTGAGCGAAGCCTACGTAGCCAATCAAAGGTTTGCATATGTAGTGTGGTTAGACAGATTCATGGTTACAATAGGAGGCGGACAGGAAAACATGGGCATCGAGGCAATAAGCTAAAGAGCGAGACTTCTAGCAATAGGCAAAGATAGTAATGATATCTGGGTCAGGTCATCTTGCCTGTTGAGTCGTCGATGGGATCGTAAGAGGGCTCCTCGTTCTCAACCTCGGTAGTAACCTCGTTCTCGTACTCGTTCTCGTCTTCCGACTCTACTCAACACAAGAACACACGAGGCACGAAATCAAACAAGATGCAATGCGCAAACTACAGGATGCATGGCTGATGCACGAAGGAAGCACTGCAGATACACTTAGGATGCACAGCAAGACAACATAGGAAACACAGATATATAGCACAAGGAACATGACAATATGCATCAAGCAAGATACTTCAAAACATGTTAACAAGATGATATTATGAATCTACATGCAAAATCACACAAGTTTCTTGTAGGACTCACCCAAAACGGAGCAACTGATGGCTTCTCGCCCCTCGTTGCTTACCCCAAGTGGAAGGTTGAGATGTAGCGTAGCGGCAAATTTCCCCTGGCAAAGATACCAAGGATTGAATCCCGTGAGACTCCGAGGGTCGACAAGTAGGTGTCAACGGCGCCAGAAACTTAGCGGTTGAAAGGACCTGCACACAGATACAGCTAACTTTGCTCCCAACGAGTACAGAGAGGTTGTCAATCCCTCCGGCCTTGTTGTTTACAAAGGATCAAACACAAGAGATAATAATGATAGCTATGACTGCAACTAGGAAATAAAAACAGGAAGTAAATAGAAGGTGTGATCAGCGATGGTAATATGGACCGGGGTCCCATGATGTTCACTAGTGATGTCTCTCTCCCAAAAGACGATAAAACAGCAAAGCGAGGTAAACAAATTACATCTGGGCAATTAACAGGATTATGTGCGCAAACCAATGCTAACTATGCTGGAAAAAAGGTAGAGGCTCAAAAGCATGGGTAGTACGCCAAGGCAAGTAGACCGAAATCCATCTGCATCTACTACTAATCATCCACCTTGAGATATCTATCCAGAACATCTCGCTGGTATTAAGTTGCGAATCCCACCCAAAGTGTAAACTCAAAGCAACAGACAACTGCATTAAAAGAACTTTGCGTAAAGTAAACAATCCTTGCACCCGCAAGTACAAGCACCATTGTTTTCCCCCTTGTGGCAACAACACATCCCCTAGACTCATGTTTCTGTCACTCAAGCTAGTCATCAGGGGGCATGAACCCACAATCAAGCATAACGCTCCCTCTTGGAGTTACTACCTACTAATTGGCCAAAGCAATAAACAGCAACGGAGAACATGCAAGAATTACTCAAGAACAAAGATATAAAAGAGGTGAATCAAATATATTACTCAAACACAATCTGAACATAGTCTCATAATCCATCAGATCCCAGCAAACTCAGCAAAGCAACAGCAGAAAGATTACATATGTGCCTCGATCATGTAGGGCAGCTCACGAGGTCTAAACCATGAAGAGCAAAGAGGGGAGGAGAACATCACATAGCTACTGATCATGGACCCACGGTCCAAGGTGGACTACTCACGACTCATCCGGGAAGCGTCCATGGTGGTGGAGAAGCTCCCGGTGGTGGTTCTCCCCTCCGATAGGGTGCCGGGAAGAGTTCTCCTGATGCTCCCGATCTTGGAAGCGCTGCGGCGGCGGAACAGAGGCGAGATCGCGAAAAAGGGTTCTGTCCTCGAGGGTTTCGGGACGAGAGGGATATATATGCGAAGGGGGGCAGCCAGAGGCGGAGCAGGGGCCCCAGGCGCCCCCCTGGCGCGGCCAGGGGTGGGGCCGCGCCAGGTGGCCGCCTGGGCCTCCCCTGGCTCCCCTCTGGCCCCGCTTTGGTTCTTCGTGAAGCTTCATGTAAGCTGATTTTTCCTATATTTTTCCCGGAATTTTTGGACCACTTTTAATATGGGGGAAACCTGAAATAGAAAAACAGCAGAAAACAGGAACTGGCACTGTGGTGCACTGAGTTAATAGGATAATCCAAATATGATCAAAAGTGTATGGAAGTGCATCAATATCATAGCAATATCACATAAAAGAAGCATGGAGCAAGCAGAAATTATAGATACGTTTTGGACATATCAACATCCCCAAGCTTAATTCCTGCTCGTCCTCGAGTAGGTAAATGATAACAAGCATAATTTCTGTGGTGACATGCTACCAACCATATAAGAACTTTTTAAGTAAAGCAATCAAGGCATGTAATTCAATTAAATTCATAACAAGCAAGAGTCTATATTAGCATTGTAACAAGCAACAATAGAACATAAAGGTGCAAGAGCTCTCGCTGTCCGTGACTCGAATGTCTCCAAATGGTTTTTGCATGCAAGAAAGGGGATAGGGATATATGAGAGAGTAAAACATAGTTTTTGTATTGTTGAGAACTTAATCTACTAAAGTTTCACACTTGGTCTTCTCTGGAATCTTATCTTGACTCATCCCCAGACCATCAGCCAGGTACAAGTCAAAATGATCCACTCCCTTTCGATATTTTGAGCACTCATGCAATGGATGAGCGTAAGCAAGAAAGTTGACACTTAGGATGGCAAAGAGAGAAAAATGATGGAGGGGGAAGACAAAAAAGGTGTGAAAGGCTCACATCAATGAGGACAATCATAGGCGAGAGAAAGCCAAATGATAGATATGATGTGAAGAGTAGGGATTGCCATGCAACGGATGCACATATGAGCTAAGGTAAGCTCTCTAATGGAACTAGTGGGGTGCATCCAACTTGCTTGCTCAAGAAGACCTAGAGCTCTTTTGAGGAGGCTCATCATTGGAATACACAAGCCAAGTTCTATAGTGTGAAGGTCCCCACATAGCTATATGCATGAATGATAATCTCTATGGAGTACAAGGTATAAGATGGAGTATGAGTGTGGATCTCTCAAAAGCAATAGTAGTGTGCCCCCTTCTCTCTTTTTATTTCTTTTTCTCTTTTTTTTCTCTTTTTTTTAATTTTTTTGTGGCCTCAATGGCTCTTTCTATTTAACTCTCATTTGTCCTTTTTGGGATCTTTTAATTTTGTCCTCTTTGGGATCTTTTGATTTTGTCCTCTTTGGGATCTTTTCCTCACTTTAGGGGCAACACTCTATATATTACAAGAAGTATAGAAGATCTTTCACACTTTACAAAAGTACTCAACATAAAGAAAATGAAACTATCATGATGTATGCAAATGTATGCCTCTGCCAGTGTAGCAGGATATGCAATGATACTAGCGCGTCATGTAGCAATGATTAGGGCAAGGCCCAACTAGCATGCGGCTCATCGATCAAGCAAAAAGCATGTATGACATGAAGATCAAGTCATGAGAAGATGGATGTTGCATGGCAATGTATCTCGGAAAGGCTATGGAAATGCCTTGATAGGTAGGTATGGTGGCTGTTTTGAGGAAGGATATAATGAGGCTTATGATGAAAGAGCGTATCGTGCCAAGGATTTGGATGCACCGGCGAACTATGCGCCAACTCTCGAGGTGAGAAAGGGAAATGCACGGTACCGAAGAGGCTGGAAAAATATGCCTAGGTGGAAGTGTCAACTTTCGGATACTCACATTAGTCCGAAGAACTCATGCACTTATTATCGGTAACTCTCAATCTAATTAGGAGGTTCACAAAGAGACAAGTACCCCGAAAAGGAGTGTATGGGGGTTTGGTTATCCTTGCGCATCCTCGACTCATGGTATGTGAGTGTACTCTAATATTCGATCCCTCCAAAGATTAGTGATCCATCTAGTAGCTAAAGTTCTCAACTATTTTGTAGGTTTTCGAAAATAAACACGGATTGCCCAAAATACGACATCTATCACTAATAGGCTAAAGCTATTGACACCAAAAGTTCAGACATTACTCATGGCAATACCTCAAAACTATTGCAAGTTACTACTAAAATTAAATAGCAACCTCAATTACCTACTTTAAGTTAAGACACACAACTCAGTGCAACAAGCAAACTCTCTTAACAAGATAAACATGAAAACTCAAGAGAGTTCAGCAACCAACTAAACAAAAGCTCTTTAAAAAGAAAAGCATGAAAACTAAGAGCTAAACATGACAGCAGCTATGGAAAGACAAAGAACACACACAGCAAAGATAAGCATGAAAATCCTATGTTGTGTTCTAGGTTGAAGTGGAGCGTGTTTCTCTCCCACACAAAGAAAGCTGGGTTCTAACTTGTTATGAACAGCAAGCAAAGCTAAAGAAAACTAAAAAGGAAACTAAAAGCAAGACGCTCCAAGCATAGCACATAACGCATGAAGTGATAAAAATATAGTGGAACGAAAGACGAACTGATAATTGTTGATGGAGAAGGGGATGCATGGGGGCATCCCCAAGCTTAGACGCTTGAGTCTTCTTGAATATTTCTTGGGGGTGCACGGGGGCATCCCCAAGCTTGAGCGTTTGACCCTCCTGAATCTTCTTTTATCATCTTCCCTCGCACACTTGAAAACTCCCTTCATACATAACTAATCATAATCTGATTAGCGAGGTTAGTACCCACAATAAAATAATTTTTTCCTACTGGAAATAAAGATAATCTTGAAGAGCTACTGTTTCTCAAGATTGCCAAAAGGTTTTTGCAAAGAAAAAGCAAGCTCAAGGTTTGCAAAACGAAGAAAAGGCAAAACAGGAAAGAATCTGTGAAAAACAGACCAGCAGGTAGTAAATAATATTTTCGGGGCACTTCTGAAACTCAAATCAAAATACTCAGAACAGACGCTCGAAAGCCAATTGTATAGAGCACGCTGTCAAAAAAAGTTCAGATCAAAAAGATGATCTGGTGATTTTATTTGATTTTTTCTGTCCAAGGACAAAATCTGTTTTCTGGACAGCACATCACAACTTTTGAACTTTCTTGCAATCGGCGGCTAAACTCGGCACAAAGCTGAAAAGAAAAGATACAATGATGATGCTACTGTAGTAACAAACATCAAGACACAACAGAAGCAAAATAAAACCTAATTCGTTGTGGGCTGCCTCCCAAAAGCGCTTTCTTTTATGCCTTTAAGCTAGGCATGATGCAAAAAGAGAGGATCAAGTTTTATCAAGAGTAAGAGAATAGCTAGCCCGTGTAACGGACTCAAAAGGCAACTTAATCTTCTTTCTAGGGAAGTGTTCCATCCCTTTCTTGAGAGGGAATTGGAATTTTATATTCCCCTCTTTCATGTCAATGATAGCACCAACGGTGCGAAGAAAAGGACGTCCCAAAATAATTGGACATGAAGGTTCACATTCAATATCCATAATAGTAAAATCAACGGGAACATAATTGTCATTGACAATGATAAGAACATCGTCGATCTTCCCCAAAGATTTCTTTACGGAAGAATCAACAAGACGAACACCAAAAGAACAAGGATCAAAGGGTTTCAATTCAAGCATATCATACATTCTTTTGGGCATAACGGAGGTACTAGCTCCAACATCACATAAAGCATAGCAAGAGAAGTTATTCAACTTAATTTTAATCATAGGATCCCAACTATCTTCTAGCTTTCTAGGTATGGAGGCATCTACCCTAAGCTTCTCCTCCCTAGCTTTGATGAGAGCATTAGTGATATGCTCTGTGAAGGCAAGATTAAGTGTGCTAGTGTGGGGGTCTTTAGCCATTCTTTATAAAAAGGTGACAACTTCTGAGAGACTACAATTATCAAAATCAATTTTATCATTATTGAGCAGAATTGTAGTGTCATCTTATTTGTTTGAATTGCTCTCTATTATAATAGTTTGGACGTCTTCCCAAGTTTGGGGAAGTGTGGGAGCAACTTTAAACAGAGGCTCATACTTTTTTCCTGGGAGACCATGCCATGGGCATAACTCTCCATTAAAACTAACATAATCACAAGGTTTATTACTTTTGTAGATCCCGACAGTGGTGATTGGTGTGATGGAAGAAGGGGTGTACTCCTCCCACTTAGTGTTTTTGGTGGAACCCATAGCAGCAGCAAGCAAGATAACTATTTTTGTGATTTTTGGTAAGGGATACTAAAGCAAAAACTAAAAGGTAAACTAACAATACTAAAAAGCAAAGATAAAAGATAGCGTGCAACTCCCCTATCTTGAAGAGTGGAGTCCCCGGCAACGGCGCCAGAAACTTGCTTGATGGCTTCTCGCCCCTCGTTGGTTACCCCAAGTGGAAGGTTGAGATGTAGCGTAGCGGCAAATTTCCCTTGGCAAAGATACCAAGGATTGAATCCCGTGAGACTCCGAGGGTCGACAAGTAGGTGTCAACGGCGCCAGAAACTTAGCGGTTGACAGGACCTGCACACAGATACATATAACTTTGCTCCCAACGAGTACAGAGAGGTTGTCAATCCCTCCGGCCTTGTTGTTTACAAAGGATCAAACACAAGAGATAATAATGATAGCTATGACTGCAACTAGGAAATAAAAACAGGAAGTAAATAGAAGGTGTGATCAGCGGTGGTAATATGGACCGGGGTCCCATGATGTTCACTAGTGATGTCTCTCTCCCAAAAGAAGATAAAACAGCAAAGCGAGGTAAACAAATTACAGCTGGGCAATTGACAGGATTATGTGCGCAAACCAATGCTAACTATGCTGCAAAGAAAGGTAGAGGCTCAAAAGCATGGGCGGTACGCCAAAGCAAGTAGACCGAAATCCATCTGCATCTACTACTAATCATCCACCTTGAGATATCTATCCAGAACATCTCGCTGGTATTAAGTTGTGAATCCCACCCAAAGTGTAAACTCAAAGCAACAGAAAACTGCATTAAAAGAACTTTGTGCAAAGTAAACAATCCTTGCACCCGCAAGTACAAGCACCGTTGTTTTCCCCCTTGTGGCAACAGCACATCCCCTAGACTCATGTTTCTGTCACTCAAGCTAGTCATCAGGGGGCATGAACCCACAATCAAGCATAACGCTCCCTCTTGGAGTTACTACCTACTACTTGGCCAAAGCAATAAACAGCAACGGAGAACATGCAAGAATTACTCAAGAACAAAGATATAAAAGAGGTGAATCAAATATATTACTCAAACACAATCTGAACATAGTCTCATAATCCATCAGATCCCAGCAAACTCAGCAAAGCAACAGCAGAAAGATTACATATGTGCCTCGATCATGTAGGGCAGCTCACGAGGTCTAAACCATGAAGAGCAAAGAGGGGAGGAGAACATCACATAGCTACTGATCATGGACCCACGGTCCAAGGTGGACTACTCACGACTCATCCGGGAAGCGTCCATGGTGGTGGAGAAGCTCCCGGTGGTGGTTCTCCCCTCCGGCAGGGTGCCGGGAAGAGTTCTCCTGATGCTCCCGATCTTGGAAGCGCTGCGGCGGCGGAACAGAGGCGAGATCGTGAAAAAGGGTTCTGTCCTCGAGGGTTTCGGGACGAGAGGGATATATATGCAAAGGGGGGCAGCCAGAGGCGGAGCAGGGGCCCCAGGCGCCCCCCTGGCGCGGCCATGGGTGGGGCCGCGCCAGGTGGCCGCCTGGGCCTCCCCTGGCTCCCCTCTGGCCCCGCTTTGGTTCTTCGCGAAGCTTCCTGTACGCTGATTTTTCCTATATTTTCCCGGAATTTTTGGAGCACTTTTAATATGGGGGAAACCTGAAATAGAAAAACAGCAGAAAACAGGAACTGGCACTGTGGTGCACTGAGTTAATAGGTTAGTCCAAATATGATCAAAAGTGTATGGAAGTGCATCAATATCATAGCAATATCACACAAAAGAAGCATGGAGCAAGCAGAAATTATAGATACATTTTGGACGTATCAGCAACGGGCTAAAAGATACACCCGAAACAGTACACAATGCAAAGCTGAAATTAACAGCCACATAGCAACTTCGGAGCAAGAAATATATACTCTACAGCACTCAAACATCATGACAAGAAGCATGGACACGAAGTAGACATATCCTACAGCAAACAATTCCATTGGAGCATCTCCATAGGAGGCATGGATCAATAGCAACAAGCTACAACATTTTGAACATGACAACAAAAACCTGACAGCAGTATTTTATAGCAACTTGGGAGCAAGAGTTAAATATGCTACAGCAACCCAAATGAGCATGTGAGGGCATGGATGGATAGACAACAACATATACAATAAGGAATCATCAATAGTCACCCCAAAACTAACATGGATTTGCCTAGAACATCAAGCAAACATAGCATCAGGATATTACAGATTCCAGACTTAGTGAAATTTCACTGTGTTAAAACAACAATTTTATCATGGCATGTTTGTGAGCATGTTTAAGTCACCTCAAAGCATAACATGGAAAGTGGTTTGCACCACAGCAAAGTACACATGATGGGGAGTCCAAAACATATAAGCATGCAACATGGGGACAACCACATCAATAGCAACGAGCTCCTCAACTGGGCATCTCGTAACAAGTTTAACAACCTAACAGCCACATGCACTTTTGCAAAGGAGATAAACATGGCAATATGAATTCTAACAAGCATGCTATAGCAACCAACATGTAGAGCAACTCATGATGAACATGTGGACATATCATTTGCTTCATTTGGATAAACATGCACCAAGTTATCACATCACAAACATGGCATGAAAACAACTAATAGCAGCAGTTTATAACAATTAGCACTCTTCTCATGAAGATGAAGACATCTAGATGGACTCAAACATGCATGGCACAATGGAACAAAACATAGTACATGTCACCACGATCATTTTGACATATCATACGCACAAAACGGACAAGCACAGTAATAGTTATCCTCATCACAAAATGCATCAGGCAAAGAAAATCTTAAAGACTTAGAAGAAATACAAGGGGTCAACCTACTGGATCGGGTCAACCGGGTGCGGGTTGGTCAAACGGAGCGGGCGCGCGGGTCGGGTTCGCGGGTCTGCGGGTCGGGCGCCCGTTAGGGTTTCCCAGCGGTCTGGATCGGCCCGATTTCTGGATCCCGATTGGGGCGACGGGCGCCTTCGATCCCGCCGACGGGAAGGCCCACGCGGTGGCCGGTGGAGGTGCGGCCGGCGAGGTGCCGAGAGGAGGCAGCGGTGGCCTTGTCGCCCGGCGGCGGCGCGGCTGGAACGCGGCGGAGGTGCGGCAGCCGGCGGTGGGGCTGGAGGGATCCAGCGGCGGGGCTGGAGGATCGGCGGCGGGGTGGCGAAGCGAGGGCCGGCGGCGAGCTGCTTGAAGGGCGGCGGACCTCCGGCCGCCTGCGGGTGGCGGCACGGCGGCCGACGCCGAGGAAGGAGGACGCGGGCGGCGACCTGATTTGGCCCGAACGGCAGCGGGAGCGGGCCGGGAACGGGCCCTCGGGCCCGCGCGGCAGCGGAGGCGGCGTTGACTGGCGCGGCGGCGGACTGTCCGGCTCGGGTCGGACACGTCCGCCCGGCACGGATTCCGAGGCGGCTGGAGCTAGGAGAAGGCTAGGGTTTGGACGAGAAAAATGGAGGGGTGGACGTTTTTATAGGCACAAGGAGCTAGGAGAGTCCAAATGAGGAGCGGTTTTCGGCCACGCGATCACAATTCAACGGCCGAGATGATGGGAAGGGTTGAGCTGGGTTGGTGGCCTGTTGTGGAGGGGGTCTTGGGCCTCAAAGAGGAGGTACTTTTAGCCCACAAGGATACCCGTTGGAGTACCAAACGAACTCCAAACGCGACGAAACTTGACAGGCGGGTTACACGTATCAAAACAACATCGCGCGAGAAGTCTCACGCCATTCCGGAAACGTTACACGGCCCAACACGAAAGAAGGACTCGGGGATGCCACGGGCACGTGTGACAGCGTCGGAACTCGAAACGGACAACGGGAAGAAACGAGTGAGACCGGATGGAAAAGACAACACAAAAGCAATGCAATGCACATGACAACATGACATGGATGAATGCACACACGCACACGACAAAACGACGAAAACCCGAAAAGACGAAGAACCCGGAATGGAACTGATGAAGCCAAAGTTTATATATTGCCAAAAGGGGAAAGTATTACATCCGGGGCATTACACGGAGCATCCGCCCAATCAGAGGCCGGCCAAGACCAGACCCAAGACCAGGCTCCACCACCACCTCCCCCGAACATGGACATGGCTCAGCTTCTCCAAGCTTTCCGAGAGGAACACCAAGACAACACCGCAGCTCTCTAGATGATTGCTCAAGCTGTCACCAACAACCGCCAGCCGGCGGGGAATGGCAATGGACGTTCCATGTTGGCAGAATTCAAGAAGCATGCACCGCCAACTTTCATCGAGACTGCTGAACCCGTGGATGCAGACGACTGGGTCCGCACCATTGAGGACTTGCTGGAACTAGTCGGTTGCACCGAAGACCGCGAGAAGGTGGCTTATGCTGCCCACTGCCTCGGGGGGACTGCTAGAGCTTGGTGGGATGGATTCAAGGTCATGCATGCTGGATAAGACATCACTTGGGACAACTTCAAGGCAGAATTCCGCAAGGCCCATATTCCTTCCGGAATCATGGCTATCAAAAAGCGTGAGTTTCAAGCCCTGAAGCAAGGAAGTGTCACTGTCAAGGAGTACATGCAGAAGTTCAGTGTTCTGTCAAGGTATGCCCCTGAAGATGTCAGCACTGATGCTGCAAATGGGAGCGCTTCATGGAAGGTCTCAATCAGACTCTGCAGTACTCGCTTGTCGTGTGTGACTGCCCAACCTTTCCAGACCTGGTGAACAAAGCACTCATGCTTGAAGACAAGCGGCGTGCTCTGGAAGACACTCGCAAGCGCAAGATGGTCAGCAAGGGAAGTTCCAGCAACCAGAAGCCTCGCCCGTGGCAGCCAGCCCCGGTCAAGCCAACCTATCAGCAGCCAAGAGCTCCACCTCGCACCAACTATCAGCCTCAGTAGTATGCCAACCCAAGGCCAGCATTCAACCCCAATAACAGTGGTGGCAACAAGATCAATAATCCAAACCAATTCACTTGCTTTGGATGTGGTCAGTCAGGACACATCTCAAGGGTGTGCCCCAACAAGAAGCCCGATGCCCCGCGCCCCAATGCGCAGAACCCAGGACAAGGCCGCGGGATGCCACCAAGGAACCAAGCTCCTCGCAACCTGCCTAACCATGGGAAGGGGCGTGTGAATCACATCACTGCTGAAGAAACCCAGGAAGACTCGGACGTCGTGCTGGGTACCTTCCTTGTCAACTCAGCACCTGCAATTGTCTTGTTTGATTCTGGAGCCACGCATTCATTTGTCACTCAAAGATTTGCATTAAAAAGTGGCATGACCCCTACTCCCCTGAATAACCCCATGGTGGCAGAAACCCCCAGAGCAGAGATGAGAGCTAAGATAGGCTGTAAGGGAGTCAATATTATCATTAACGGTATAGACTTCCTAGCAGACCTTATCATCTTAAGATCGCAAGGCTTGGATGTGATATTAGGAATGGATGGGCTCAGCAAGCACCAAGGCTTGTTAGACTGTGCCAACCGGACTGTCACTGTGATCAATGACCAAGGAGTCGAAGTTAAGTTTGCTTCCAACTCCTCTTCTGCTCAACCCGCTCAAGTCAACTGTCTGTTTGAAGTTGGACTGGAGCAAGTACCGGTAGTATGCGAGTATCCCGCTGTCTTTTCGGATGAGCTACCGGGAATGCCCCCTGACCGTGACATTGAGTTCATCATCGAGCTCATGCCCGGGGCAGGACCCATCCGTAAGAAGCCTTATAGAATGGGGACGGAAGAATTAGCTGAGTTGAAGAAGCAACTGGAAGAGCAGCTGAGGAAGGGATTTATCCACCCAAGTGCCTCCCCTTGGGAATCACCTGTTTTGTTTGTGGCAAAAAGGGATGGCACCATCCACTTATGCATTGACTACCGTTCCCTCAATGAGGTTACAATCAAGAACAAGTATCCACTTCCCAAGATTGAAGATCTGTTTGATCAACTCAGCGGAGCCAAGGTGTTCTCCAAGATCGACCTCAGATCTGGGTACTACCAGCTGAAGATCAGACCCCAAGATATTCCGAAGACG
Source organism: Secale cereale (assembly GCA_902687465.1). Taxonomy (NCBI): domain Eukaryota; kingdom Viridiplantae; phylum Streptophyta; class Magnoliopsida; order Poales; family Poaceae; genus Secale; species Secale cereale. The sequence goes on from LR738712.1 coordinate 170,553,795, forward strand.
GCATTTGTAACTAGATATGGCCTGTACGAGTGCACGGTCATGTCCTTTGGGTTAACCAATGCCCCAGCTTACTTCATGTATCTCATGAATAAAGTCTTCGTGGAATATTTGGACAAGTTTGTTGTCGTCTTCATTGATGACATTCTTGTCTTCTCGAAGACGGAGGAAGAGCACGAGCAACATTTGAGGATGGTCCTAGACAAGCTTCGAGAGCACCAACTATACGTCAAATTTAGCAAGTGTGAGTTTTGGCTGCATAAAGTTGGGTTCTTAGGTCATGTCTTGACCGAGGAAGGATTGTCAGTTGATCCCGTGAAGATCGAAGCTGTGACCCAATGGCAATCTCCAACGACCGTCAAGGAAGTCAGAAGCTTCCTCGGACTTGTGGGCTATTACCGCAAATTTGTGGAAGGATTCTCTAGCATTGCCCAGCCAATGACTCAGCTCCTGAAGAAGGACAAGAAGTTCGAATGGACGCCAAAATGCGAAGAGAGCTTCCAGGATCTCAAGAAGAGATTGACCACCGCCCCACTCCTGGCTACACCTGATATTCACAAGGAGTTCGTGATATATTGTGATGCCTCTCGAACCGGATTGGGAAGCGTTCTGATGCAAGAAGGACGAGTCATAGCTTACCTCTCAAGGCAGCTACGACCTCATGAAGAGAACTACGCTACTCACGATCTTGAGTTAGCAGCAGTGGTTCATGCCTTGACGACATGGCGACATTACCTTCTAGGGAAACGATGTGAGATATACACAGACCACAAAAGTCTGAAGTATATTTTCACCCAGAAGGAATTGAACATGAGGCAACGAAGATGGTTGGAACTAATCAAGGATTATGACCTCAGTGTTCAATGTCACCCGGGAAGGCTAACGTGGTAGCCGATGCCTTAAGCAGAAAGGCTTGCTCCCTGAATGCCATAATTCAAGGAAGGCAGCCAGCCCTGTTTGAAGAGCTGGAACGATTCAGTTTGGAATTGGTCACCCCTGGATTTCTAGACCATCTAGAAGTCAAACCAACCCTGATGGACGAAGTCAAGAAGGCACAAGGTGGGCACGCAAGCATTGAAGGCATCAAGAAGAAGATGAAGCTAGGCAAGGGCCCAGGATTCTCCGAGGACGAACACGGGATTGTTTGGTACAAAGGCCGCATCTGCGTACCAAACAAGATGGATCTGAAGAACTTGATCCTGCAAGAAGCCCACGACACTCCGTATTCCATCCACCCCGGAGGAACCCAGATGTATCAAGACTTGAAGGAAAGATTCTGGTGGCACGGGATGAAAAGAGAGATTGCAATCTATGTTGCGAAGTGTGATGTGTGCCAAAGGGTCAAGGCTGAATATCAGTGACCCGCTGGATTGCTCCAACCACTCAAGGTTCCTGAATGGAAGTGGGATAAAGTCGGAATGGACTTCATCACTGGATTACCGAGGTCGAATAAAGGACATGACTCCATCTGGGTCATAGTCGACCATTTGACCAAGCTAGCCAATTTCATTCCTGTCAAGACTACCTATGATGGCAACCAGCTGGCAACTCTCTACATTGACAGAATTGTAAGCCTTCATGGTGTTCCCAAGGAGATTGTGTCAGATCGAGTAACCCAGTTTACCTCAAGGTTCTGGAAGAAGTTCCAAGAAGCCTTGGGAACCAAGTTGTCTTTCAGCACGGCTTTCCACTCGCAGACCGGAGGTCAGACAGAGCGAGTAAATCAAATTCTCGAAGACATGCTCCGAGCCCGTGTCTTGGCATATGGAGCCAAGTGGGAAGATTGCATCCTTTTTTCCGAGTTCTCCTATAACAACAGTTACCAGTCGAGCCTTCAGATGGCACCATTTAGGGTGTTGTACGGACGCAAGTGTCGCACACCCCTTAACTGGTCAAAGACTGGAGAAGGGCTAGTCTTTGGACCAGATATTCTCCGCGAAGCAGAAGAGCAAGTCCAACTAGTTAGAGAACGTTTGAAGGCCGCGAAATCAAGGCAGAAGAGCTATGCTGACACTCATCGCCGAGATATGAGTTTCCGTGTTGGAGACCATGTGTACCTGCGAGTAACTCCTCTGAAGGGTACCAAGCGTTTCCACATTAAGGGGAAGCTCTCACCAAGGTTCATTGGACCCTTTGAGATCGCTGCACAATGAGGAGAAGTGGCTTACCAGTTGGAACTGCCACCTGAGCTATCCGATGTGCACAATGTATTCCACGTGTCGCAACTCCGGAAGTGTCTCCAAGTTCCGAACAAGCCTGATCTCTACAAGGATGTTGATCACCAAGCCATTGATCTTCAGCCTGATTTGACCTACCGCGAGAAGCCCATTCACATTCTGGATGAAGCAGAGCGACGGACGCGAAGCCGCACCATCAAGTACTTCAAGTTCCAGTGGAGCAAGCACACGGAGGCAGAAGCAACCTGGGAACATGAAGACTATCTTAGATCCGAGTATACCGATCTCTTTTAAGACCTAGTTTAGGAATCTCGGGGACGAGATTCTTGTAAGGGGGGTAGGTCTATCACACCCTACATTTTGTAACATGTCATTTGCATCAATAAACATGAAAATTTGGACCAGCAAATTTTTTTGACATCATTTGGCTTTTATTTGGAATTAAGTTTTTCTCTTTGTGATTTTCAAGTGCTCTTTAAAGTCAACTACTCCCTCTTGTATATTTCATCTCCTTACCCCAAAACTTCTGCCCAATGACCATACCAAGTGTATACAACAGTATAGCATTTTCTTATAAAAATAATTTGGCGAAAAAGTATTTTCAAAAATTAGTTTTCCAAAAACCCCTGAATTGAGGTTTGCACTGCAAGTGCTTGATTTAGGGTGAGAAAAATATTTCATAGAGTATATTTGAAACCTAGTAGATCTAGGACTCCCATAAACCACAAAAATATAATTTTAAAAGTTATTTTCCTATTTTATTTAAAAGCTTTTTCTTAAGGCCAGAAATGGTCTTCAATAGGGAGAAATTATTTAACTATTTCAAAAATATTTGTCAAAATTCAGAGAGACTCATAGGACATATATTGTCCATATATAAGAGTTTCAACACTTGGTCATGTTCAGAATATTGGACAAATCCCTCAGGAATCCTTTCTGGATATTTCAAGCTTTTGAAATATTTACAAAGGAAATATTCTCTAAAAAAAATTAGGAAAATTCTATCATGTCATATATGACATATTTGATGATCTTGCCAAGCCCCATGCCTTGGGAAGCAAGAAAACATCATCAAAACCCCTCAAAACCATTATGTCCATATTTGAAGTTTGAGCAACTTTACATTGCCAAATTTTTCCAAATGCTCTCAAACTTGGTACACATGCTAGAATGGTCTATAATGCATCTATACCAAATGGCACAAGCTTTGGAGAAGGGTAACTTGATCAGAGTACCCCAAAACCATTTCTGTTCAAATTCAAATTTGAACAACTTTACATTACCAACTTTTTACTTGGGGCTTCAAACTTTGTGGGCATGATCACAACCCCAAATGATGACACTACACCAAGTGGTGCATCAAGGAGGGATGATTTGCTTAACTCAAATTTGGTGAAACTATTTCTGTTGATTTCTAGGGTTCACCAAAGTTACATTGGCAAGTTTCTTCAAATGAGCCCAATCTTGGTGGAACACCCTATTTCCTTATACCATTTGATCCTGATAAGTCTCATGTCAAATGAAAACCATTAGGTTGCCCAAAACCACATCAAACACCTTTTGGTGATTCTCCAAAGTTACCACTTTCACCCCTTTTCTTATTCTCCTTGAGCCCAACTTTTTACCACAGCTTCCTCGGGCTCCCCTGCACCTCCAGCAACTCTCCCCTGGCCTCAGCTCCATGATTGAGTAGGGGTAAAACCCCAATTTGCATTCTGGTCAGCAGTTTTCACCATTCTATCTCAGTCCCCTCTTCTTCTAGAAGCTTTCCCTGGCATCCAATGCTCCCCCCGGCATTGTTTACTCCCCCTAGAGCCAATGGAGACGATGGCCGCGCCCAGAGCGCGTGGGACATGGCCATGCCGACCATTTGGGCGCTCTGGAGCGCGCTACAGTGTGCTCCCACACTGTAGCCTCCTCCAATCAGTAGCACCCGACCACCTCGAGCCTCCCCCTTGCGCCAGTCGAGGTGCCTCGACGTCCGTGACATGCCGCGGCCCTATCCCCCTCCTCCTTCTCCCTCCTATTGCTGCCCTCGCACGCGCGCCGGCCGCCCACAAGCTCCAATCTCTGGCTTCACACGTGCACGCCCTCTGGATGCTTCCCCGCTCCTCCTCTTTCCTCCCGTAGGCGTAGAACTCGTCCACGAATAACCTCGACTCGTTCGCGTGTGCCTGCATGGCCTCTGGCCTCGCCCATGACCTCGGCGGCGCACGAGTCCACGGTGGACTGGAGCCCGGCTATATAAGCACGCCCCGGGCCTCTCCCCTGGCATCCATCCCACCTCCACACCCCCTAGAACACGCCAGCACCACCCACTCCTCTCCAGACGGGCCCAAGCTCGAGATCGAGCTCGAGCTCTGCCGCCTCGGGTCGCCATCGATCTGGAGGTAGAGGCCCTCCCCGCAGCTCCTCTTGCTCGATCTAGCACCGCAAGCCCCCACTGATCATTTTCCCCTTGTTTCCCCTCTCTGTAGCTACCGGAAATGGCCAGAACCACCACCACCCGAGGCATCTCCGCCGTGCCTCCTCGCCGCCGGCGAACCAGGCCACCCCGGCGACCAACTCCACCTCCATCAGATCGGCGACTCCTCCTCGAGCACGACGGTACCACCCACGCCCCCTCACATGCCCTATATCGCCGCCAGCGAGCTCGCCGTCGCCTCTGGACGGAGGTTGACGACAACGGCCGTGGGGCATGTTCGTCAGCCTCACGCCATAACGGGTGGGACCCCCCCCCCCACGGCAGGTTTGAAAACGCACGCGCGCGCGCACCGGTTCGCTGTTGGATTGAAGGCGTATTTCGCCTCTACGCCTTCGACGTGGCAGCCTCGCGCGGGCTGCTTTCCTTCTGGGTCTGCTGCACTGTGGCCTCTCTGGCCCAATTGCATAGTAGCCTTTTCCCTTTTTCTTTTCTGTCTGTTTTATAAATATTCCACAGGATTAAATATTAAGACAAATGAAATAATTCCAGTTCCTAAAAACTTGTAAAATTCCAACCTATTTATTGATATCACTTTCACCCATATCCATGAACCTTTTCTGTTCTGTTCAAATTTAAATCTAAATTTGAACACTAAAACCTCTGTTCAAAAATTCATATACCCTATTCTGTCACTCCAAATCCCAAACAAAGAATTTTTGCCATCTTAGTTTTCCCTCTAGTATTTTATAAAAATAAGTTGACGTTTTTCTGAGCACTTTGGTTTTTCTGTTTTTATTGTTGTCTTATTTTTCCCATTGTTTATTGCGACGATTAGATACCGTGTTTAACGAGGTTGCTGAAGAAGAAGGAGGGGAAGGAATTGAAGATCTTGAAGACCAAGCCAGTCCAGGCAAGCAGCCCTTTGACCATGATACCCCTATGTTCCTCAAAACCCTTTTATTTCCGAAAGCATGTTGATAAAGAATGACGGTGGTAAACTTATTGACAGCCACCACATGATGCATACCCTACTCATGATCTTTACCATGTGCTTAGATGCAATGAAAAAAGATTAGTTGTGATGCATAGTGATGCATATGTGCCATGGGTCCTTCATGGTTGCATTCTTTTCAAGAAAACCCCATCGGGTGCCCCTAATGCCCGAGGGTGATGTTGAGATAAGGTCATCACTTGAGGAAGAAGTGGTGCACCAAAGAAAGTTCTCGCGTGTGGGTAAAATGATGGATTAGATTTATGTGTGACTACCGTCCCAACCAAACATGTGCAACCACTCTACCCCTTATGGGACGGGGCATTATTGATTACTTAGGCTGATACTAGCATGGTGCCCACATCACTAGTGATGGGGGAGACTTGAGGTCACTCCCGGGACGGGTCGTGCTTGGATAGGCGACCATGACTGTATTCACAGGGCACCGGACACACCGTTGGTCCCTTCATGTATGCTTGACATTGTAAAAAAAAGGGCAAGTCCTATGATCTATCGTTTGTACACGAGGGCCGTGCACCAACGAGTGGACCCTATGTTAGTGTCGTCTAGGGAAAGGTAATGACCGGGTGCTTCCCTCGAGTACTTGAGGTACTGCGGGATCGTGGGTGACATGAAAGCTTCCCGGATCTTGTGGGTAAAGTGCGCAACCTCTGCAGAGTGTAAAACTATTCGAATAGCCGTGTCCATGGTCATGGACAGTTGGGAGGTGCTACTTAAACTATGTCCAGAACTTTACAATCTCGATGAAAGTATGTGTGTGTGTTGAGTCAAGGTGGTGACTTGACCCGTTGATAATAAATTGAACTCTATTCATGTTGATATCTGTAACCTGTCTTCGAGGTTACCCAAGTACATTGATGCATGTTCCATGATGGTAGAATAACTTAGCTAGCTTGTAGCTAGGTTGCTTATTGTTATGCTCTTGCATTGTTACCTTGAACCAAATCATGGGTTGCTTGCGAGTACATTCAAAGTACTCATTGGCTTGCCACTTGTTATTTAATTGGCCAGGCATGGAGGAGCAGGAGTTTGAAGAAGAATTTTATGGAGAAGAGCATGCGAACTAGGACGCTTTCCCAGCCAGAATACATGTAGGGTTAAGGCAGATGGCATGGGTTCTACTTATCTACGAAGACTTCCGCTATTCGAGTTTATTTGCTATTCAGCCCTTGAGGCTTTATCTATGTAGGACTTGGCCATAATGGTCATAATTTGTGTAAGACGGTATGTATTGATGTAAGACTCTTGTTATTCAGCTTCTGTGTGTTCAGTGAGCATTGATCTCTGGGATCACTGTACACGTGCATTCGGTGATGTCGACTCTTAAGTCGGGGTCCCCACAATATCACATCTAGGGGGGGCTTTACTGAAATCAATTGAGTTAAAGCAACTCTAATGATGTGAACACAACAATGCTTTATGTCAAAGTGGTAACCCCACTTGTGCTTAAACGATGAGTTTGACCTATGATAAAATGTTCTCATTTGACTCCTAATTCAATATACTCATATATAGATGACCTAGTTGTAATGCCCAGGATGCGACTATACTCCTACGTGTCGAGGCACGACTCAGAGACATAAGTGCATTCTAGAATGATTGCAAGCGTGGTATCTTTGCACAACTCATGTAAAAGTTCATGGATGAAAGAGTAAAATAGTTGGCTTACACTCGCCACGTCACACAATGAATACAATATCATACATTCATGCAAAACACAGGGTCCGACTATGGACGAAATCCAAAAGAGAAAAGATACCACAACCACAAGTCCTGATCGCCCCTAGTAGGAACCACCACTGATCGTCGGGATACAATACATAGTAACGACCACACTCTTCATCGAACTCCCAATGAAGTTCTGATCCATCTCCTGCATTGTACACGGCTGTACCTGCATCTAGTGTGTGTTATAATCTGTGAGCCACAAGGACTCAGCAATCCCATTCCCGGGTATCAAAACTAGCAAAGCCTTTAGGTGTGGAGAGGTAATAAAGTGTTTGCAGCAAGCACTAAGCAACTAGCTTACGAGTTCAGAGCGAGATGAGAATATGTGCCAACGGTCGCCAAGTTGATCAAGAAGTGATCCTAGCTACTGACGTTCATACATAACCCCACCGTGTTCACTTCCCGAAGCCCTTTGGAAAGAGACCATCACGGTTACTCACACAGGTAGTGTACTCTTAAGGATATGGTGTCAAGTTATCTACAACCGGATATTAACAAATTCCCATCTGCCACATAACCGCGGGCACGGCTTTTGAAAGTTCAAAACCCTGCAGGGGTGTCCCAACTTAGCCCATCACAAGCTCACGATATATGGAGTCGCAACTCCAAAGTGGGAAGACCCGAGTATTCTTGGAATCCCGTGCTCAAGATATTTCGACAAAGGTAAAACTAATCCAGCAAGACCTCCCGGCATGCCGACAACCTGATAGAAGCCGTGCGTATCTCGTCTCAGGCCACGACCGGATAGGTCATGCTACGGGAACCATAACATTGAGTTGCCTCAAGTCAGCCTGCAGGCTGCCCAGTTTTGACCAACACTCATGAGGAGCACTGGCCCGTGTTGTTGATTAAGAACTCGGGTTTATAACTCCCTATGCAAGTTTTTAGTTGTTAGGCAAATATAGTACCAATGTTGGCCCTTGCTGGAAAAGCTTTAAGAAGTGTGAATTATCAAGGGGGGGGGCATAAACCCCAACCATGTTAGGAACGCAAAATCAAGGAACATAACACCAGTTTATCGGGTCCTGAGGTGGATGAGTGGAACAAAACACCAAGCAAAAGGCCAAGCCTTCCACCCATTGCCAAATGTATATGTGCATTAATTTAATTAAGATATATATTGTGTTATCCCAATGGAACAAGTCCAAACATGGAGCAATCTTCAAACTTCACCTGCAACTAACAACGCTATAAGAGGGGCTGAGCAAAAGCGTACTTAGCCAATCGACGGTTTGCTAGGAAGGCGGTTAGAGTGTTTCATGGCAACAGAGGAGGCTAAGAAGACAAGAATAGGCATCAAGGCATATCTAAAGAGCGAGACAACTAGCAAGGCAAAGATAGAGGTGATATCGGGGAACCATCATCTTGCCTGTTAAGTCGTCGGTGGGATGGTAAGACGACTCATCAAACTCAGTCATGACAAGATCCTCGAACTCGGTATCGGCTCTCGGCTCTAACCAACACAAGATCACAACAATGGTACAAGATCAATCATGGTGCACTGCAAAATCAACATGATGCAAGACATGACATGGGATGCGAGTATGATGTGCGTATGCATAAGGATGCTCTCGAGCCTAAAGGGGAAGATGATGGAAATGGCTTCATCTTGGGTAACCAAGCAAGCCAATGGATAGTTGGGAAGATTTCAGAAAACGATATAAAAATCATGGAAAATGGATGCATGGTTTTCCAATGGCAAGCAAAACAAGATGCAATGCAAAACTGCAGTTAACAGCAACATGGCATCTTTGGAGCAAGATATAATTATGCTACAACACCCAAACATGAAGACAAAAGGCATGAATGTGAAATAGACATGATTCTTAACAAGCATGAACTTAGAGCACACCCAAAACCTTACTGGAACACAACTAAACAAGCATGGAAAGATTCAATAAGTTTACAGATTTCTCAGACTTGGTGAAAATTACAAGGCTTGGCAGGAACAACGATAAGTAGGCATGTTTGCAAGCTTGTGCAACTCAACTCAAAGAATAGAATGTCATGTGAATATAACCAAAAGCAAGAAGACATGTTTATTAAGCTACTCATGGCAAGAACATGGTCATAGGATGCATCGAACACTAGCTATTCACATGGAAAAACTGAACTTGCTGATAACAAGAGGACAGAAACATTTTATAACAACTTGAGAGCATGAAAACAACAAGCTACAGCAAGGCCTCATGGCAAAAAAGAGCATGGATATCTAGAGCATAACATATACATCAAGGAACACCCACTGGACAACTCTAACCATGCACAACAATGACGGTGGCATCATGGAAACATGGCATAAAAATTAACAGATTCACCCTTAGCAGAAATTTAACATCACGATGGTATGTTAACAAGCTTCTTGCACTCATCTCAAGACATATAATGGCATGAAAATAAATCTATCATGTAGAGCACATTCGAATGAGCAAAACTCATGTTGACACCTAGCTCATATGATACATGGATTACTTCACACGAACAAGACAAAACATCATCTAATAACAATTTCAGAAACTTACCAGCCACATGCACTTTTGCAACAGGGTTAAACATGGCATAATGTAACCTAACATGTACGCAAATGCATCCATCTTGAAGAGCATCACAAGACAAACATTTTGACATATCATCCACTCCATTTGGACCAACATGCACCAAGTTGTGACCTCACGAACATGCCAACAAAATGTTAACAGACAACTAGTGCTGAAATAGTAACATCACGAAGCAGTCTTGCAACAAATATTAAGACATCTAGATGAACTCTATCATGCATTAAACTGATGCAAACATGTAGAGCACTTCGAGACGAACATTTTGATATATCATACATGCAAAACGGAGCACCGAGCACCAAGTTACCACATGATGAAGGAGGCATAAAAATTACTTAGATCCGGAACATAGTGAAATATACCCCTCCGAAAAGTCAACGGGACGAGGAGATGCGGGATGGAGAGATCCGAGCTGCGGGGCGCATTTGGTTGGGTGAGGTGGTGGATCTGGTCCAATTCCAGATCACGATCTGGACCTCGCCGGAGTTGAGGGAGGAGATGGCCGGAGGCGGCGACCGGCGGCGTCGCGGAGGCGGGGGAGCGCCCGCGGGAGGTGGGCGGCGCGCAGGGTCGCCGGGGCATGGCGAAGCTCGAGCCGCGTGAGGCGGGCGAAGCGGGCTGGCGGCCGCGGACGACGGTCGGGCCAGGCGGGCCCCGCCTGGGCCCGGCGGGCCGCGGCGCGGTGGAGTGGGAGGTGGGATCTGGCACGATGATGTGGCGGCACCCTATTCGCCCGGGGCGGCGGCGCGCTGAGGTGGCGGAAGGCTATTGGCTGGGGCGACGTGGCTGGGCAGTAGTGGACGCGTCTAGTGCGATCCGGACGTGTCCGGCGGCGCGGAGAGCTCGGGACTAGGGTTTTTACACGAAAATGGAGGGGATGGGGCTGTTTTATTGGTAGAGGGAGCTAGGAGAGTCCAAATGAGGTTCGGTTTTCACCCACACGATCACGATCCAACGACCAAGAGGATGGAGGTGGTTGTGCTGGGCTAGTGGGCTGTTGTGGAGGGGTGCTGGGCCAACAGAGAAAGGGGTTTTTAGCATATGTGGTTTACCGTTGGAGTATCAAACGACCTCCAAATGAGACGAAACTTGATAGGCCATCTACCGGTGATATACCAAGACCACACGACAACTCTCGGCCCATTCCGAGGACGTTTGAAACCCACTCATGAAACAAAGGCTTGAGAGGTGCGACGGGCACGTGTGTGAGTGTCGGAACTCGAAACGGACAACGAAGAGAATGGAGACGATGCAACTACACACGGATGCAAGTGAGACTATGCCAATGCAATGCACATAATGAAAATGACATGGTGACATGCAACACATGCACAAGGCAAAAACAAAGAAACCCGAAATGAAGGAAGAGCCCAGAATGGAATTGATTAAGTCAACGATGCATATATTGCCATAAAGGGAAGTTTTACATCCGGGGCGTTACACTAGTCATCGCCAATTGCTTGATAGATGCTAGAATGGTTGTGCATGCTTTTCCACATGTTTCATTTGCTATCTTATTGTGTGAGCATGTTGAATGCATACTTTTCTCATTCGAGGACATCCATTTGTTGCTTTGATTGTTTGGAGCTTTTTCTTTTGCCAAATGGATGGACAAGAATGCCTAAGAACACCCTCTAGCTATCTATGATTTTCATGTCTCAAACTCTATTCATGCTACATCACAAAGTTTGATCAAGTCAGACTCAAACCACTTTGTCTGAGGAGCACTCGGAGTCCCCGATTCATCATAGACTTAAACTTCCAAAACCTCTTTGTGCATTTCGGTATGACCGAGTCATCCACTTCGGTCAGACCGAGTTCACTAAGTTGATCTAGGTTTTCAATCTCGGTGCAACCGATTTGAACTTGTCGGTCACAGCGAGTTGCAGTAGCTGCTAGCAGTTTTGCATCTCGGTGCCACCGAATTGTTCCACTCGGTCACACTGACAGGGTCAGGTTATATATACCGATGGGTTGAATTTTGGAAAACTTTCCGAAACTCTTCGCCCGTGCATAACCTGCTCTGACCCATCGGGTCCTCGAATCGTCTCCTCGTCGCCAGTGACCTCCCGTTGTTGGTCTCCATCGCCATCAATGGCAATCTCCACTGCCATTGCCGCCGTAGCAAGTTCACCGCCGAGTTAGGGTATGAACTTGACCCTTTGTGCTATTCTTTAACTCTGACTCATAGCACATTGCTTTGCCATGATTCTTGCCACGTTTGAAATCTTCCTATCCAGCAAAAACTCCGTAGAAAGTAGTTTCGATTCAAAAAAATTAGGGTTAGGTCTCCGCCGAACTCATCTCGGATCGACCAGTTGTAGAAATCGGCCTCCCCGATTTGGCTTAGGCCATTGCACAAGTGATTTTCGGTCTGACCAAAAATTGCAAATCGGTGCGATCGAGTTCAACTCTCTATGAAACCCTAGAAATATCGGTGCCACCGAACTGTGACTCGGTCTGACCGAGTTCACTAGTTCAGGCTCCAGAATTGCTTCGGTATCACCGAGTTTAAAAAATCGGTAGCTTCGAAATGCTTTTTGTAGAGAACTAAAACTAAGTTTTTTTGGTCATCTGTTTTCCAAAAATTCTACACTTTGTGAAGCTCATCCACTCTACCTCATCTACATCAATCCACAGGGCCAGTTCTCAGTTTGCAGTGCCAAGATGTCTGACCAGAGTGATAGCTAGAATTTGTCTGAGGAGCAAGTCAGCTTGAGTGAGGGCACTAGTTGCTCTAGCAGCTCTGATGAGGGTAGCAGGAGCACACCTAGCAACTTGCCGAAGGCAGCTACCAAGACCAGAAAGAAGAGAACCTCAAATACTGAGGATGAGGATTTTGTTGCTGACTAGGCCACTTCAAAGAAGAAGATTCTCAGGAAGGAGTATGGCACAACTGCTGTAACAAAGCCAGGTCAAAAAAGAAGGTCCCTGCCAAAAGAGTTCCTATGTGAAAGGCCAGATCATCCACTCAAGAGACTATGGTGTTCACACTTGACTCCATAGATGATGAGCCAGCAGGTACTGAGAAGAGAGCTAGAAAGACCACAGCTAGAGTGATTGGCAAGCCATCCATGTCGGATGATGATGAAGCTATAGAAGAAGAAGAAGAGGTTGCTGCACCAGCTCTTAAAGATTAGAAGCTTATGGGAGATGCTATCAAGTCTGGGGCTGCCCCTTCAAATCCCAAGACTGCTCCCAAAGCTGCTTAAGCCACCAAGTCTGCACCTAAGAGAAGCACAAGAAACATTCCAGCTTTAGAGAAGAACAAGGCCCCAGTGCCTGAAGTTGATGAAGATGTTGAGGTCCAGGTGCTTAGGAAGCTCAAGCCCAAGATCCCTCACCATGACAATACTCATATAGTTGCTGAGGATATGAAGTTGAGGAAGGATGCAAGTCTCAAAAAATGGAGACAATCCGATCCATATGCTGTAAGGAGAAGGACTGATGTGGATTATAGGTTTCATACCAAGGAACATCAAGACTTCTATGAGACAGTTCTACTCGACAAGAAGCCCATAGTGTGTGATATGAAGAGGGTGGACTAGGACTTCATTGATGAGAATGAAGATTATTTTCCCAATGTGCATGAAAGCTTCAAAGCATGTGGTGTTGACAAGTTTGTGGCACAAAAGTTGACAAAGTGGAATGATAAACTCATCATACAATTCTACTCCACATCTCACTTTTATCCTGAAGGTAGAATTGTATGGATGTCTGAAGGTACAAGGTACCAGTCTACTTTTGATGAGTAGGCCCAGCTGATCAATGCCCCTGAAGAGCATGAAGATGATTTGGATGTGTATGCCAAGAAGAAGCAAGACCACAACTCTATGGCCAACATGTACAAGGAGATCCCTGATGATGACTTGGAGACACATAAGTTTGGATCTGTACATCACTTGTTGTCTGGTCTAGCCACTATCAACACTATCTTGAGGCATACATTGTTGCCCAAATCGGGAGAGCAAAAGATGATCAGCGGACATTCAATCAACTTGCTGCATATATTTGATGTGCCTCATAAGTTCAAAGTCATGAGCCTGATTGTAGAGACAATCAAGAGGACTGCTGTAGATCAAAAGAGATCATGTGGGTATCCTCCACACATCCAGATGCTCATCAACTCCAAGATGGGCACATGCACATACTTATTGGACAAAAAATATCTTCCTTTGGTGCCTGACTTTGAGGACAACACAGTTGTCATGGATGAAAATGAACCATCATCAGTGCAAGCACATGAAAGGAGAGAGAAAGCCAGAGCTGAGAAAGCTGCCAAGATGCCATGTGCCGCAGAAGCATCTCAAGTGTCACTCAAGTCCAAACAAGACCAAATGGCATATCTGATTCAAGCAACTATGAGGATTAAGAAGGGCTTGGCCACCCTCACTCAGAATCAAGAGAGCTTGCACTACAAAAAAAGACTCATCTGTGACATTTTGGACCGAATGAAACTTTTTCTGTCATACTTATGACACTTCTATGACAATAATTGTGACAAAACACGGTATCATCATAGATGTGGTGGGGTCCTACTTCTATGACAAAAAATCATGACAGAAAATGGGCTTTTCGTCCTGGGTGGGCCGGAGACGCAGCTGCTTGACATTCTTTGGGCAGTCTATGACGGAAAAAACCGTGGTAGAAGCGAGGGCGAGGAAAATATCGGGGTGTTCCCGGTTACGATGGGTAGGCAGGGCCGAGCGATGCGTGTTTCTCTCGTACACACACGCGAGTGGGTGCGAGGCGTTGGGCTCTAACTGAACCCGGGCGAGGCGTTGGTCTCTAACTGAACCCGAGCGATTGCACTGCAGGCTACACGTTACTGAACCCGGCAATCGATCGATGTCTGTTAACTGAACCCGATCGAGCGATTACTTCGCTACTGCTGCTAACTAAAGCTGATCAATGCTGCCTCTGCATGAACAGTGAGCGCTGCTGGGGGGTTTGGATGAACAGTTCCCGGTGGGGGTGGCTGAACAAGACCCCGTGGTGTTACCTCTGGATGAACAGGACCCCGTTCGATCGAGTCGGTTGGGGCTGCATGAACAGGACCTCGTTCAATCGAGCCGGTTGGGGCTGCATGAACAAGACCCCGTGGAGGGCTGCCTGAACAAGACCACCCCGTGGAGGGCTGTATCAACAGTAGACGGTGGAGGGCTAGATGAACAGTAGCCCATGGAGGGGTGGTTGAACAGGAGCCCATGGAGAGGGCTGGTTGAATAGTAGACGGTGGAGTAGCGCGCATTTGAGGCTGAACAGTCGCAGGTGGAGGCTGGAGGAGGTCGACCGTGGATGAACAGTAGCCCGTGGAGGCTGGAGGGGGTCGATGGTAGTGATGAACAGTATCCCGTGGAGTCCCGTTGTGTGGTACGCCACACCCCTCCCGATGAGCAGGACCCCCGTTTCGACCATAGCACTCCAACACAAGTCTGTTTCCTTTGTTTTGCGGTACGCCACACCCCTCCCAATCAACAGGACCCCCGTTTCGACCATAGCGCTCCAACACAAGTCTGTTTCCTCCGTTTTGCGGTACGCCACACCCCTCCCGATCAACAGGACCCCCGTTTCGACCGTAGGAGGTCTGTTTCCTCCGTTTTGCGGTACGCCAAACCCCTCCCGATGAACAGGATCCCGTTTTGAATGTGGCCAGTCGAACACAAGGCCGTTTAGTCCGTTCTGCGGTACGCCAGGACTGTTTACATCGGTTGTTCCGTCCAAGCCCTCCCGATGAACACGACGACACATTCCGTTCCGACCCAGCCGGTTGGCTCCCCATGAACACGACAACGACGATGTTTCTCCGTTCCGACCCAGCCATGTACACGAGCCCTGGCAGTACGTACGCGTGAGTAGGCGTTCGAGACCCCGCCCATATGTACGTACATGGCCGTATTTTATTTCTTGCACTCTGGCCGCTATACGTACGTGTACATGCTACGTGCGTGCCTCTGCTACGACACGTGTGCGCCTCTACATCGACCAGTATGTACGTACAAATTCGCGACCAGAATGACAACGCTACGTACGCTTCGACCAGGTCGGTCCCGACTGTCAAGCACTTCCTTGCGTGCGAAGATGTAGCTGGTGGGTCCCAACAGTCAGGGGGGCGAATCGTTTTTTTTTGCCCGGACGCACCTCCTTGCATGCGAAGATGTAGCTGGTGGGTCCCAGCAGTCAGGGGTGAACATTTTTTTCGCGAAATACGGTGGCCTGTCCGGTAAGTCCCCGATGTCAGGTGGAGGAATAATTATTTTGCGCGTAATAAGGAGGCACTTCCTTGTTGCCGCTGTGGACCCAGCTGTCAGCCTCTCCACGTACAGTACTCTTCTGATGGAAGTCGTTCCTTGACCACGTTGACCACGCCGCGCCGAGAGCACCAGGGCGGTGGACGACTGCGAGGCCTCGTAAGGGGACGATGCGGAGCCGGGGAAGACACGGCAGTGGAAGCCCGCGTGGAGAGGCGTACGAGGGTTCACTGGTTCAGCTGCGGTGTGAGGATGCCGTCGCCGTAGGGCCTGGCCAGCGGTGGGAATAGTAGGGGACGGTGAGGCCTCCGTGGCAGCACAGCCGGCCATGGGCGGCAGGAGCATGCGGCACGACCGGCGCTGCTTTGGGCGGCTGGAGCAAGAAGACCAGAGGTTCAAGAAGCATTACGGCTGTTGGATGAACATCGTACGGTCACTGGAGCTAGAATCGTTCATATTGACTAAGTTGACAAAGCACTCCGTCCCCGTCGACTTAGTAGGCCCACAAGTTAGCCACCCACCAAGGTGGGTCCCAACTAGCAGGAGGAGTATTCATTTTTTGTGCATAATAAGGCAGCACTTCCAGTAGGTCCGAGCTGACAGCGGGGGGAACGTTTTTTCGCGAAATACGGTGGCCCATCCGGTGGGTCCCAACAGACAGGGGGGGAAACGTTTTTTCACCAAATATGGTGGCCCGTCCGGTGGGTCCCTGCTGTCAGGTAGAGGAATAATTATTTTCCGCGTAATAAGGAGGCACATCGTTGCGGATGTCGTGGACCCAGCTGTCAGCCTCTCCACGTACAGTACTCTTCCGATGGAAGTCATTCCTTGACCACGTTGACCACGCCGCACCGAGAGCACCAGGGCGGTGAACGACAGCGAGGCCTAGGAAGGGGATGACGCGGAGCCAGGGAGGGCGCGGCAGTGGATGCCGACGCGTAGAGGAGTATGAGGGTTCACTGGTTCGCTGTAGTGTGAGGTTGCCGTCGCTGCAGAATAACAGGGGGTGCGGGTGAGTAGAGGGATGGCCTAGCCAGCAGTGGGAGTAGTAGGGGGGTGAGGCCTCCACCGCATCGTAGCCGGCCACGGGAGGCAGGAGCACGATGTAATGGCCAGGATGCGACTATGTCTCATACGTGTCGAGGCACGACTTAAAGACATAAGCGCATTCTGGAATGATCTGATGTATGGTATCTTTGCACATCTCATGTAAAATTTCAGGGATGAAAAGGAAAAGATAGTTGTCTTACACTCGCCACATCACACAATGAATACAATAGCATACAAACATCCAAATAACACAAGGTCCGACTACGGACGAAATCCAAACGCGAAAGATACCATAAACACAAGGTTTGATCGCCCCTAGTAGGAACCACTATTAATCATCAAAAATGTCACATACATACGGCCAAGCTCTTCATCGAACTCTCAATGAAGATCTTGTCCATCTCCTGCACTGTTCTCAGCGGTACCTGCATCTGGTGTGTGTTGAATCTGTGAGCCACAAAGGACTCAGTAATCCCGTTCCCAAGTATCAAAACTACCAAAGCCTTAGGTGAGGAAAGGCTATAAAAGTGTCTGCAGCAAGCACTAAGCATCTAGCTTAGGAGTTTAGAGCGAGAAGAGAACAGGTGCCAATGGTCGGCAAGTTGATCAAGAAGTCATCCTAGCTACTCACGATCAAACATAACCCCATCGTGTTCACTTCCCGAAGCCCTTCGGAAAGAGACCATCCCGGTTACTCACACAGGTAGTGTATTCTTACGGATATGGTGTCAAGTTATCTACGGACAGATATTAACGAATTCCCATCTGCCACATAACCGCGGGCATGGCTTTCGAAAGATCAAAACCCTACAGGGGTGTCTCAACTTAGCCCATCAGAAGCTCACGATCTGCGGAGTCGCAACTCCAAAGTGGGAAGACCCGAGTATCCTCGGAATCCCGTGCTCAAGATATTTCGACAAAGGTAAAACTAATCCAGCAAGACCTCCTGGCGTGCCGACACCCTCATAGTAGCCGCGCGTATCTCATCTCAGGCCACGGCCGGATGGGTGATTATACGGGCGCCAAACCGCGAGTTTCCCCGTGGTGGCCCCGCATAACACCCGTTTGGGACCAACACCATCAGCACTGGCCCCCCTGTTATGTAGAATTAAGAACCCGGGGACATGACCCCCTATGCAATTAATTAATTAATTTTTCATTATGTAGCAGAATAATACCAAAGTTGGGCCTTGCTGGAAAAGCTTTAAGCAGTGCGAATTATCAAGGGGGGGGGCCATAAACCCCAACCGTTTTAGGAACGCAAAATCAAGGAACATAACACCGGTTTATCGGGTCCTAAGGTGGCATGACTGGAACAAAACACCAAGCACAAAGCCAAGCCTTCCACCCATTGCCAATATATAGGTGCATTAGTTTATAATAGGTACATATTGTGTTATCCCAATAAAACAAGTCCGAACATGGAGCAATCTTCAAACTTCACCTGCAACTAACAACGCTACAAGAGGGGCTAAGCAAAAGCGTACTTAGCCAATCAACGGTTTGCTAGGAAGGTTGTTAGAGTGTTTCATGGCAACAATAGGAGGCTGACAAACAGGAATGGGCATCGAGGCATATCTAAAGAGCGAGACTACTAGCATAGGCAAATATAGTTGTGATATCGGGGAACGGTCATCTTGCCTGGGATCCTGCAAGGAAGAAGAACGGGTCCAAGAAGTAGACGGAGCAACGTAGTCGAGCGAATCCTCACAACTCCGGAACAAAACCGAAGCTAACAAGAGAAGCAACCGGAAAGAAGCAAACGACACGGTAAACACACAAGCATAAGCATGGCATATGATGCACAACCAAGTATGATGCATGTCCGCTTTAATTATGCACGGCATGGCAAAGTGCACAAACAACACTACAAATTAAGTGGAGCTCAATATGCAATGAGTTGCATATTGAAAAAGCACCAAATCCAATTCTTAGTTCACTCTTGTTCAAATGGGGTCGGAAACAACAAACAACAATTCCGGAAAATCCCCATGGACATAATTAGCAATTTGGTACTGTTCTGCCTAAAACAACATTTTATTGTTATTAAACAGCAAAATAAAGTGCACCATATTGTTCTACACATTTGACCACCCCATTTACATATAAAGTTTATTAAATTTGGAACTACGGTTATTTAGTTATGAATTAACCCATTTTTGCATGTTATTTATACAAATTAATTCAAACAGCAAGTTTAAACATTTTAAACACGGATGAAAGTGGCACATTACTAAACTACACAGAATTTTAAGCAATTTTCATATAAAGCTTGTTCTAAACTAATGCATGGTTCTTGAGTTACTAAATGCATGAACAAAAGGCACTTATTTGTAAAACTGCAGCTATTGGAATAACATACAAATTCGTCGGACTGGAAAAAACAACATCGGGTCGAAACTGGATCTGGCCCAACATGGCATCAGAGAGAAGAGAGGCAGGGGCACTGGAACTCACCCATGGGCTTCGGCCCAGATCAGGAGGCGCAAGAAGTGGCCCAGGCACGGTCGAAGCGGTCAACGGGCACAGGCGGGGTCGAGCGATCGTCCTCTGCTCGACAGGGAGCAGAGCAACGCAATGCAGAGGTGGCGAGCAGAGGCACGGCGGTGGCTTGGCATGGATCCGGCAACGTTCGCGACCGGCGGCGGCTGGGCTTGCATGGGCGGAGGCCATGGCGAGGCAGGCAGCGGCACGAGGACGCAGGGGCTCGTTCTGAAGAACGAAGACAGAAGCATCAACAGGTGTGTGGCGATGCAGAACACGGTGAGGGGATGTTCTGGCAACGGGTTCAGCGGAAACAGGCGAGCAGGCGTCGGAGATGGTCGGATCTAGGCCAGTTCGGTATCGGGGAGGCGAGGAGGCAGGGGCAGGGAACCTCTAGCGGCGCCATAACCATAGAGAGGTGGCTGGAGGTGGCGAGAGTCATGAGCGACGGGGACGAGGCTGGCTGCTCTGGTGGCTCCTTCGGCAGGTGAACGCAGCAGGGAGGTGCGGGGACGAGCAAAGGCGGACGATGTCTCATGCGCGAGAGAGCAGGAGGAGGCGTGAGTGAGAGAAACATAGGAGGACGGGAGGAAGGGGAGGCAGGGGAGCGGCATACTGGTCGTGGTCTCCAGCGGCGGCAGCGCTCGAGCAGAGGAGGCAGGAGGAGCTTGGGGTCTCGTCACGATGAGAAGTGGAGAAGGCAGCTCGAGGCGGGGCTCCTGGCGCCATGCTCGAGGATCGAGCGCTTGCTCTCCTCGGGTGCGCGGACGCCGGGCGTCTTGAATCGGCTGGATGGCTATGGGCTATGGATGGATGGATCTCGGTGGGGATTGGTCGGCGCTGAAAAAATAGGAGGGAGGTTGTTGGTTGTCTAGATCGGGAAGGGGATCCCGAGGAAGAAGGGACGAGAGGAGTGGCGGCGACGACGAATGGAAGGATGGGACAAGCTGCCTAGATTTTAGGGTTGCACTGTTTATATAGTAAGTGGGTTAGGTTTAGGGGTATCTCGTCCCTCCGATCGTAATCGGCGGTCAAAAAATAAATAGATAGGGAGTCCAAATAAGAAAACGGAGATGTTTTCGGGATGTTTGGGGATGATCCAGACCCATTGGTGACGACTGCCCGGTTCGGGTTCAGGTAAATATTGGATGCGCGCTCGAGGGGTAAAAGTGGGCTGAGAAGAGATGGGGAGAGAGAGGGGCCCGACGACTGTTTCGGAACACCGAAACGTCCGACATTTATCCAGCTATAGTGCCGCTATATGTTTATCGGTTGGGCTATCAAACGAGCCCCGAATGAGACAAAATTTGACAGGCGGTCTGTATAAACTATAATAAGACCACACACAAAGTTTCATCCCATTCAGAGGACATTTTCCGGCTACTTATAAAATAAATATCCGGAGGTGCCACGGGCGCGTGTGACTGTGTCTGGGCTCAGAACGGACAACAGAGAGGATGGGGCAACTACGAACGGATGCAAGTTTTGAAAACATGCTGATGAAATGCACATGATGACAAGGCGAAGTGCAACACGCAAGCAAAAGACATGGCAACGATGACGAATAACTGGCTGACACCTGGCGCATCGGTCTTGGGGCGTCACAACTCTCCCACACTAACAGAGGATCTCGACCCGAGATCCTGGAGATGGCACCAGATAGAAGAGGAAAAGGAAGAGGTAAAACAAAGTTGCTTCTTCGACAAATGAGTGAAACCACGCACCTTGAGGTTGAACAAATTGTAAGAAAGAATACAACGGCGAAGAAAGTGATTGGAAACACTCCGTTAGCAAAGAGGAACAAGGAACATTATGAGAAGCTTGTAGTTTGAAAGGCATGAACAAGAGCTCATGAGCCAAAAGAATATGCAACCGCAACGGTATAGCCAAAGAAAAAGAATGACAGAATTTGGACAGCACTCCGTCTGAAAATGTAAGGAATTGAACATGAACTTGCCAAATTGGGATGATACTTGATGAAATCAACGGCACACTGCCTCCGGAACAATTAAAAGAATGGCACAAGGTTAAGAAAGATTTCAGATAGCACTCCGGTTGAAAAGAGAGGCAAAACTTGATAAGATGAGAGAATTTGAATGGAGGACACAACACTCCGGATAAATAGATAAACAAGGAAAGGAACATGATCTTGATAAAACGAGATTATGGGACAAAGAGAGCAATAACACAATGCCTCCGGAATGAAAGAATATATGCTAGATTGTTGGAACGAAAAGAACGGAGCAGAAAATGACAACTTCTCCCACGAATGAATAAGAAAATAATCCTTACAAAGAAGGGTTGAACGGAGTTGTTGAAAATAATCAACAACAAAAGAATAAGCTTGATGTGGGCTTATGGAAAACATCTCAAAACTTGAGGTGAAATTCTGCCACTAACTTAAACAATTGATTTGATTGAGAGCACCAAAGAGATGAATTTTTTTTATCACCAAGATGATAAAGAGATAACTTGGTTCGTTGATAAGCATCACAATAGCAACAATCTTTAGGGAAAGCCTTTAGGTGAAATACAACCCAAGATTAGTCCAACATCGAGATTGAAGGGTCGAAAGATCTCGTCCAAAAAGAGAAATGATGGCTTTAATATCTCATTCTTGATAACTTGTGAATCATGAAACATAAAGGAAATTGTCAAGAATGACATAACGCCACCTCAATAGAAACAGTGAGTACGAATTGCACTTCGAAATGCAAGAAGAAGAATGCTTGAGCTCCAACAAGAATCTTGATGAAGACTTCGAGGATGAATTAAATCATGATGAACCACCATGAAGAACTCTGGTAATAAAAGGATGAGAAGTGAACGATGAAAAGAATAAGAATTATGTTATGCTTATCCTCCATCAATTAAATTGATGAGAAGCAATGGATTTAGCATACTACTTATTCGCGTTGAAAAAGATTAAGAGAGATATAGCATTTCTACGGACCACCGATAGGATTTGGAAAGAATGAATGAAATGATATGATAATAAAGGAAAAAGAATCTTGAAGGAACCACCATAAAAATTGAAACCGAGTGATGATAGAGAACAAACCACCAGGAAGAATTAGAAAATGAATGAAGATACATGAGGCAATCTTAGATACAAAAGAACGAATGGATCATGAGGAGAGTAAAGAATACATGACTGATGCACCGGAATAATATTGAGACGAACGAAGAGGCGTCAATTAAGAATAGTTGGAGGACGAAGTTGAAAACTGAGAACGAAGAAATCTTCTGAAATGATGGCCTTCGGAGGATCACAATGTAAGGAACTCATGAATTGCTCTGAAGGGGCATTAAAACAATTCCCACAATTGAAAACAGTTATGAGGATGGTATTAAACTAGAACCATGAATCTTTGGAAGGACGAGTAAGGATTCAACATGAACTCTTCTTCGGTCATAAAAACCTGAGAATAACGACAAGATACACCACCATGAATTGTTGAGGCACTCCGGAACAAAGAATTAAAAGTTTGAACCAAAGGTGAAAATTATTTGAAAGCGATCTTGGAGAAGGCATATGACTGATGGAAATCATTCTTACGTCACACTTGAAAAGAATTTGAGAATAACTCCTGAAAAATAAATTAGAAGAGTCAGGTATGATCCTGGGGAAGACCTATGGGTTAGGGCCCACTCAAAAGAAACACCGTTGAATGATTGCTTGTGAGATATTACACCGGTTGAATTAAATGTCTTGAATAAGATGACAATCCTCAAAATAGCTTGAACGGATTAAAAATTGAAACACAAATCTTTTGAGATACCTTGTACACTCCGGATAAGAATTAGAGAGAGTTGAATAAACAAGAGAGACTTCGACAAGAATTCCAACATGAGAAAACATGTGAAACAAGAAGAAGAGATATTTTCATCACCGAAGCTTGAATTAAATCCACCAGCATAATTTGGGAACAAAAGAATGGTGAACTTGAAGCTTCCTGAGCATCTTCATGAGAAATCAACGGATAATGAAATTGAAAGAAAAGAATGAAGAAACATCACATGAATATAAGGACACTTGATTTGATATTTCTGGCTCCGAGAAGAAGAAGGGTGGGAGGGTGGGGAAAAACAAAGACAACTTGGTACGAACGAAACAAACACCATTGAGAAAAACCAAGTCTTGGTCTTGCACATATTAAAAGGATCGGGTTAACTTGAAGAGAAGCACGCCGGTTGAAAAAGAATTTAACATGACAATCTCGATGATCAAGAAGGATTAGCACTCCCATAGAAATATGAGAATGCCGGTTAGGAAAGGTATGGAATCAACACTTGACATCGAAGCAACTCGAATACCATAATCAAAGCAAAACAAAGGATAGATATGTTGCAATATAATCTTCACAATATCATTCGAACAGAAATTGAATGAATGAATTCCATAGCTTAATGGTACATCAACTTGACAAGAAGCCACTTGGGAGAACAAAATGATAGAATAAAAAAACAAGGTACAGATGGAACAAATACATAATAGAGATTTCGTCCCCCATGTTCGTGTTGAATGCCCCATGGCACGTGTTACAAAGGGTTGTGCAATCCCCGGATCAGCATAGCCAAGGATCTTTTAAGATGCAACTCCCAATTGGAACAGCGCCCATGGAACCTCTTCACTAGATGTTGAACCCCAAACCTCATATCATGCACCCGTTGGAAGATTACCTATTGATAACCCTCAACCGTAAGGGATCGAGATAGTCTTCGCGGGTAAGAATAACCCAATTTATAGATTCGACACACGGGGAGCCAAAGAGTATTTATAAGCTTTGACAGTTGAGTTGTCAATTCAACCGCACCTGAAATATACTTACTTGCAACAAAAGATAAGTGGTAACGGTGATATGATAGTGATGGTGGTGACAGCAAAAGTAAACAGCAAAAGTAACAACTAATAACCAGCAGGATTGAAACACTGTAGGCTAGGGAGATGGATGGTTGGGCGCTGCATGGATGAGATACATCATGAATCTAACTTGGGGCAAGGCACACAAAAAAGTAATGATCATCTAGGCAAATATCAAACATTAGGCATGTAACCCACGGGTAGTTGTACGTGCTTGCAATAAGAACTTGCACAACATCTTTTGTCCTACCATCCCGCTACGAATGGGGCCAAAAGGAACTTATGGAGATTAAGGTGCTCCTGTCAAAGAGCACCGGAACAAAGCAATAAACTCAATGGATACATGGAATCCTCAAATTATGAACCATCCCCTTTGGTGTCCCAAGCTGTCACCTTTGGGATCGCCGGTTTCGGACCATAATAGGTGCAAACAACTCATAGATAGGATCAAGAACACAAATATATTCATGCAAACACATAGGGTTTAGATCTGAAAACATGGCACTCGGGCCCAAAGTGACAAGCATTAAGAGCAACAAGTTGAAGCAGGCAACATGCCCCCAACAATCTGATAAACTATTACATGATCTAACTCATCCAATCCCTACCATCCCCTTTGCCTACAGCAGGGACTTACTCACACATGGAAGGAGAAGTCATGGAGGGAGGATGGAGTGGTGATGATGATGACGATGGCGAAGATCTCCCCTCTCCGGAGGCCAAATCAGCCTCCAGATTAGCCCTCCCGAAGAACAGAGGGTGACGGCGGCTCCGCGACGGAAACTGGAGAAACGACTTCTGTTCTGTGGTTTTCTCGCCACGGGAATAAATAGGAGCCAAGGTATGGCACCAGAGGGGGGAGGACCCTCCCAGGCGGCCTCCCGGCGCGGCCAGGGGTGGGGCCGCGCCAGCAGGGCACCTGGGGCCCCCTGGCTGCCCTCTGGCCCCACTTCTGGCACAATGGCCCTTCGGGTGCGTGGATTTTCTGTGATTTTTCTTGGAATTTTCTGAGACACCTAAAAATCCATTTTCCTGCACACAATAAAACCATACAGGCAGCTCTGCTGAAAACAGCGTCAGTCCGAATTCAGTTTAACGAACTGGACGCGACAAAGAAAACTTTGACAAACTCTTTTGCTTCATTAGATGTATATAAGCATGTACTACGAAAAGAGTCTAGCAAGTAATGAAACAATGCTATGAGGACAATGCACGAAGCAATCCTTCTTTCAAGTGACCAATCACAAATAACTAAAAGTAAATAATATGCTACTGAAAATCAAGACAAGATTACATTGCACATAGCTTGAACATACTAGAGTGGTATCTCGCTAGCCTCCATGAGTGAAGCAAAACATAAATGCAGAAACTCCTCCAGAGTTTTAAAGGAGACTAGAACTAAGAATTTCAGAATAAATAATATCACAAGCATGCAGAAGACAATGTAATACTTTGGGACAATGCACATTACACTCAGAATGACAATTATGCTCTCCTAGTTGGTGCTTTGAAGAAAGAAGGTGGAGGCTCTCGAACCGTGGAATTTGATGGCGAGGTTGAAAACCCGTGGTTGGAAGCAAAGACTAAACATGTACCAGAGCTCTTGGTTTTGAAAACAGAGGTAAAAATGATTTTGGGAGGTGCATATTTCGTCAACGAATGCTAGTAGACAACCCAATCACTTCTTATGCTAGATATGTTTCAAGGAACGGCTCCCAAGATGGGGACGATCACATCCCCTTAATCTCCTTTGTTTATCACTACCAAAGTTTTCTAATTTCTCATAAACAAAGCGTGAAGGAGGGTTTGTTGGTTGTGATTATCTTTTGTGAGCTGGGCGCACTCATCCCAGTCCCTCCTCGTATTAGGGGTTTGCAGATTAGACATGCAATCCCGGGATAAAACATGCCCAACATAAGAAGATCATGAATTACCTACTACTTCCTCATGAGCTAAAACAGAGGCACAAAACAGGAGGAAATTTGAATAATTTCGAGATGGTACAAGAAAGTCTTCGTTAGGATGGCCGGTAAATACCACATAGGAAGGTATGGTGGACTCATATGGTATAACTAGTTTGAAAGGATTTGGATGCACAAGCAGAATTCCGCTTAGTGCGAGCGAAGGCTAGCAAGAGACTGGGAAGCGACCAACTAGAGAGCAATAATGGTCATAATCATCCAGAGCGACAAAGCAACATTGAATTGGGCATGAAAGTGATATAACTATTCTGAAACTCAAAAGATCATCAAGGCAAAGTAGACTTTTTAGTCTTAAACATGTGTAAACATGTGCCAAGTCAATCCAAGAATTCTCCAAAGGGAAATACCACCTTAGTATACCAAACTATGAACAATGCAATGCATGTAAATCATTTCAATAACACATTATATACTCTAGCTATTTGAGATTAGCCACAAGGAAAGCGTGAACCACTTGGAAAGCATTGTAAACATAGCACTATGTCGCTACAAGCTGGTCTCTAGATCATAAGTACCGGCATATGTACAAAAGTAGAAACAAGAAGAGTTCATACCGGTTTCCTTGTTGCTTCCCTTCCGTCGATCTTCGTCATTACTGCCTTGTCACTTGCACGATCGAACGTAGGAAATATAATTAAATGCCATCATGGACTCGAGCTGAACTCTGAAAACAAAGCAAACTAAAGAGAGAAAGGAAATCTTTTTGGGTTTTTTCAAAGGTTGAACGAAAGCAAAAGAAAGAGAAATTCTTTTTGTTGTTTTTGCAAAGAAAGAACAAAGAAGAACAGGCAAAAACTTCAAAAAGATCAAGGCGAACAAAAATAAAATGGATAATACAATGGAAAAGTGAGAAGGGCACGTACTCCCCCAAGCTTAGGCTTTTGGCCTAAGTTGGTAGTAGCTACTGCCCCCAGGAGCCTCCTGCTACGGGGTGGTACTGGTGAGTCCAAGGTTCGTATAAGGATTCCGGCGCGTACACCGAAGTCCTCGGATCCTCCCACGAAGAAGGGTCCGCACTCCAAGCAGAGGAAGACCCGTCACCAAACTGGGTGACGGTCTCCCCCTGAAAAGGTGGTAACTCACCGTGCTCCTCCTCGTCGGGCACAACCCCCTCCATGGGGTTATGAAACTGATGCTGGACCATGAACTCATCGAACTGGATAACATCAAAGGACCATCCGTTCCCGCGAGAAAAATCAAACAAAAGAGGTGCAGGTAGACGGATCTTGCGTTCCGCGGTAGTTCCGAAACGCAAGATATAAACAAGGTTACCAAACTCAGAAGTCATGGTAACAAACTTATGCCTTTTCATAGCAGCAAGATCAAAACTTAAATAAGTAAAAGGCTTATCATCAGGGTCTGGGGTGCCTTTAAGATACTCTAAGATAAGTGTGGCATAAACGCCACCAAATAAATCTCCCTTGTTACCGTTCATAGCAAGGCGTCGAGCAATTAAGGCACCCACATTATAATCAAACCACCCTGAGAGGGCAGTTGCCAGGATAGCAATATCCGGCACAGAAATGTTGCTCGTGTTGTCACGAGCTAACACCCCTCTAGCAACATAATACGCAAAATACCTGAGGTGAGGGAATAAGATGCTGGAGATTTTTGACCGATGAATATCCCTCGTATCCATGCTGCAGAGAGAGTTGAAGACGGTTCTCAGCTCGGAGGGCTGAGAGGTCATCTTCGCCGTCCGCCCAACATTTGGCACACCTATTATTTCACAAAACTTTTCCAAGGGCATGGTCAAAAGATTATTGTAAATTTTAAACTCAATAGAACCAGTATCAAGGTTATATCTAAAATTGTTAATGAAACCAGAGGTGAGTTTGTGATACTGAGCAACACGGCACGTGACGAGCCGTGTCAGACCTGCATTAGCACAAAGGTTATAAAACTCATCCTTAATTCCTGCAGCTTCGAGGAATTCATCACATGGGAACATCATCGCACGTGCTGGATTCGTGTCTTCCAACAACTCTAGGGGCACATGATCTTCATTGTAGCTCACCCTAGCAGTCGAGGGTGAAGCTGCGGCTATAGTAACTCGATCGGAGCGCGCGGGCTTCTTCTTCTCAAGCCACCCCTTTGCCCTTCCTAACAAACTCATTTCTGAAATTTTTGGCAAATTACAAAAACAAGGATTTAAACAAAGTGGGTTAAGGCAAACTACTCAACTCACTTACCTAAGGCATAAACTTGCATCAAAACTTGGAAAATAAATTTCTACACATGCATGCAAGCTCATCTACACAGCACCAAGAACTACTAAATACTCACAAATGAAGCCACCAACCAAAAATCTAATTGGAGGGGTGGAGGAGTTACATACCAGGGAGTATTTGTTCAGAATCTCAGCTCGAATGATAGGCTGTAGAGAGAGATCGAAAATTGCCTCCAAGAACAGCAAGAACGCAAGAACAGGTGCAGAACTCGCATTTTTTGAGAGAAAGAGAGAGAGAGAGAGAGAGGAAGAAGACTCACCTGGAGGCGGGACCTGTGGGCCCCAGGAGCCCTATGGGCACGGCCAGGGGGCAGGCCGCGCCAGCTGGCCGCCTGGGCCACTGGTGGCCCCCCTGGTCAGCCCCAGGTGCCTCTGGGTCACTTCTGGCATGGAAATTTTAATTTTTATTTTTCTGGAATTTTTCTGAAAACTTCACTGTTGAAATTTTTTCGAAGTTCAAAAAGCTGCAAACCTTTCTGAAAACTTAAAGCAGTGATTAGAATTGTGAAGCTTCAAAAACACAAACACTTGGTACAGCAAGGAGAACAAAAGCTAAAACAAATGAAAACATAACAAGCTCAACTTTTTACCTATATAAAACATGCTCACTAGTAAGGTTGATCAAGTCTTACCAACAAACCGGCGATATATAGAGCAAAAAGTCCCACCTCTTACGAAGTGATCATTGCACCTTTACTTTAATGGACATTGTCCCCACCATAATAGTTTTGTAATTGTGGTGCACATGTAGTGGACAGTCCCATTCTCCAATCTTCACGGTCTCGATATTTTCTATAGAGTTGAGGCCATGCCTCTTGTCGGTCTTCTTTGGAAAATACACCGTGTGTTCTTTATCATTCACATTGAAGGTAACCTTTCCTTTATTGAAATCAATAATAGCACCTGCGGTGTTAAGAAAAGGTCTACCAAGAATAATGGACATGCTCCCATCCTCGGGCATGTCAAGCACGACAAAATCAGTAAGGATCAAACAGTTAGCAACTTCTACGGGAACATCCTCACAAATACCTATCGGGACGGCGGTTGACTTGTCAGCCATCTGAAGAGAGATATCTGTAGGAATTAGTTTCTCTAAACAAAGCCTCTTGTAAAGAGAGAAAGGCATAACACTCACTCCTGCTCCAAGATCACATAAAGCAGTTTTGACATAATTATTCTTTATGGAGCAAGGAATGGTGGGTATACCTGGATCACCAAGCTTCTCAGGAATCTTTCCACTGAAAGAGTAGTTAGCAAGCATAGTAGATATTGCTTCATTAGGAACTTTTCTTTTATTAGTAACAATATCTTTCATATATTTTGAATAGGGAGGTTGTGACACCCCGAGACCGATGCTCCAGGTGTCAGCCAGTTATTCGTTGTCAGTGCCATGTCATCTGCTTGTGTGTTGCATCTTGCCATGTCATCATGTGTGTTGCATCAGCATGTTTTCAAAACTTGCATCCGTCCGAGTCTCCTCGTCCTTCCCGTTGTCCGTTCTGAGCCCAGGCACACTTGCACGCGCCCGCGGTGCCTCCGAATATTTATTTTGTGAGTGGCTGAAAAATGTTCTCGGAATGGGATGAAACTTGTCATGTGGTCTTATTATAGTGTAGACAGGCCGCCTGCCAAATTTCATCGCATTCGGAGCTCGTTTGATAGCCCAACGGATATATATAGCGGCACTAGTCGCCGGTTATTTCATCGGACGTTTTCGGTCTCCGAAAACCCCCGCGGGCCTCTCTCCCTCTCCTCTCACCTCAGTCCAACCCCTCCTACACAGCCCACTAACCTCCCCTAGGCCCATCCTAACTCCCCTCGCGATCGGATCCGTCGGATCGCGATCGGATGGCTCAAAAACCCCCCAAAACCCTCAAACCCTAGCACCTACCCTATATAAACATCCCCCATGCCAATTTTGGCAGCCTAACCCCCTTCCCTAACCTCTAGCCCTCTCTGCATCAATTTCCGCGCCCCTCCAATCACCAGCCGCCGCTCCTCCCGCATCCCCCCCGAAAATCAGCGCGAAAGTGCCCCGCCGTCGCCACTTGGCACCCTACCAGTGGTTCCCCGCCGCCAGGTCAGCCGTCCCGGCCAATCCCCGCCCTCCACGTGGTCGAAGCCACGTCGCGCCGCGCCCCTCAGCGCCTCCAGCCGCGCGGGCCGCCCCGGGCCCCGAAGGGCTCGATCCGGGCCCCGAAGCCTGCTCCCGAGGCCCGCTCCGCTCCTCGCTCCTGCCTCCTCGATCCTCGTCCGTCCGCCGCCGCATGGCTCGCCGCCGGCAGCCGTCGCGGAGCCATGTCGCCGCCGCCTCGTGGCCTCGCCGCCCGGCCGATCTGTGCGCGACGCCGCCGCCTCCCTCGTCCCTCCGCTCCTCGTCGACCTCCCGAGCGCCATGGCCGCCCAAGCTCCGCCCCGCACCACCCTGGCCGTCGGTGAGCCTTGCTCCGGCTAGATCCCGGCTGGGGGCGGCCGGATCCGCGTCGCCCCGACCAACCCCGGTCCGTTCCCGGCCTCCCGCGCCCCCGCCGCCGGCCTCTTCCTCGCCGGAGAGCGCTCCAGCCGCCGGACTCCCTTCGCCGGGCCGGACATGTCCGGCCGTGCCCGGATATGTCCGCCCACAGCCTCATCTGAGTGACTGCCGTGTGGGCCCGGACGCCGCACCGACGGACATGTCCGGGAGGTGCCTGGACATGTCCGCTTCCTCCTCTTTTGTGCCACAGCCAGTGGGCCCCCAGCCATCCGGACGTGTCCGCTGCCTCTGGACATGTCCGTTTTCTTCGAGGTCTATTTTCTTCTAAGTCCCTAAAAACTGTTATAATGTTGCATCTTTGACTGCTTGTAAATAATTGTGTGCTCGTCCGATTTGAGTGAATGATATGTCAAAATGTTCGTGGAGTTATGTTCTACACTTTGTTTCTTTGTGCCATGCATGTTTGAATTCATCTAGATGCTTAAAAATCTGTTGCAAGGATGCTACTTATTATAAACTGCTTCTACTTGTTGTTTTGTTGCTATGTTCGTGATATGATAACTTGGTGCATGTTTATCCAAATGATGCAAATGATATGTCCACATGTTCATCATGAAATGCTCTACATGTTGAATGTTTTAGCTTGCATGATAGAATTTATCTTGCCATGTTTATCTCCTTTGCAAGAGTGCATGTGGCTGTTATGTTGTTAAACTTGTTATGAGATGCTGTTTTCAATTGCCCTTTGCTATTGTTGTGTTTGTCTCCATGTCACATGCTTAGATGTTTTGGACTCCCCATGATGTGTTCTTTGATGTGGTGCTTTTACCTTCCCATGATATGCCTTGTGTTGACTTAAACTTGCTCACAAACATGCCATGATAAAACTGCTGTTTTAACACTTAGTGAAATTTCACCAAGTCTGGAATCTGTAATATCCGGATGCCATGTTTGCTTGCTGTTCTAGGCCAATCCATGATAGTTTTGGGGTGACTCTTGATGATTCCTTGTTGTATATATTGTTGGCTATCCATTCGTGCTCTCACATGCTTATTTGAGTGGCTGTAGCATATTTAACTCTTGCTCCCAAGTTGCTATAAAATGTTGCTGCCAGGATTTTGTTATCAAGTTCCAAATGTCATAGCTTGTTGCTATTGATCCATGGCTCCTTTGGGGATGCTCCAATGGACTTAGTTGCTGTAGGATATGTCTAGTTTATGTCCATGCTCATTGCCATGATGTTTGAGTGCTGTAGCTCATTTATCTCTTGCTCCAAAGTTGCCATGTGGCTGTTAATTTCAGCTTGTTGTTATATCTTGTTTCATGTGTATCTTTTAGCCCGTTGCTCCGATTGGGGTGTTCTTTATATGAAACTTGGGTGATTTTGCATGTAGATTCATATTATCCTATTGTTATCATGTTTTGAAGTACTTTGCTTGTATGCAAATTGCCATGCCCTTGTGCTATATTCCTGTGCTTCCTGTATAGTTTTGCCTTGCATCATATCTTGCCATGTATTGCATCATATAGACTTGTGTTGTGCTTCCTACATTGCCATGTTGTGCTTCCTGTGTAGACTTTCTGTGCATCATAAGTAGACTTGTTTTGCATCATACTTGGCAGTGCATATTGTTATGTTCTTGAGTGGTTTGTTTACCGTATTGCGTGCTTCTTTTCGTTAGTGCTTGTTCCGTTGCGTTGTGAGGATTCGATCGGCTACTCGTGGGTCTTCTTCAAGGCTTCTTCTCCGTCTTCTTCACGGAACCGTTCTTCTTCCTTGTGGGATCTCAGGCAAGATGACCATACCCTTGGATACATTTACTATCATTGCCATGCTTAGTGTCTCGATGCTATCGTTACATGTCGCGCTACCCATCTTTATTGTCAGCCTCTCCTTGTTGCCATGAAACCTCTAACCTTTGGAACCTTCCTAGCAAAACCACTGTTTGGCTATGTTACCCGCTTGCTCAGCTCCTCTTATAGAGTTGTTAGTTGCAGGTGAAGATGAAGATCGTTCCAGGAGGGAACTTTTTGTTGGAATATCACAATATCTATAATTATTATAACACACCTATATACTGGGCATGGGTGGAAGGCTTGACCTTTTGCTCGGTGTTTTGTTCCACTCATGCCACCTTAGGCGCCGATAAACTTGCATTATGTTCCTTGATTTTGCGTTCCTTACACGATGGGTGGATGGGGACCCCGTGACAGTTCGACTTTGAATAAAACTCCTCCAGCAAGGCCCAACATTGGTTTTAATTTGCTCATAATAACAACTTAAATTAATTAATTAAATTGCATAGGGAGTTAGCGCTACCCGAGGATTCTTTCTACATAGCAGGGGGGCCAATGCTGATGGTGTTGGTCCCAAACGGGGAGTCTGCGGGGTCACCACGAGGAAACTCGAGGATTGATATAAACCTGTAGAATCACCCATCCGGTTGTGGACAGAGACGAGATACGCGCGGCTACTATCAGGGTGTCGACACACCGGGAGGTCTTGCTGGACTTGTTTTACCATTGTCGAAATGTCTTGTGCACCGGGATGCCGAGCCTGATCGGATTTCCCTAAGATAAGGAGTGATGATATTATATTTATCACTTCAGCTAATCGTGAGAGCTTGTAATGGGCTAAGTTGGAACACCCCTGCAGGGTTATGATCTTTCAAAAGCCTTGCCCGCGGTTATGTGGCAGATTGGAATTTGTTAATGTCCGGTTGTAGAAAAACTTGACAGAGGATCCGAAGTAAAACACACAACTGCGTGAGTATCCGTGACTGTCTCTTTTCATTTTGAGAAGAGAACACGGTGGGGTTATGTTTGACTCGTATGTAGTTTAGGATCTTTAGCGATCACTACTTTTGCGACCATTTGCGTAGATGCTCATCTTATTCTGGTACTCGTAAGTTAGCCACCATACATTTGCTTAGCCGCTGCTGCAACCTCACCACTTACCTCTTCCTGCCTTTTAAGCTTTGATAGTCTTGTTACCCATGGTTATGGGATTGCTGAGTCCTCGTGGCTCACAGATACTACAACAACAGTTGCAGGTGCAGGTTCCGATGTCTTGACGTGAGAGCGTTGTTCTTTTGTTGGAGTTCTTCTTCTTCAGTCTTGGGTTAGGTTCCGGATCGGCAGCCTGGGTTAGCAGATGGATGTCTTTGTGCTTTCTTGTTTGTATCCGTAGTCGGATACTTGTATTGATATTGTTGTATTCATGAGATTTGTATGTATTGTTGTATCCCCTATGTATGTATGTAATGGTACGATGTAATGATATCCATCTTGCTAAGCGCCCGAAATGCGGTTGTGTCTCAATCACGTAAGTGTCACGTGATCGAGATAGAATCGCATCTTGGGTCTGACAAGTTGGTATCAGAGCCTCGACCGACCATAGGAGCCCCCTTGATTGATCGTAGCTTGGCCGTGTTGAGTCTAGCATAAACTTTTTCAGAGTCTAGTTATATCAGAGAGTAGGAATTCTTTTTACTCCCCTGCCCCTTCGTCGCTCTGGTGAGGAATCCTGACGTAGGTGTTTTGAATTACCCCTCTTCCCCTTCAAATTTTCTTTTAGGATCTCGTGGATAGTTTTCGTTCGTTGCGTTGTTAGTTCTTTCATCTGGTGCATCTCTCGTCAAGTGGATTCAACCCTCTTCTTCTTGCAAGTTCATCCCTCAGTTCTTTTAACCGACGGTGTTTTCCCCGTCCGATGTGTTCCTTCTTTTTCCCACCCACCCACCCTTTTTCTTCTCGGAGCCGGAGTCCTTAATCGAGCATCCATCCTACTCGTGTGAATCCTTTGCATTCTTTACTCAGTTATTTCAACCGGTGAATTCTTGTCTTGTACGTCATCCTTCATCTCTTTTCTTCTCCGATGAGTTCTCCTCTCGTTTGATTTCTTCACCTTTTTCTTCTCTCCGGTGGATTCAATTCAAGTATTCGAGATTCATCATATTCTTTTCACTCAGCTCAACTGCTTCACTTTGCTCGTTTACCTCTCGCCATTTAATTGTTCCGGTGTTCCAAAGACATTCTCAAGAGAGTTGTCTGTGTTCCAATTAATTCGAGGTTGTCACCTCCTTCGAGTTTGGCTTGCTAATCCTACAGGCAGTCAGGCTCTGATACCAAAGCTGTCAGGACCCCGATCCTAAGTCACACAGGTCTAGCCTGTAACACACCATATCACTTTGCGGCCTCACGCACGGTATCCCCACGGGTGCCACCTTACCTGGCCCGGGACCGTTTGCGCATTTTGGCACACGTATATGATAGTGTCGCTAGTATCCATATGACAGAGAACCCAGGCCGACATGACCAGTTATAAACCAAAAGTGGCACTAAATTACAGAGACAGGTATACATGACCCAGCAACGAACGTGTCGGTCATCAACGTATGAACCCAAGTCGTAGCAAGCTACAAGGACTTAAAGGAACAACGCGTGACATTCTCCCTAAGGGACAGACACAGGAACGAAGAAGGACACATGCCGGCCAGCCTAAGTGTTCCGAAGCAGTAGCAAGCTACCAAGGCTCAGTGGAAGCACTAGGAGACATTTCCCTGTAAGGTAGGCTACCAAAGGTAAACAACTAGGTGTCGGATCCCACACATAGCAATACACATTACACGTACGCATAACATGCAAGTATGTGCTGTACAACAAGTGAAAGTGCAACTAATCCCCGGGTGGTTTTGGCAATTAATAACAACATATATATCATTGAACTAATAGTTACTTGAGAATCATTTCAGAGAAGTTCAGTGATATGGGTATGGCAATGTCTGAAGAAGTGGACCCCTCAAAATGCTAAGGCAAGCATTGGCAAAAGCTCAAGACTCCATTTTTGGTTTAGTGATCAAAGATCACATTGAGTCCATAGGAAAAGCCAATACTATTAAAAGGGGATGAGGTTGTGTTGATGATCTGGTTGCTCAAGTGCTTAGTGATATATCTCCTTAAACTATCAGCAACTTTCACTACTATACACACTCATAAGTAATCTCGGACAAACCGATTTTCCAAACTCATTCCCACCGAGATGAACCACCTCAGCCATAAGCCAAAACCCTAGAAATATAGGTCAATCCGAGTTTGAGTTCGGTCTCACCGAAACACGGGCTGCCAACCTTCTGTAACCGTTTGACATCATTTCGGAATATCCGAGTTGATAATTTCGGTCTCACCGAAACTGGCAAGTTCCTATCTTTGACTCAAATCGGACAAACCGAGATGGTATTTTCGGTCCCACCAAAAACCCCAACGTTCACTATATTTGAACTTTCGGTCTGACCGAGTTTCCACTTCGGTCTCACCGAGATTGCTCAATTATGTGTGTAACGGTTGGATTTTGTGTGGAGGCTATATACACCCCTCCACCCCATCTTCATTCGTGAAGAGAGCCATCAGAAAGTACTACCACTCCTACCTTACACTTTCTGAGAAGAGAACTACCTACCCTTGTGTTGAGATCAAGTTGCTCCATTCCTACCATATGAAACTTGATTTCTAACCTTCCCAAGTTGCTTTCCACTCAATCCTTTCTTCCACCACAGCCATATCAGTGAGGAGAGTTGAGTGTTGGGGAGATTATCATTTGAAGCACAAGAGCAAGGAGTTCATCATCATCTACAACATCTATTACCTTTTGGAGGGTGGTGCCTCCTAGATTGGTTAGGTGTCGCTTGGGAGCCTCCGTCATCGAGATGTGGAGTTGAACCAAGAAGTTTGTAAGGGCAAGGAGATCGCCTACTTCGTGAAGATCTACCCCGAGTAAGGCTAGCACTCTGTGGGCGTAGGCCATGATGGAATAGACAAGGTTGCTTCTTCGTGGACCCTTCGTGGGTGGAGCCCTCCGTGGACTCGCGCAGCCGTTACCCTCCGTGGGTTGAAGTCTCCATCAACGTGGATGTACGATAGCACCACCTATCGGAACCACGAGAAAAATCATTGCGTCTCCAAATTGCGTTTGATCTTCTCCACCTCTCTTTACTACATGTGCAATTTACTTTCCGCTGCTTATACTCTAGATTTGCATGTGTAGGGTGATGCTTGAATTGATCATAATTGTGAAACTGCCATAAACTGTTCATGATCAAAAGGCAGAATTTTATATTTACAAGTAGTCTAATCCCCCCCCCCCCTCTAGACATACTTTCGATCCTACAACAAGGCATCACAACATAACTCAACAACTCATATAGATAAGGCCCAGAAGAGCCAACATAGCATTTATTACAATCAGAGGTCACATGACCCAACATACAGAGCATACAGGCAACGGAATCATAACATGTCTGAGTACAGACAACTACAAATGAAAAAGGCTGAGAAGCCTGACTATCTACCAGATCCTACGAGGGTACAAGATCGTAGCTGAGGTAACAAGCTAAAAGTCTAAGTCCACGCGGAACCACTAGCGAGACTGAAGTCTCTCTGCAAAACATAAATTAAGCAAACGTGAGTACAAAGGTACCCAGGAAGACTTACATCAGAACTAGCTACATATGCATTAGTATCAACAAGGGGTGGTGGAGTTTGACTGCAGCAAGCCAGCTTTGACTCGGTGGCTATTCTAAACTACGACTGCAAGTAACTCTTTTAAGGTGGCGCACACGAGTCCACATATTCACCAATCAATACACCACTATGGATCCGCTCCCGTCTCCCTACGAGAAGGCCATCCATAACACTCACGCTTATCTTGCGTGTTTTAGAGTATCCACTTTCACTTGTCTATGAACTATTATAGGCAACCCAGAAGTCCCTTACCGCGGACACGGCTATTCGAATAGATCATATATAACCCTGCAGGGGTGTACTTCTTCACACATGTTTCCACCACTTAGCGTCTGCACACGACGTGTGCTCGGCAGACTTCAAGCGGAAGCCGACGTGGGTGTAGACCACGACCTAACCAACCACTCAAGTCTCTCGTCCAGGTTTATCGCCTATTTGGGTTCCATCCGTGGGGAGATCCGGCCGGGGTGTCGCTCACGGCCCCAAACGATGTGTACAGGGTTCCCGCGTCACCAAACGGGCGACCGGTACATCGTTCCACGTACCTGCCGTGTCACAGTCCACCCCGAGGGTCAGCACTGCGCACGACCTCCAGGAAACTACAAACACCAGAAACTAGTTGCAATTCCTGGACAGAGAACAAGGGCAGTCAATAAGTCGAGCGGGGTCATATTTCAGGGCCCAATGTGTGGTAGTAGCTGTTTCATGGATCAACCAACACAGAACTCAGTTCCTGAGGAAGGTTTCAATGAGACAACCCACCATGTACTCCTACATGGCCTCTCATCGCTACCTTTACCAAATCGTGTTCACACACTTAGCTCACACACATTGGAACATGTTCGTCACCATTCCAATTCATCCCTGATAAATCAGACCTGACACAACTCTAAGCAATAGCAGGCGTAACCAGAAAGCATCAATGAGTAGGCACAACATGGCTCAAACAACTCCTATTCATACTAGTGGGTTTCAACTATTTACTGTGGCAATGACGGGTCATGCAGTGGAAAGGGGTTCAACTACCGCAGTAGGTAACAATTGAAGCTTGTTGTCCTAATGCAGTAAAAGAGAGCAAGAGCGAGAGGGTGGGATTGTATCGGAATGCTCAATGGGGTTTTGCTTGCCTGGCACTTCTGAAGATATCATTGAGTCTTCGTCGGTGTCATCGATCACATCGTCGGAACACGTCTACTGAAAGGGGACAAGCATCGGCAAACAAGAGAGAACACAATCAATGTAATGCAACAATATGATGCATGATCATGACATGGCAATATGCTGTGGATTGAGCTAATGCAACTAGCAACACAATTAAATGAAGTTGGTTTGAACCAAAGGCTCAAATTCAAACTCCATATGTGATTATTTAAATGCCATTTAATTGATTTGACCTGATCAGCAGGTTTAACTTCTTCAAACATGCATGAAAATGCCATAAACAGATTCCTTGAATTTTTCTGATCATTTTTCATATATAAATTATTTTCATCTGAGTTACGGTTGATTTTATATGATTTTTAGAAGTTTTGGCTATTTTCTGAAATAAATAAATCATTTCTGATTTATATAAAATTCCAGAAAATAGTTACTGCGTCAGCACTAGGTAAGCATGACGTCAGTAGGGTCAAAGGGCTGCCCTGGGTCAAACCTGACCAGTGGGGCCCACTGGTCAGTGACCCACTAGCTAACAGGGTTAGTTAGTTTTTTAAACTAACACTAACTAAACTGCTGGTGGGGCCTGGGCCCACATGTCAGTCTCTCAGGGCCTAATTAAGTTTAGTTTTAACTAAACTAATTTAACAGGGGCTGGCCCCACGTGTCAGTGACTCACAGAGCTAAGCACAGAGATTAGTAATTAAATAAAACTTAACTAAAACTAAACGACGGCCGGCCCCACATGTCATCGACACAGGGGGGGTCCAGCCGGAATCAAACGGGGTCAAAACCACCGGCGGCTCGACCCCGGCGAGGCCAAACGTGGCGGCGGTGCTCGGGAATCGCCCTCCGGCGACCATTTGGACGGGGGCTTGGTGCTACGCGTAGCTGGGGAGCTCGCGCA
Organism: Secale cereale; assembly: GCA_902687465.1. NCBI lineage: Eukaryota > Viridiplantae > Streptophyta > Magnoliopsida > Poales > Poaceae > Secale > Secale cereale. The sequence continues at coordinate 170,593,607 of LR738712.1, forward strand.
CCTAACGGAGGCAACGGGAGGACACGGGGACGGCGGAGCTCGTCGGAACGGAGCTCGCGGTGGCGCCGGAGTTCGGGCTCCGTCGAGCTAGGCGCTGCGGGGCTCGGGGAGATGAGCGAGGAGGTGCTACGGGCTTCTACGGGTGCGGTGAAGATGATGCCGTGCTTGGAATCAAACCAACGTGGCTGTGGCCATGGCGGCGACGTGCGGTGGCGGCGGCGGGTACGGTAAGAAAGGGGGCGACGGCTACGGCGAGTTGCAGGCCACGGGAATAGGGGAAACGGCGGGGAAGCTCACTGCAAGGTCGAAGCGCAGCTCGGCGGCTCGGGGGAGGCTCTGGAGGCGACGGAGAGACGACGGCGATCTCGGACGGCCGCGGTTGAAGACGACGGTGGCGACGGTGTTCGGGGGCGTCCGGCGTCGCGTAGGTACTTAGGGGGGCGTAGAAGACGGAGGCGGAGCTCGTGGATGAGTCGGAGAGGCTCGGGGGTCACGGTGGCTACGGCTACGGCAACGACGGCGACGATGGCGCTCGGCCAGGGTGAAGAACGGCGAGGGAGAGAGCCAGGGGGGAAATTGAGGCGAGGGAGAGAGAGAGGGGGACTAGTGAGTCCCTGGACGTCTCCAGGCGCGAGGAGAAGCAGGAGGTGGCAAGCAGGAGCTGGCCAGGGCGAGCACGCGCGCGACAGCGAGCTGCTCCGACTGGCAGGAGGAAGACGACGCGGTGGGGGTGGGCTGGGCCTGGCAGGCCGGCTGTCTGCGGGCTTCTAGTGGGCTGCACAGGTAAGCCTTCTGCTTTTTTCTAATTCTGTTTTTGTTTTCTATTTATCTTCTGTTTTCTATTTTGTTACTTTGTTCTGGGCTTTATTAAAAATACTTAGGCACACTCAAAAACCACCAAACTTCTCATGCCCACTGTTTAGCATATAACCAACATGGAACATTTCAGTTTGGGATTATTTGAGCATTTAAAATGATATATAAAATTTAAATGCCCAAATGCAAATAAGATATGATTTAATCCAAAAATCCAGAATGGTCCTAGAAATATGTGCAACATTTTTGGCAGAGGTTTTTAATCAATCCAAAAATGATGAACTTTTCCAAGGGGCATTTTGGGTTCATTGAAAAGATTTTAATTGACCCTAGTTGAATTGCTTTACTGCTAGGGTTTAGGCAATCCCCATTTCAAGTTTCTTTCAAGATTAAACATGATGCACACATGAGGCTAGCCTAGTGCATTACCAGAAGCTAGGGATGTGACAACTCACCCCTACTAAACAAGAATCTCGTCCCGAGATTCAGGACGTGAGATAAGAAATCAGAGGGGACACTATCTAACACAATCTTCTCGATCCCGGTTCCCTCCTCGAAAATGTTGATTCATTGCATCCTGTAGATCTTGGCATCTTTGATTTCAAAGCTTCATCCAACACGATAACAAAAGAACGTGAGTTCTACAGGATTTGATCTTCTCGAAGATCGAGCAATTCAAGATCGACTCATGGATTGAGACGTCGAAACATCTCTTGAGCTGAGACACGGGACACACATCCAAAGGGATGGAGTGAAACAAACGATGAAGATTCACTTGACGGCAATAATTCCACACCTAAGGTGATGGTAACGATACCACAAGACGGGGTACCTTTAGAGAAGGTGACTCGTAGAGTTATTCCCTTAAGTGGCAAAAAGAATTACTTTTGATATAGAGATCATTAAAATTCTCTATACCAGCCAGAGGCAAATCACACCCGATCGTTTGACGAAGTTCGAAGGAATGACATTCTCGGCCAGAATGGATGATGTGGACTACCTCATTGATGACAACACAAGGGATGATTTTGCTTATCATCGGAAATGAATGGGACCCATGGCAAGTAGCACATTGGCGGTGCAAGCTGGGAACAAAGTGCAAATGCTGGGAATGATTCTGGTAACTGGGGTGAATCCCAACAGTATAGAGTAAATCTACTCTTGAGGGTGTATAATATAATCAAGAGCACTGGAAGCAATCCCGGTTAGTGTCGAGGATAACACCTAGTGCTTGTGCGTGCTCTCAAGAACTTGAGTATTCCCATATTCATCAAGGTTTTACCAATATATGTGTCAAGGATCCTGGCAACATCACATACTACCATGATGAATAATGATGGATGATGCAGATGCAAAGGAAGATAACATTTCTCAGATTTCACCTTGGCGAGGCCAAGGGGGCGAAATCTGGATAATCGACCGAGAGACATTTAGCACTCCGCTTCTAATGTTCTCCTTGATGTGTTAGCGTAAACCATTCATAGATATGTTTGGCATCTTGAACATCAAGTAAACGTCGGACTTCGAAAGCACAAGAATCCATAAGGAACAACTAGGAAGTAAATCCTACGAAGTTCTTATGGGGAGGTGGCCAACCTCTTCAATCAAGATTCTACAACAATAGGTCTTCCGACTGGGTGTGTCGGCCACGACATACACTTTACCGATTATCGAGAGACCAATATTATAGTTCTTGGAAAATGTTCCAACCATCATATCTGCCTGAGATTCAGTTCTGGTTGGTGTCAGGATATTCCAGACTTATCGAGTCTAGAAGAAAGATGAAAGTTTGCAACACAAATCAACGAGAAGGCGTTGCGAGATTCTCAGGAGTGAACTACGATAGCAAGCTCCAAAACATGAGCTAGTTCTGCTACATACCTGTGAACACGTTGTCTAGGACAAGCATGACCACGTAGTAGTCTTATAATAAAATACTACCGAGTTTCAGGTTAGGAATCATCATTGAGAAAAGCGAAGTCATGTGCATGACCTAGGATTAGCACAACAGACTTCATTTTCTTGAACAAATCAATCAGTGGCTTGGTGTGCTAGGGATACATATAGAATGAAGGTTGCAAGTCTCCAAACCACATAATACTTCACATGTATGCATGACTGACTTGGGATGATTCCACAGGAAGCAAAACAACTTTCTCAAACTCACGGTGGCAACTTACATCAATTACACATGAATTAGAGAAAGTCTCTTCTCTCATCGACATATACCTCATGAACGGAACATGAAGGCAATGCTTACAAAATTTCCAACACTAGCTTAATGTCCTACAAAATCATGGAGAAGATAGCAGTGTTGCTGATGGGCTCAACAACAATTCATCCAGGTTTCCATGGAAATGGAATTCCATAATTATGTGAACAAGTGATAGTATTGGTCAGACCAATAGATGTAATGGTGTATGCTCGAGGGATCAACCACGAGTAAGACAACATTAAGAACATCGTTGGTTCTGATTTGATTTCATGATAGCCCACACTCAAATCAAAGTTTTAGCAAGATAATAGATCCAACAATTGATCACGGGGATCAATCGATCAAGATATCATCTTTCTTCAACACACACACAAAAGATATCCCTTGGAAGGAACTAAGTCAGGCAAGCTTTTATCTTCCAACTCTCCAAGTTGTCGTTTAGCTTAACCGGCTAGCTCAGGGTATCCATCACAGATTCTTGGAGAAGTGGTGGTTTATAAGGAACCAGCTTAATCACGAACTTAACATAGCGGTCAGGTGACAACCTGGTAATACTTCCGAGAAGATATTCAGAAAATCACGAACCACCGATATGTTACTAAGCTCGAGAGCAATCTTGCTTTTCAAGGCAAGACGATATGATCAAATGGGCGACGACTTAACAAAATCCTAACTCATCAATCAAGGAGTGCACCAAGAAAGTGGACTAGGTAGCACGATCAATCTTAGAATGGTGATTTGGTAACCAACACGCTAAGAATGAGATTGTTGTCCTTTAACTACCAAGCAACGAAGTTGCTAGGAGTATTAATTTCACACATCACAATTCACTTGTCAGCATTCCGGTTACAATAACACGGAAACCGAGGGATGAACAATGATGGCAAGAAGTACTAGTACATCAAGAATTCATAAGAGATAGTGCAATTCTCATGACATTCTTGACATAAAGATGGTAATACTCCAGGATAGAACAGTTTAGAAGCTGCATTAGCATTCTTCATCTGCGAAGTACAACTTCTTTGACCAAATCCTGGATATGGATAAGGTACTGGAGTTTGTTTCTCCTAGTCATTCCGGAATAGAATGGCTTGACAGACCACAAGAGTAAAAGGCATCGATGAACACGAGTGCACAACTACTCCTGACTATCAACTGATAGACGAGGGTCATAATACAATTAAAAGGGGACAACTCAAGGAACATATAACTTCTGAGTTGTGGATGCATAGATTAACATGTCGAACGAGTTCAACATATTTCTTCCGGATAACCCATGCAGAAAATAGAATTGGCAGAGTCACAATATGAATGGAGTACTACTCAAGCACACTCGGGTTGTGATCTTTTGGTTCAGAAGAACTTCTACCATGATGGTTCATGGTATTGGAAGAACGATAACCACGGACCTCGAGGACTATCACAAGGTTACTAATATCCTAAAGGGACGAGCAAATACTATCAACATGAAGTAAGTAGGGTGAAGCTCGGGTTCAAGAACCCAGGAGTAGAATGCCTACTAACTAAATGGCATCACGGGATGCTTTCGAGACTCATGGCCAGAATCATCACACTGGAATATAAAACATTGCTGGATTACTGGGTGATCTTCTAAGATACTTAGGGTCATAATAATAAGTCCAACATATATGTCGAGGTAATAGAGTGCCTCAACACACCAACTAATGTGGTTAATCTGGCCTAAAGGTACATCGGAACATGAAAGAAAGGTTTGCAAATGCATCAGATTATTTAGAAACCTGGAATGACTCGGACAGCATAACGGCTGCAAATGCTCAGAAATACTTTTAAGATCCAAGCATAGGGGTAGCATATCCACTTAACATCATAAGGTCAAGGTGCTGAGACCGACAGTTGAACAAACAGAAGTAGTAGAAACTGAACTGAGGGTTGAAACCACAATTAACGTGATCCTGATAATTAGAATAAGAATCCTAGTTTCTTAATCCCCGTTGAAAGAAGAAGGTGACTCAGATCAGAAGGTCAGGGGGTAAAGGAGTAAAAAGAGCCTTACGTTCCCTTCCACAATCAATTCCCTTACATAACTAAAGAGTTTCTAGACACGACTTCGACCAGTTTGGCTTGCTAATCCTACAGGCAGTCAGGCTCTGATACCAAAGCTGTCAGGACCCCGATCCTAAGTCACACAGGTCTAGCCTGTAACACACCATATCACTTTGCGGCCTCACGCACGGTATCCCCACGGGTGCCACCTTACCTGGCCTGGGACCGTTTGCGCATTTTGGCACACGTATATGATAGTGTCGCTAGCATCCATATGACAGAGAACCCGGGCCGACATGACCAGTTATAAACCAAAAGTGGCACTAAATTACAGAGACAGGCATACATGACCCAGCAACGAACGTGTCGGTCATCAACGTATGAACCCAAGTCGTAGCAAGCTACAAGGACTTAAAGGAACAACGCGTGACATTTCCCCTAAGGGACAGACACAGGAACGAAGAAGGACACATGCCGGCCAGCCTAAGTGTTCCGAAGCAGTAGCAAGCTACCAAGGCTCAGTGGAAGCACTAGGAGACATTTCCCTGTAAGGTAGGCTACCAAAGGTAAACAACTAGGTGTCGGATCCCACACATAGCAATACACATTACACGTACGCATAACATGCAAGTATGTGCTGTACAACAAGGCATCACAACATAGCTCAACAACTCATATAGATAAGGCCCAGAAGAGCCAACATAGCATTTCTTACAATCAGAGGTCACATGACCCAACATACAGAGCATACAGGCAACGGAATCATAACATGTCTGAGTACAGACAACTACAAATGAAAAAGGCTGAGAAGCCTGACTATCTACCAGATCCTACGAGGGTACAAGATCGTAGCTGAGGTAACAAGCTAAATGTCGAAGTCCACGCGGAACCACTAGCGAGACTGAAGTCTCTCTGCAAAACATAAATTAAGCAAACGTGAGTACAAAGGTACCCAGCAAGACTTACATCAGAACTAGCTACATATGCATTAGTATCAACAAGGGGTGGTGGATTTTGACTGCAGCAAGCCAGCTTTGACTCGGTGGCTATCCTAAACTACGACTGCAAGTAACTCTTTTAAGGTGGCGCACACGAGTCCACATATTCACCAATCAATACACCACTATGGATCCGCTCCCGTCTCCCTACGAGAAGGCCATCCATAGCACTCACGCTTATCTTGCGTGTTTTAGAGTATCCACTTTCACTTGTCTATGAACTGTTATAGGCAACCCAGAAGTCCCTTACCGCGGACACGGCTATTCGAATAGATCATATATAACCCTGCAGGGGTGTACTTCTTCACACATGTTTCCACCACTTAGCGTCTGCACACGACATGTGCTCGGCAGACTTCAAGCGAAAGCCGACATGGGTGTAGACCACGACCTAACCAACCACTCAAGTCTCTCGTCCAGGTTTATCGCCTATTTGGGTTCCATCCGTGGGGAGATCCGGCCGGGGTGTCGCTCACGGCCCCAAACGATGTGTACAGGGTTCCTGCGTCACCAAACGGGCGACCGGTACACCGTGCCACGTACCTGCCGTGTCACAGTCCACCCCGAGGGTCAGCACTGCGCACGACCTCCAATAAACTACAAACACCAGAAACTAGTTGCAACTCCTGGACAGAGAACAAGGGCAGTCAATAAGTCGAGCGGGGTCATATTTCAGGGCCCAATGTGTGGTAGTAGCTGTTTCATGGAGCAACCAACACAGAATTCGGTTCCTGAGGACGGTTTCAATGAGACAACCCACCATGTACTCCTACATGGCCTCTCATCGCTACCTTTACCAAATCGTGTTCACACACTTAGCTCACACACATTGGAACATGTTCGTCACCATTCCAATTCATCCCCGATGAATCAGACCTGACACAACTCTAAGCAATAGCAGGCATAACCAGAAAGCATCAATGAGTAGGCACAACATGGCTCAAACAACTCCTACTCATACTAGTGGGTTTCAACTATTTACTGTGGCAATGACGGGTCATGCAGTGGAAAGGGGTTCAACTACCGCAGTAGGTAACAATTGAAGCGTTGTTGTCCTAATGCAGTAAAAGAGAGCAAGAGCGAGAGGGTGGGATTGTATCGGAATGCTCAATGGGGTTTTGCTTGCCTGGCACTTCTGAAGATATCATTGAGTCTTCGTCGGTGTCATCGATCACATCGTCGGAACACGTCTACTGAAAGGGGACAAGCATCGGCAAACAAGAGAGAACACAATGAATGTAATGCAACAATATGATGCATGATCATGACATGGCAATATGCTGTGGATTGAGCTAATGCAACTAGCAACACAATTAAATGAAGTTGGTTTGAACCAAAGGCTCAAATTCAAACTCCATATGTGATTATTTAAATGCCATTTAATTGATTTGACCTGATCAGCAGGTTTAACTTCTTCAAACATGCATGAAAATGCAATAAACAGATTCCTTGAATTTTTCTGATCATTTTTCATATATAAATTATTTTCATCCGAGTTACGGTTGATTTTATATGATTTTTAGAAGTTTTGGCTATTTTCTGAAATAAATAAATCATTTCTGATTTATATAAAATCCCAGAAAATAGTTACTACGTCAGCACTAGGTAAGCATGACGTCAGTAGGGTCAAAGGGCTGCCCTGGGTCAAACCTGACCAGTGGGGCCCACTGGTCAGTGACCCACTAGCTAACAGGGTTAGTTAGTTTTTTAAACTAACACTAACTAAACTGCTGGTGGGGCCTGGGCCCACATGTCAGTCTCTCAGGGCCTAATTAAGTTTAGTTTTAACTAAACTAATTTAACAGGGGCTGGCCCCATGTGTCAGTGACTCACAGAGCTAAGCACAGAGATTAGTAATTAAATAAAACTTAATTAAAACTAAACGACGGCCGGCCCCACATGTCATGGACACAGGGGGGGTCCAGCCGGAGTCAAACGGGGTCAAAACCACCGGCGGCTCGATGCCGGCGAGGCCAAACGTGGCGGCGGTGCTCGGGAATCGCCCTCCGGCGACCATTTGGACGGGGGCTTGGTGCTACGCGTAGCTGGGGAGCTCGCGCACCTAACGGAGGCAACGGGAGGACACGGGGACGGCGGAGCTCGTCGGAACGGAGCTCGCGGTGGCGCCGGAGTTCGGGCTCCGTCGAGCTAGGCGCTGCGGGGCTCGGGGAGATGAGCGAGGAGGTGCTACGGGCTTCTACGGGTGCGGTGAAGACGATGCCGTGCTTGGAATCAAACCAACGTGGCTGTGGCCACGGTGGCGACGTGCGGTGGCGGCGGCGGGTACGGTAAGAAAGGGGGCGACGGCTACGGCGAGTTGCAGGCCACGGGAACAGGGGGAAACGGCGGGGAAGCTCACTGCGAGGTCGAAGCGCAGCTCGGCGGCTCGGGGGAGGCTCTGGAGGCGACGGAGAGACGACGGCGATCTCGGACGGCCGCGGTTGAAGACGACGGTGGCGAGGGTGTTCGGGGGCGTCCGGCGTCGCGTAGGTACTTAGGGGGGGCGTAGAAGACGGAGGCGGAGCTCGTGGATGAGTCGGAGAGGCTCGGGGGTCACGGTGGCTACGGCTACGGCAACGACGGCGACGGTGGCGCTCGGCCAAGGTGAAGAACGGCGAGGGAGAGAGCCAGGGGGGAAATTGAGGCGAGGGAGAGAGAGAGGGGGACTAGTGAGTCCCTGGACGTCTCCAGGTGCGAGGAGAATCATGAGGTGGCAAGCAGGAGCTGGCCAGGGCGAGCGCGCGCGCGACAGCGAGCTGCTCCGACTGGCTGGAGGAAGACGACGTGGTGGGGGTGGGCTGGGCCTGGCAGGCCGGCTGTCTGCGGGCTTCTAGTGGGCTGCACAGGTAAGCCTTCTCCTTTTTTCTAATTATGTTTCTGTTTTCTATTTTATCTTCTGTTTTCTATTTTGTTACTTTGTTCTGGGATTTATTAAAAATACTTAGGCACACTCAAAAACCACCAAACTTCTCATGCCCACTGTTTAGCATATAACCAACATGGAACATTTCAGTTTGGGATTATTTGAGCATTTAAAATGATATATAAAATTTAAATGCCCAAATGCAAATAAGATATGATTTAATCCAAAAATCCAGAATGGTCCTAGAAATATGTGCAACATTTTTGGCAGAGGTTTTTAATCAATCCAAAAATGATGAACTTTTCCAAGGGGCATTTTGGGTTCATTGAAAAGATTTTAATTGACCCTAGTTGAATTGCTTTACTGCTAGGGTTTAGGTAATCCCCATTTCAAGTTTCTTTCAAGATTGAACATGATGCACACATGAGGCTAGCCTAGTGCATTACCAAAAGCTAGGGATGTGACAGTCATCTCCTTTCCCCATTCTTTAATTCCATCATTATTCCGGAGGCATTGTCTTGTTCATCTCGTCAGGAATCGTTCCATCTTCTCAAGTTCTTGTCCTATTCCATTCTTGTTCAACCGGTGTGCTATTTCTTTCAGTTTCAGCCGAAGTGCTGCCCGGATACCGTCGTGGGGATTTCTTTTCTATCTCTTTTAACCGGAGTGGTTTCGAATTTATTCTTATTCCTTCAACCGTGCTTCATATTCCTTCAACCTTTTGGATTCTCGTCGAATTCCTTCTTCCTCTTGTTTACCGAAGTCTTTGCTACTTCGTTCTGCTTCGTTGTATTCTTCTTCTTTTGAGTTGTTCATCCTCTCGAGGGTCTTTCCTTTCACTCTGTTAACCTCGAAGAACTTTGTTCTTCCTTTTTTCTCTCCCGTCTCGTTCCTAAGATCTCGGGACGAGATCTCTTGTTAGTAGGGGAGTGTTGTGAAACCCCGAGACCGATGCTCCAGGTGTCAGCCAGTTATTCGTTGTCAGTGCCATGTCATCTACTTGTGTGTTGCATCTTGCCATGTCATCATGTGTGTTGCATCAGCATGTTTTCAAAACTTGCATCCATCCGAGTCTCCTCGTCCTTCCCGTTGTCCGTTCTGAGCCCAGGCACACTTGCACGCGCCCGCGGTGCCTCCGAATATTTATTTTGTGAGTGGCCGAATAATGTTCTCGGAATGGGATGAAACTTGTCATGTGGTCTTATTATAGTGTAGACAGGCCGCCTGCCAAATTTCATCGCATTCGGAGCTCGTTTGATAGCCCAACGGATATATATAGCGGCACTAGTCACCGGTTATTTCATCGGACGTTTTCGGTCTCCGAAAACCCCCGCGGGCCTCTCTCCCTCTCCTCTCACCTCAGTCTAACCCGTCCTACACAACCCACTAACCTCCCCTAGGCCCATCCTAACTCCCCTCGCGATCGGATCCGTCGGATCGCGATCGGATGGCTCAAAAACCCCCCAAAACCCTCAAACCCTAGCACCTACCCTATATAAACATCCCCCGTGCCAATTTTGGCAGCCTAACCCCCTTCCCTAACCTCTAGCCCTCTCTGCATCAATTTCCGCGCCCCTCCACTCACCAGCCGCCGCTCCTCC
>LR738712.1:170605500-170622068 GCA_902687465.1 Secale cereale
CCCCCGAAAATCAGCGCGAAACTGCCCCACCGTCGCCACTTGGCACCCTACCAGTGGTTCCCTGCCGCCAGGTCAGCCGTCCCGGCCAATCCCCGCCCTCCACGTGGCCGAAGCCACGTCGCGCCGCGCCCCTCAGCGCCTCCAGCCGCGCGGGCCGCCCCGGGCCCCGAAGCCCGCTCCCGAGGCCCGCTCCGCTCCTCGCTCCTGCGTCCTCGATCCTCGTTCGTCCGCAGCCGCCTGCGTTCGTCCCCGCCGCCGCATGGCTCGCCGCCGGCAGCCGTCGCGGAGCCATGTCACCGCCGCCTCGTGGCCTCGCCGCCCGGCCGATCTGTGCGCGACGCCGCCGCCTCCCTCGTCCCTCCGCTCCTCGTCGACCTCCCGAGCGCCATGGCCGCCCAAGCTCCGCCCCGCACCACCCTGGCCGTCGGTGAGCCTTGCTTCGGCTAGATCCTGGCTGGGGGCGGCCGGATCTGCGTCGCCCCGACCAACCCCGGTCCGTTCCCGGCCTCCCGCGCCCCCGCCGCCCGCCTCTTCCTCGCCGGAGAGCGCTCCAGCCGCCGGACTCCCTTCGCCGGGCCGGACATGTCCGGCCGGGCCCGGATATGTCCGCCCACATCCTCATCTGAGTGACTGCCGTGTGGGCCCGGACGCCGCACCGACGGACATGTCCGGGAGGTGCCTGGACATGTCCGCTTCCTCCTCTTTTGTGCCACTGCCAGTGGGCCCCCAGCCATCCGGACATGTCCGCTGCCTCTGGACATGTCCGTTTTCTTCGAGGTCTATTTTCTTCTAAGTCCCTAAAAACTGTTATAATGTTGCATCTTTGACTGCTTGTAAATAATTGTGTGCTCGTCCGATTTAAGTGAATGATATGTCAAAATGTTCGTGGAGTTATGCTCTACACTTTGTTTCTTTGTGCCATGCATGTTTGAATTCATCTAGATGCTTAAAAATCTGTTGCAAGGATGCTACTTATTATAAACTGCTTCTACTTGTTGCTTTGTTGCTATGTTCGTGATATGATAACTTGGTGCATGTTTATCCAAATGATGCAAATGATATGTCCACATGTTCATCATGAAATGCTCTACATGTTGAATGCTTTAGCTTGCATGATAGAATTTATCTTGCCATGTTTATCTCCTTTGCAAGAGTGCATGTGGCTGTTATGTTGTTAAACTTGTTATGAGATGCTGTTTTCAATTGCCCTTTGCTATTGTTGTGTTTGTCTCCATGTCACATGCTTAGATGTTTTGGACTCCCCATGATGTGTTCTTTGATGTGGTGCTTTTACCTTCCCATGATATGCCTTGTGTTGACTTAAACTTGCTCACAAACATGCCATGATAAAACTGCTGTTTTAACACTTAGTGAAATTTCACTAAGTCTGGAATCTGTAATATCCGGATGCCATGTTTGCTTGCTATTCTAGGCCAATCCATGATAGTTTTGGGGTGACTCTTGATGATTCCTTGTTGTATATATTGTTGGCTATCCATTCGTGCTCTCACATGCTTATTTGAGTGGTTGTAGCATATTTCACTCTTGCTCCCAAGTTGCTATAAAATGTTGCTGCCAGGATTTTGTTATCAAGTTCCAAATGTCATAGCTTGTTGCTATTGATCCATGGCTCCTTTGGGGATGCTCCAGTGGACTTAGTTGCTGTAGGATATGTCTAGTTTATGTCCATGCTCATTGCCATGATGTTTGAGTGCTGTAGCTCATTTATCTCTTGCTCCAAAGTTGCTATGTGGCTGTTAATTTCAGCTTGTTGTTATATCTTGTTTCATGTGTATCTTTTAGCCCGTTGCTCCGATTGGGGTGTTCTTTATATGAAACTTGGGTGATTTTGCATGTAGATTCATATTATCCTATTGTTATCATGTTTTGAAGTACTTTGCTTGTATGCAAATTGCCATGCCCTTGTGCTATATTCCTGTGCTTCCTGTATAGTTTTGCCTTGCATCATATCTTGCCATGTATTGCATCATATAGACTTGTGTTGTGCTTCCTAAATTGCCATGTTGTGCTTCCTGTGTAGACTTTCTGTGCATCATAAGTAGACTTGTTTTGCATCATACTTGGCAGTGCATATTGTTATGTTCTTGAGTGGTTTGTTTACCGTATTGCGTGCTTCTTTTCGTTAGTGCTTGTTCCGTTGCGTTGTGAGGATTCGATCGGCTACTCGTGGGTCTTCTTCAAGGCTTCTTCTCCGTCTTCTTCACGGAACCGTTCTTCTTCCTTGCGGGATCTCAGGCAAGATGACCATACCCTTGGATACCTTTACTATCATTGCCATGCTTAGTGTCTCGATGCTATCGTTACATGTCGCGCTACCCATCTTTATTGTTAGCCTCTCCTTGTTGCCATGAAACATCTAACCTTTGGAACCTTCCTAGCAAAACCACTGTTTGGCTATGTTACCCGCTTGCTCAGCCCCTCTTATAGCGTTGTTAGTTGCAGGTGAAGATGAAGATCGTTCCAGGAGGGAACTTGTTGTTGGAATATCACAATATCTATAATTATTATAACACACCTATATACTGGGCATGGGTGGAAGGCTTGGCCTTTTGCTCGGTGTTTTGTTCCACTCATGCCACCTTAGGCGCCGATAAACCGGCATTATGTTCCTTGATTTTGTGTTCCTTACACGATGGGTGGATGGGGACCCCTTGATAGTTCGCATTTGAATGAAAATCCTCCAGCAAGGCCCAACATTGGTTTTAATTTTCTCATAATAACAACTTAAAGTAATTAATTAAATTGCATAGGGAGTTAGCGCTACCCGGGGATTCTTTCTACATAGCAGGGGGGGCAGTGCTGATGGTGTTGGTCCCAAATGGGGAGTCTGCGGGGTCACCACGAGGAAACTCGAGGATTGATATAAACCTATAGAATCGCCCATCCGATTGTGGCCTGAGACGAGATACGCGCGGCTACTATCAGGGTGTCGACACACCGGGAGGTCTTGCTGGACTTGTTTTACCATTATCGAAATGTCTTGTGCACCGGGATGCCGAGCCTGATCGGATTTCCCTAAGATAAGGAGTGATGATATTATATTTATCACTTCAGCTAATCGTGAGAGCTTGTGATGGGCTAAGTTGGAACACCCCTGCAGGGTTATGATCTTTCGAAAGCCGTGCCCGCGGTTATGTGGCAGATTGGAATTTGTTAATGTCCGGTTGTAGAAAACTTGACAGAGGATCCGAAGTAAAACACACAACTGCGTGAGTATCCGTGACTGTCTCTTTTCATTTTGAGAAGAGAACACGGTGGGGTTATGTTTGACTCGTATGTAGTTTAGGATCTTTAGCAATTACTACTTTTGCGACCATTTGCGTAGATGCTCATCTTATTCTGGTACTCGTAAGTTAGCCACCATACATTTGCTTAGCCGCTGCTGCAACCTCACCACTTACCTCTTCCTGCCTTTTAAGCTTTGATAGTCTTGTTACCCATGGTTATGGGATTGCTGAGTCCTCGTGGCTCACAGATACTACAACAACAGTTGCAGGTGCAGGTTCCGATGTCTTGACGTGAGAGCGTTGTTCTTTTGTTGGAGTTCTTCTTCTTCAGTCTTGGGTTAGGTTCCGGGTCGGCAGCCTGGGTTAGCAGATGGATTTCTTTGTGCTTTCTTGTTTGTATCCGTAGTCGGATACTTGTATTGATATTGTTGTATTCATGAGATTTGTATGTATTGTTGTATCCCCTATGTATGTATGTAATGGTACGATGTAATGATATCCATCTTGCTAAGCGCCCGAAATGCGGTTGTGTCTCAATCACGTAAGTGTCACGTGATCGAGATAGAATCGCATCTTGGGTCTGACAGAGGTAACTTAATAGCATCAGTCAAAGGGATTTGAAGAAAAAGAGGTTTCATCCACTCACAAAACTTATTGTAATGCTCTTCTTCTTTAGATTTGAGAGACTTACCTGGAAAGGGCATGGGTTTCTGTATCCATGGTTCTCTTTCCTTCCCATGTCTTCTTGCGGCGAAGTCTTCTCTAGTGTAATTCTTGCATTTGTCAGGTGCTTCTTCTTCTCGAACTTCAGGCGGATCATTCTTCTCCTTATCCTTATCTTTAGGTTCGGCACCGTCTTCAGTCTCAGCATCGGAGGTAGATATACTGTTGGGATCAACAGCTGGCTCTTCACTTGTAATAGGATCATTGGAATTGTCAGCCTCCTTGTGTTTCTTCTTCTTCTTCTTTGGAGAGCCAACAATTTCTTCTTCCTGCATTTGAGAATCTTGCTCGATTCTCCTCGGATGCCCCTCTGGATAGAGATGATCTTGAGTGCTAGTTCCTCCTCGGGTCTTAATCCCGAAGACCTATAAATCATCTTGTTTGGTATTGTTAGCAAGCAAATCTTTTTGCACATTAGAAATTTGTTCAAGCTGAGTTTGAACCATATGAAAATGCTTCGCAAGACATTTAACATCATTAACTGTTCTACCTAGAACATCAAGCAAACTTTTGATAGCAAGGGAATTATCATGCAATTGACTTTGTATCCTCTCATTAAAATGACTTTGCGTCATAATAAAATTATCAAGCTCATCTATACATTGATCAGGAGGCTTACCATTTAGGGATGTCACTTGCGTTGAAATCTAAAAGAGAGTGTACCTCTACCATAGGAGGGTGAGTGGTAGGCTCACACAACTTCTCAATAGGGGGTAGATTCTTCACGTCTTCAGTTTTAATACCCTTCTCTTTAATAGACTTCCTTGCTTCTTGCATATCTTCGGGGCTTAGAACAAGCATGCCCCTCTTCTTTGGTTGTGGAGGTGGTTCAGGGACGGACCAATCTTCATGGTTTTTGGCAATCCTGCCCATCAATTCTTCTGCATCGTCCGGTGTTCTTTTCCTGAAAACACAACCAGCACAACTATCCAAATAGGACCTGGATTCATCAGTTAGACCAGCATAAAATATGTCGGTTAATTCATTCTTAGGGACTCCATGTCCTGGTCTAGCCTGGATCAGACTACAGTACCTCCCCCAAGCTTTAGGGAGGTGCTCATCCTGCAACTGTTTAAAGTTATAAATTCTTTGTAAAGCAGCATGTTGCATATGAGCAGGAAAGTACTTATCAACAAAAGAGTGAGCTAAGTCTTGAGGACTCTTAATGGAACCACATGGTAGTGCATCATACCAAGTTTTAGCACCTTCCTTCAAAGAGAAAGGAAGAAGCTTAGTCACATAAAAGTTTCGTATCTTTTCATTCGTGGTAAACAAGCCACCCAACTTAGTGAGTTTGGTCAGGTGTGCAATAGCATCATCGTTTTCTCTGCCATAAAAGGGCTGAGCTTCAACCATAGATATAAGTGAAAGATCAACAGAGAAATCATAATCAGGATCATTGATGCATATAGGAGATGTAGCAAATTCAGGATCAAGAACAGTCTTGTTCTTCAAGGAGTGTTTTTCAAGCAGCTTCTTAATAGCTTCAGGGTCAAAGTCGGCAAACTCTGTCAGTTCCCTGCATAAATCATCATCAAGCATAATGTAATCATCATCAAGGAGTCTCTCCTTGAGTTTACTAAAATCAGGATAATCATTAGTTCCACCAATAGGGTAGCGAGTAACAGGAATTTCAATTCCAGATTTTTTTTGCAGCAGCAGCGATCTATTTCTCAAGAGCATAACCAAGTGAACCTATCTCATCAAGAGTAGTAGAAGCATCATGAAAAGTATCGGACATAGTAACAGATTCAGTAGAAGCATCATGTGGTGGTGGTGAGGCAAACTTACTCATAACAGAAGGTGAATCAAGTGTAGCACTAGTGTTCAGAACAGTACCTCTTCTTGTAGTGGATAGTAAGATCGGAACCTTGGGGTCTCCTTTCTTACCCATAGCGGATGAAGTGCAGCAGGTAGGATACTTCAAGTAGACTTGTAAATATTGCTATGCTCCCCGGCAACGGCGCCAGAAAACGGTACTTGATAACCCTCAACCGTAAGGGATCGAGATAGTCTTCGCGGGTAAGAATAACCCAATTTATAGATTCGACACACGGGGAGCCAAAGAGTATTTATAAGCTTTCAAAGTTGAGTTGTCAATTCAACCGCACCTGAAATATACTTACTTGCAACAAAAGATAAGTGGTAACGGTGATATGATAGTGATGGTGGTGACAGCAAAAGTAAACAGCAAAAGTAACAACTAATAACCAGCAGGATTGAAACACTGTAGGCTAGGGAGATGGATGGTTGGGCGCTGCATGGATGAGATACATCATGAATCTAACTTGGGGCAAGGCACACAGAAAAGTAATGATCATCTAGGCAAATATCAAACATTAGGCATGTATCCCACAGGTAGTTGTACGTGCTTGCAATAAGAACTTGCACAACATCTTTTGTCCTACATCCCGCTACGAACGGGGCCAAAAGGAACTTATGGAGATTAAGGTGCTCCTGTCAAAGAGCACCGGAACAAAGCAATAAACTCAATGGATACATGGAATCCTCAAATTATGGACCATCCCCTTTGGTGTCCCAAGCTGTCACCTTTGGGATCGCCGGTTCCGGACCATAATAGGTGCAAACAACTCATAGATAGGACCAAGAACACAAATATATTCATGCAAACACATAGGGTTCAGATCTGAAAACATGGCACTCGGGCCCAAAGTGACAAGCATTAAGAGCAACAAGTTGAAGCAAAGATGATAAACACCAAAGTAGATGATAGGCAACATGCCCCCAACAATCTGATAAACTATTACATGATCTAACTCATCCAATCCCTACCATCCCCTTTGCCTATAGCAGGGACTTACTCACACATGGAAGGAGAAGTCATGGAGGGAGGATGGAGTGGTGATGATGATGACGATGGCGACGATCTCCCCTCTCCGGAGGCCAAATCAGCCTCCAGATTAGCCCTCCCGAAGAAGAACAGAGGGTGGCGGCGGCTCCGCGACGGAAACTGGAGAAACGACTTCTGTTCTGGGGTTTTCTCGCCACGGGAATAAATAGGAGCCAAGGTAGGGCACCAGAGGGGGGAGGACCCTCCCAGGCGGCCTCCCGGCGCGGCCAGGGGTGGGGCCGCGCTAGCAGGGCGCCTGGGGCCCCCCTGGCTGCCCTCTGGCCCCACTTGTGGCACAATGGCCCTTCGGGTGCGTGGATTTTCTGTGATTTTTCTTGGAATTTTCTGAGACACCTAAAAATCCATTTTCCTGCACACAATAAAACCATAAAGGCAGCTCTGCTGAAAACAGCGTCAGTCCGGGTTAGTTTAGTTCAAATCATGCAAGAATGAGGGCAAAACAATAGCAAAAGTGTTTGGAAAAGTAGATACGTTTGAGACGTATCACCTATGAGCTACTTGAAACCCACCTATTAATTCTAGAAGCTTTCCGGTTATGCAATCTGGTGTTGGGGATATAGGGGAAGCACCGCGCACTCAACTCTAAACCTACATCCAGCTGTATCCATCCGTCAACACATAACCAGTCATCTTCGGAAACCGTTTACCTCGGACCTTCGAAACGCATCCGCTATGGTAGCTGTGGAAATACTCCCGAACTATCTCCCCAGTAATGGGTGACATCCGGGTTATCTCACCACTAACAGCATAGAAGAGTTTTCGATGTCGGTCGCCTCTGGTATTCTAGAACCGCTACGATACATTTGTGACGACAACACCTCGGAGCTCAACTCCCCAGGACACTGCCACAACCCCTAAATGACAGGAGACATCGAGAAGAATGTTCTCGTCACAAAGATATCGGAACAATCCAAACAATACGCGCGTGATCCTAAAAAAATTGGTGAAATTTTGAGAATAGTGAAGATAAAACAACGTCAGGAGTCCTCACTAGAGCGATGAAGGGGATGAGGAGTAAAAAGAAATCCTACTCTCCAATATATATAGGACTCAAAACATTTTGTGTGTGTGCATAGACTCAACCATCAGCGGTTCGATCAATCAGGGGGCTCCTAGGTCGGAGAAGGCTCTGACTACCAACTTGTAATGCCCAGGATGCGACTATGTCTCCTACGTGTCGAGGCATGACTTAAAGACATAAGCGCATTCTAGAATGATCTCAAGTATGGTATCTTTGCACATCTCATGTGAAAGTTCAGGGATGAAAAGGAAAAGATAGTTGGCTTACACGCGCCACGTCACACGATGAATACAATAACATACAAACATCCAAATAACACAAGGTCCGACTACGGATGAAATCCAAATGCGAAAGATGCCGTAAACACAAGGTATGATCGCCCCTAGTAGGAACCACTACTAATCGTCGAAAACATCACATACATATGGCCAAGTTCTTCATCGAACTCCCAATGAAGTTCTTCTCCATCTCCTGCACTGTTCTCAGCGGTACCTGCATCTGGTGTGTTGAATCTGTGAGCCACAAAGGACTCGGCAATCCCGTTCCCGGGTATCAAAACTACCAAAGCCTTAGGTGAGGAAAGGCTATGAAAGTGTTTGCGGCAAGCACTAAGCATCTAGCTTACGAGTTTAGAGCGAGAAGAGAACAAGTGCCAACGGTCGCCAAGTTGATCAAGAAGTGATCCTAGCTACTCATGATCAAACATAACCCCACTGTGTTTACTTCCCGAAGCCCTTCGGAAAGAGACCATCACGGTTACTCACATAGGTAGTGTATTCTTAAGGATATGGTGTCAAGTTATATACAACCGGGTATTAACAAATTCCCATCTGCCACATAACCGCGGGCACGGATTTCTAAAGATCAAAACCCTGTAGGGGTGTCCCAACTTAGCCCATCACAAGCTCACGATCTGCGGAGTCGCAACTCCAAAGTGGGAAGACCCGAGTATCCTCGGAATCCCGTGCTCAAGATATTTCGACAAAGGTAAAACTAAGCCAGCAAGACCTCCCGGCATGCCGAAACCCTGATAGTAGCCGCGCGTATCTCGTCTCAGGCCACGAACGGATGGGTGATTATACGGGAGCCAAACCTCGAGTTTCCCCGTGGTGGCCCCGCATAACCCCTGTTTGGGACCAACACCATCAGCATGGGCCCCCCTGTTATGTAGAATTAAGAACCCGGGGACATGACCACCTATGCAATTAATTAATTAAGTTTTCATTATGTAGCAAAATAAAACCAAAGTTGGGCCTTGCGGGAAAAGCTTTAAGCAGTGCGAATTATCAAGGGGGGCCATAAACCCCAACCGTGTTAGGAACGCAAAATCAAGGAACATAACACCGGTTTATTGGGTCCTAAGGTGGCATGAGTGGAACAAAACACCAAGCAGAAGGCCAAGCCTTCCACCCATTGCCAATATATAGGTGCATTACTTTATAACAGGTACATATTGTGTTATCCCAATAAAACAAGTCCGAGCATGGAGCAATCTTCAAACTTCACCTGCAACTAACAACGCTATAAGAGGGGCTGAGCAAAAGCGTACTTAGCCAATCAACAGTTTGCTAGGAAGGTGGTTAGAGTGTTTCATGGCAACAATAGGAGGCTGACAAACAGGAATAGGCATCGAGGCATATCTAAAGAGCGAGACAACTAGCATAGGCAAAGATAGAGGTGATATCGGGGTACGGTCATCTTGCCTGGGATCCCGCAAGGAAGAAGAACGAGTCCAAGAAGTAGACGGAGCAACATAGTCGAGCGAATCCTCACAATGCCGGAACGAAAATGAAGCTAACAAGAGAAACAACCGGAAAGAAGCAAATGACACGGTAAACACACAAGCATAAGCATGGCATATGATGCACAACCAAGTATGATGCATGTCCGGTTTAATTATGCATGGCATGGCAAAGTGCACAAACAACACTACAAATTAATTGGAGCTCAATATGCAATGAGTTCATATTGACGAAGCACCCCATCCAATTCCTAGTTCACTCTTGTTCATATACATAACAATATTAAATTTTGATTAACATGTCAAGGGGTGAAGCAAAATTAATTTACCTATCTAGGAAATTTAAATGGGGCCGGAAACAACAAACAACAATTCCTGAAAATCCCCATGGACATAATTAGCAATTTGGTACTGTTCTGCCTAAAACAATATTTTATTTTTATAAAACAGCAAAATAAAGTGCACCATGTTATTCTACACATTTTTTCACCCCATTTACATATAAAGTTTATTAAATTTGGAGCTACGGTTATTTAGTTATAAATTAAACCATTTTTGCATGTTATTTATACAAATTAATTCAAACAGCAAGTTTAAACATTTTAAACAAGGATGAAAGTGGCATATTACTAAACTACACAGAATTCTAAGAAATTTTCATATAAAGCTTGTTCTAAACTAGTGCACGGTTCTTGAGTTATTAAATGCATGAACAAAAGGGGCACTGGGCTCACCCATGGGCTTCGGCCCAGATCGGGAGGCGCAAGAAGTGGCCCAGGCACGGTCGAAGCAGTCAACAGGCACAGACAGGGTCGAACGAGCGTCCTCTGCTCGACAGGGAGCAGAGCAACGCGATGCAGAGGTGGCGAGCAGAGGCACGGTGGTGGCTTGGCGCGGATCAGGTGACGTTCACGACCGGCGGTGGCGGGGCTTGCATGGGCGAAGGCCATGGCGAGGCAGGCAGCGTCACAAGGAGGCAGGGGCTCATTCTGAAAAACGAAGAACAGAAACATCAACAGGTTTTTGGCGATGCAGAAGACGGTGAGGGGATGTTCTGGCGACGGGTTCGGTGGAAACCGGCGAGCAGGCGTCGGAGATGGTCGGATATAGGCCAGTTCGGTGTCGGGGAGGCGAGGAGGCAGGGGCAGGGAACCTCCAGTGGCGCCATAACCGCAGAGAGGTGGCTGGAGGCGGCGACAGTCACGGACGACGGGGACGAGGCCGGCTGCTCCGGCGGCTCCTCCGGCAAGTAAACGCAACAGGGAGGTGCGGGGACGAGCAAAGGCGGACGCTGTCTCCTGCGCGAGAGAGCAGGAGGAGGCGTGAGAGAGAGAAACAGAGGAGGACGGGAGGAAGGGGAGGCAGGGGAGCGGCCTACTGGTCGTGGTCTCCGGCGGCGGCTGCACTCGAGCAGAGGAGGCAGGAGGAGCTTGGGGTCTCGACACGACGAGAAGCGGAGAAGGCAGCTCGAGGCGGGGCTCCTGGGCCGTTTTCGAGGATCGAGCGCTTGCTCTCCTCGGGTGCGCAGACACCGGGTGTCTTGAATCGGCTGGATGGCTATGGGCTATGTATGGATGGATCTCGGTGGGGATTGGTCGGCGCTGAAAAAAAAAGGAGGGAGGTTGTTGGATGTCTAGATCGGGAAGGAGATCCCAAGGAAGAAGGGACGGGAGGAGTGGTAGCGGCGACGAATGGAAGGATGGGACAAGCAGCCTAGATTTTAGGGTTGCACTATTTATATAGTAAGTCGGTTAGGCATAGGGGTATCTCGTCCCTCCTATCATAATCGGACGGTCAAAAAAATAGATAGGGAGTCCAAATAAGAAAACGGAGATGTTTTCGGGATGTTTGGGGATGATCCAGACTCATCGGTGATGACTGCCCGGTTTGGGTTCAGGTAAATTTCGGACGCGCGGTCGGGGGGGTAAAAGTGGGATGAGAAGAGATGGGGAGAGAGAGGGGCCCGACGACTATTTCGGAACACCGAAACGTCCGACATTTATTCGGCTATAGTGTCGCTATATGTCTATCGGTTGGAGCTATCAAACGAGCTCCGAATGCGACGAAATTTGACAAGCGGTCTGTCTACACTATAATAAGACCACACACCAACTTGCATCCCATTCAGAGAACATTTTCCGGCCACTTATAAAATAAATATCCGGAGGTGCCACGGGCGCGTGCGAGTGTGTCTGGGCTCAGAATGGACAACGGAGAGGACGGCGCAACTACGAACGGATGCAAGTTTTGAAAACATGCTGATGAAATGCACATGATGACAAGGCAAAGTGCAACACGCAAGCAAAAGACATGGCAACGTTGACGAATAACTGGCTGACACCCGGCGCATCAGTCTTGGGGCGTCACACACGAGGCACGACCGGCGCTGGTTTGGGCGGCTGGAGCAAGAAGACCAGAGGTTGAAGAAGCACTACGGCCGTTGGATGGACATCGTACGGTCACTGGAGCTAGAATCGTGCATATTGACTCAATTGACAAAGCCCTCTGTCCCCGTCAACTTAGTAGGCCCACAAGTCAGCTTGCCACTATACTGGGTCCCAGCTAGCAGGGGGAGTATTCATTTTTTTGTTCGTAATATGAAGGCACTTCCTTGCGTGCGAACATATAGCTGGTGGGTCCGAGCAGTCAACGGCGGTAACGTTTTTTCGTGAAATACAGAGGCCCTTTCGGTGGGTCCCAAATGTCAGGTGGAGGAATCATTATTTTGCGCGTAATAAGGAGGCAATTCCTTGCGTGCAGCCATGGACCCAGCTGTCAGCCTCTCCACGTACAGTCCACTTCAGATGCATGTCGGTCATTGACCACGTTGACCAAGCCGTGCCGAGAGCACCAAGGCGATGGACGACGGCGAGGCCTAGGAAGGGAACGACACAGAGGCAGGGAAGACTCGGCAGTTGTTTCCCACGCGGAGGTGAGTACAATTGTACGAGGGTTCACTGGTTCGTCTACCGTCGTCGGAGAATAACATCAGGTGTGGGTGAGTAGAGGGATGGCTAGGCCAACGATGGGAGTACGGTGGGGCGGTGAGGCCTGCACGGCAACACAGCCGGACACGGGAAGGAGGGAGCAGGCAGTCCCGCCGACGCTTGTTTGAGCGGCTAGAGCAGGAAGAGCAGAGATTGAAGAAGCACCACGGCCGTTGGATGGACATCCAGCAGTCACTGCTTGTTCGTCAACCTTTTTTTAGGAAAGTCTCAAATATATGGAAAACATCATACAACCCATCCGCCATTATTTCTAATAATTTACAGCCCATTTGCTAATTCTTAAGGTTTTTTTTGGAGCCCATATTATTTTTGTTAGCATTACAGCCCATATCGTGGCCATGGTTAAAAAATTATACGAACTTTTGCATATTTTGGTGCGGTCCGAACTATTTTTAATCCCGAAATTTCGAGTCACATTGAAACTGATTTTAAAAATAAATGCATATCAATATAAAATCCAACAAATTGTCCACGCATAAAATCAATGCAATTTAAAATCTCGAAACAAAAAAAAAGAAATTTGAAACTAATTGCCGGTTTGATGTGTTTTAAAAATGTACAGCCCATTTCTCATTACTGATAGGCCATTTTCTCGGCCAGCCAAATGAAGCTCTCCTCGCCTTGAAAGATTTGCAGCCCAACAGGCCTGACAAAGCGACTTACTTGGCAAATCATAAAAAACTGGGTTGTGGCCATGGACCCAGCTGTCAGCCTCTCTACGTACAGTACTCTTCCGATGGAAGTCGGTCATTGACCACATTGACCACGTCGCGCCGAGAGCACCAAGCCGGTGGACGACAGCGAGGCCTAGGAAGGGGACGACACGAAGCCGGGGAAGATGCGGCAGTGGATGCCCACGCGGAGAGGAGTACCAGGGTTCACTGGTTCGGCTGCGGTGTGAGGCTGCCGTTGCCGCAGAATAATAGGGGGTGTGGGTGAGTGGAGGGATGGCCTGGCCTGCGGTGGGAGTAGTATGGGGGTGGTGAGGCCTCCGCAGCAGCACAGCCGGCCACGGGAGGCAGGAGTAGGCGGCACGACCGGCACTGCTTTGGGCGGTTGGAGCAAGAAGACCAGAGGTTGAAGAAGCACTAAGGCCATTGGATGGATATCGTACGGACAGTGGAGCTAGAATTGTTCATATTGACTAAGTTGACAAAGCCCTCCGTCCCCGTCAACTTAGTAGGCCCACAAGTCAGCCTCCCACCATGGTGGGTCCCAGCTAGCAGGGGGTATTCATTTTTTATGCGCAATAAGGAGGCACTTCCTTGCGTGCGAAGATATAGTTGGTGGGTCCGACCTGTCAGCGAAGGGAACATTTTTTCGCGAAATACAGAGGCCCTTCCGGCGGGTCCCAGATGTCAGGTGGAGGAATCATTATTTTGCACGTAATAAGGAGGCATTTCCTTGTGTGCGGCCGTGGACCCAGCTGTCAACCTCTCCATGTACAGTCCACTTCCGATGGATATCATTCGTTGACCACGTTGACCACGCCGCGCCGAGAGTACCAGGGCGGTGGACGACGGCGAGGCGTACGAAGGGAACGACACGGAGCCAGGGAAGACACGGCAGTGGCTGCCCACGCGGTGGAGAGTACAAGGGTTGACTGGTTCGGCTGCCGTCGCCGGAAAATAACATGAGGTGTGGGTGAGTAGAGGGATAGATAGGCCAAGGATGCGAGTATATGATGAGGCCGTGAGGCCTGCCCAGCAGCACAGCCGGCCAAGGGAGGTGGGAGTAGGCGGTTTCGACGGCGCTGGTTTGGGCGGCTGGGGCAAGAAGATCAGAGACTGAAGAAGCACGATTGTCGTTAGATTGACATCTAACGGTCTGACGCTAGTAGAGTCGATTGTTGACTAAGTTTCTTTTTTGATAAACCTTGTGTACGGATGAACTTAGTAGGCCCACAAGTAAGCCACCAAATCTGTGGCAGACAACATAGAGCCCATTTGCTATTTTTTAATAATTTGCAGCCCATTTTCTAATTCTTAAGTAATTTATTACGACCCATTTTCTGCCCAGGACCACGGTCAAAAAGTTCAACCTTATTTTGCATATTTCGGTGGAGTCCGAACTTTTGTAATCCCGAAATGATAAACATTTTTTTAAGAACTTATTGATTTGCCAAAAAAAATGTTTTGTTTTTGTAAGCTAATAAGACGTGGGACAATTGAGTTGGTTTAAGGGAAAACCAGTGGTAAAAAAATCAGCGTTGGGATGGAAAACAACAACAAAAATAAGGATGTAAATATGAAAAGTGAATTTTATGTATTTTCAATATAATGATACGTGTATATGAACTAGTAAAACTATAGGTAGAGATTAGAAAACGGATGTAGGACATGCGTTTCAAGAGGAAAATAGAACTGGGCTGTGTGTTTGATTCAGTAAAAAAAGTGCCTGCGGATGTTGTAAGACAAAATATAACTAACGTTGGCGGGCCAGAGGCCAGTAGATACCTGCTGGATCTTTGTTCCCCGTTGTCTTCATGGGTTAGGCCTGTTAAAAACAAAACCAAGCCTGGGCAGTCTACAGCCTAGTTGAAACTTGCTCGACCTGAAAAAACAATATGCGTGCTCAATAAACGAGATAATTCTGAAAGTACAGACTGATAACTGGGATGCAGCAGAGATATTGTTTTTTCATCGTGATAATAAGAGCATGCACTTGTTTCGAAAAATTTGGAGAACTGGGCATTCGAACGAGAGGTGCTTATGCTACCCATCAAATAAAAATTAGGTGCCTAAAAATTCGTTTCGAAACAAATGATTCAGCTTTATATCCACGTCGACCCTCAGCATGATGGTTGGAAGAAAATGCCAAGTTCATACCAAAAGATCATTAACAACAATACCAACTTGCGATCGACAAGGTAGAACAAGTACCAATACCAAACTAACTTATAATCTTTTTACTCCTGGCCGTAGTGTTCGTTTGGTAGAAAATCTTGCAGAGGATCAGCTCCTGCTCCTTCACTTGCTCCAGGTCCCCGAGGTGGTACTGGTGCATCACCCAGTTGGTCCACTGTTGGTCGAAGTTCTTGTTGGTGTGTAGCAGCAGAGCCTTTTTGATGCCCGTCTACCGGCCGTTAACCATCACCGTCAAGGTATTGCCTTGTTGTGCCACATCGCGTGCATGCCGCACTCCGACCGTATCTTGCCACGCGTCCACGTGCCCCTTTTGAATGCCTTGGAATTGCGTTGGAAGAAATGCTTGCTTAGGCCACTCAGTGTGATACCTGCAGTATTGTCGAATACATGTTTTAGTGTATGTAGTTGGCATTTTCATAACATCTTTGGCATGTTGCAGTCACTTGTTTCACTTTTTATTAACTGTCAAATTGTAATTGCTTCACCAAAAGAAAAATAGAGCTATAAACAAAGGAATATGTTTGTGCAAGTAGAAGGTCCATCGGTGTCTTACCTGGAAGTTTCTCAGGATGGGTGTAGCATATGTCGTGCTCGTTGTAGATGGTTGGTATGAACAAATCGATGAGAGGGTGAGATCTCGTGCTATCAGCACTCACTTTGGCCTCAAGGTGCTCGATCGGCTCCTGATCCATGGGATCGAACTTGACGCCAGCCGGCAGAATCGGCCAATCCTTCTTCGACTCGCAAGGGTTAATTCCAGTTATATGGTACTCAATGTATGATCAATCAATTGTTTTAAGTGAATGATGAAAGATTTCGACAGATAAGTGGTACTCCAAATTTAAAGTCTAGAATACATAAACACACCGCTGGGATTCTTGTGTCACCTCACGCGCAGTGTGTTGTCACGTCAATTCAATGTGTGGACATGATGAATAATTTGACCGACGTATACTAGTACTGCTACTGTACTACTTACTAGTCATATTTAGTGTCACATTTTAACCATAGGTTTAACTAAGAAGTACGCACTTGAAGCCTAAGTGATATATATATATATATATATATATATATATATATATATATAT
>LR738712.1:170623701-170635202 GCA_902687465.1 Secale cereale
TGTGTTGTCACGTCAATTCAATGTGTGGACATGATGAATAATTTGACCGACGTATACTAGTACTGCTACTGTACTACTTACTAGTCATATTTAGTGTCACATTTTAACCATAGGTTTAACTAAGAAGTACGCACTTGAAGCCTAAGTGATATATATATATATATATATATATATATATATATATATATATATATATATATATATATATATATATATATATATATATATATATATATATATATATATATACTGCACAGCTTCAAACTAACAACAGTACATGGAGTGGTTGCCGAGGTTGTAAACCCGCCTCCGGTTGAATACGCCTGGCCCAACGGAGCTGGGATCTTTCTCGAGCACGAAGTAGCCATAGCCATCAATGTCACGAACGCCCCAGACATTGTACTGCATGTTGTTTGATGAAATGGTTTGGTCAATTTGGTACGTGCAAATGAGCATCAAATGGCCACCGTCGGCTGAACGAGCGGTAAACCACCACCCATCGGCTGGTATGATTCCAGGTCCTGGAATCATGAAGGCCAACGCATTTGCGTCTGCTGCAACAATTCAAATTGGAGACCAAAAGGACAAAAATAAACAATCATGTTCAGAGTATGTGTGGAATTAAGATTATTATAACAGTGACACATATCATAGACAGAGAATTGCAATGCCGTGGTCATAATCATACCCGAAGTTAAAAAAATAAGCCAATGGCTTTCATATTCTAGCAATATATCATGGTTCAAACATCATGTAACAATGAGAGGGAAACAGATATGACAGGGCCTACTCATATTCTACCATAGCACTTACTACAGTTATCATATCAACTCTAAGCAATAACATGCGTTGTTATAAAAATCCTGGAAATGAGAGTAACATATAGCAATCATGAGGTTATACTCATAATATCTATTCTAACAATCATTAGATACCAATTGTTCTCATATCAACTCTAACAATAACATGTGTGGTCATAAAAATCTAGGAAATGAGAGGAACATATAGCAATGATGTGGTTATAGACATACTATATATTCTAAATTTGTAACAATGAACAGGCAGTCGTATTCTTAAGGTAAAGATGAGATGAGATAGAACAATTACACGACGATAGATTCCATCAGTATAGGTAGCCAATCTGTGAGTCGACTGCATAAACGATGCCATCGTGCACTATAGCATCAGACAGAAGTGTTAGGTAAAGAGGATCGACGATGAGCCATAACCATGTATGGCGACCGGATTCCAGATAGACTATTCCCATGTTGAACACAGCAATGAGCTTGTAATCCATGTAGTCTTCTGATGGTGTGGGCACTTCGCAGATTACAACCTTCAGCAAACAGAAGTCGAGCCAAAAGCTCGACGCGTCTCATGCGTAGTAGGCAGGAGTGTTCGGTGGGCCGCGAGGCTCGATGGCGGCGGTATCCAAAGATGGAAGGGTGATCTCTCGCTGGGTGTAGATATCCATGAGACGCCACGGACTACCGGATTGGTTGATGAGGACGATCCAGTTGGCCTTCATGCCCGCCCAGTAGTGGCCGCGCATGAAGGACAGGTGGATGGGTAGTGGTAGCATGTCGAGGGGCACCACGGCAACCTCCGTAGGATTGTCAATTCGGTATCTGGGCCACCTGCGAGGATCGAGCATCAGCAAGCAGGGTGTCTTCAAAAGAGCCGGCCGGTTGCAGACGAGTAGACGGTACAAAGACACCGAGCATGCGGCCAGACGGATGGTGCTGAGTAGGTCCATACGATTACAGATCTGCTCCAAGAGAACATCAGGGAGGGAATTCCAATCGTGGCTCTGCGTGTCAGTTGGTTCTGCCATTGGGGTTTTCGGTGCCTGCGAGCCAGCGGGGAAGTGGATTCGGGCGGGCGAGCGAAGAAGCTTCTCCTCGTGTGGCCGAGCAGTGAGTGGGGGGGACATGGTACGCGCGAGATACCAAGGAAGATAGCGCGGGCGGGCAAGCAGAGAGCGGGGGGAATGGTGTGCGGCCGACGATGGGGAAGAGAGGAGGAAGAAGAAGAGAGGACGAAGAAGAGTGGAAGACGGGGAAGAAAGTGCATTAAATCTCAATTCTACTACTACTACCAGGATATACCGTCCTTTGGAGTGTAATTAGTTACACCGATGACATATGTGTTTACCACAAGAGGGCCCATATGTTAGTTAATTGAGGACAGAAGCGTGCTCTACTGGCAAACATGATGGCAGTACTGGGTAACGCTGATTTAGTAACACCAACACGCTGGTTCAGCTTATTAATTAAGTGTCCCATCTGCTGTAGCGTGTATTGTCACTACACTGCGAAGACTAGTTGAATAGTTCTCTTTGACCGAGATGGGGAATAATGGATCGCGAAGACTTCCTTTCTACATTATCCCTATGCCTCTATGCTCACTTCACTCATTTTGCTCCGTACGTAGTCACTTGTTGAAATCTTTAGAAAGACAAATACTTCGTATTTGGGAACAGAGGGAGGATTTTACTCCGTATTTGGGAATAGAGGCAGGATTTTACTCCGTATTTGAGAACAGAGGGAGTATCACCATATGGAGGGAGCAGAGGAAGCTTGAAATATGAACATGTCAATGGGAGGAAGTAAGCCCCATGCATGCATGCATGCAACATGCAACACTCACACATACACATGGACGCACGCAACACTCACGCACCCATGCAGCACACAACACACGACGCAACACACACGCTCACGCTCAAGTGCTCAACCTACTCCCTACGTCTGTGAAAGACTGTACATTTAGAGATTTACACATTGACCAGGGCATAATTAACGCCCAAAAGTAGCAGACTTATGTGTGCATGCGACCATTGAGAGAAGAAGATTAAATGAAGGTCGTTGCATGCTGTAATTAAGGATAGACATGTAACCTATACCTAGAGCACAAGTTGGTGCATTAGTCAATCAATATCGATTTAGATTAAAGGCTAAATGCATTGGAAGTGTAGATGTACTACACTCTTTGTTTTTTAGCTGATTTCTTTGCTCTGCCAACTGATCAACAAAGTGCCACGTCGACTATGTGGCCGGTCAATAGGGTGCAATACGGTGCTCTACGATGAGCTAGTGATCATATAATCACTGCAAAACTATATATAGTGATCATAAAGAGCATATTGTTACATACGTTGACCGCCAGTGTATTTTTCTCATTTCAAATTAAGCCATATTAACCGGAAAGGATGCAGTATGGACTAGTACTACTACTGCTTTGATGTGTCATGTCAACTCGCCGAACGAGGAGAAGCTTGCTTACTATGCCTCTCCCTCGCCCACGCACGCGGTGGTTCGCAGGACGAGGAGAGGGTTTTGACTATAGCGCCCTCTCCCTCTCCCTCTCCCTCGCGGTGGACGTGCAGCAGTTCAATCGGTGTCAGATTGCCAGAAGCATAATGTGTATTGTAGTATCATCATTGTTGGACCTTCCGAAGAGGCGAAGAGCCAAGTGCAAGGTTCACACGAGTACGAATTGTTGAACCTCCCGAAGAGGCAAAGAGCCAAGCGCAAGGTTTTATAGGATTTGTCGTCCTAGTAGGAGCGTACTACACAGAGTACAACTATAGCGAACGATGTTACTGTATGATGCCGCCACTTCACGTATATCCAAAGTTGTGCCACTTTTTTTCTCAAAGAGCATGTTGAAGCCCGTGCAACAACCACACAAGTTGCACATACACATAACACATTTGCTAGTAATAAATTCTAAAGGACAAATGCCAGTATGCCACACAACTTCATCTCCAATTCATGTGATAAATTTATGCACGACCAGTCTACATATATTCACAGCGCTATCGTTCACAATTTACCGTACTCCACTTACACGTTATAGATGGGCTACATGTCCTCCTCCAGGTTCCAGTCCCAGGTGTTCTTCATGGATGGCATGATCCATAGCGGTGGGCAACGAGAATCATTGTCGCAGCTTTCTAGTCCGGTTCCACACGATGGAGACTCATCCAAGCTGAAGCGGCATAAATCAGGGATAGCGTGTCCCAGCATGTCGTGCATCCGACGGTGTGCACTGAAGACACAACCATGCTTCATGAACGGCAGGCCTTCCGTGTCGTGCACGGAAGGTGGCATCCGCTTCACAATGGGGCAGCTGTCCCCAATGAACAGCGAGTACTCTCTGATGGCTTCTCGCCCCTCGTTGGTTACCCCAAGTGGAAGGTTTGAGATGCAGTGTAGCGGAAGTTTTCCCTTGGCAAAGATACCAAGGATCGATTTCCCTGAGACTCCCAGTTTCAACAAGAAGGTGTCAACTGCTAACGGCGCCAGATATTAGCAATCAACGTGGACCTGCACACAGATACAAATAACTTTGCTCCCAACGAGTACAGAGAGGTTGTCAATCCCTCCGGCCTTGTAGTTTACAAAGGATCAAACGCAAGTGATAATAGTGATAGGTATTGCTGCAATAGTAAGTGAAAGCATAAAGTAAATAGTGGATGTGATCAATGATGATAATATGGACCGGGGTCCCATGATGTTCACTAGTGATGTATCTCTCCCAAAAGACGATAAAACAGCTATGTGAGGTGAACGAATTACAGCTGGGCAATTGACAGAATTATGTGCGCAAACCAATGCTAACTATGTTACAAGAAAGCTAGAGGTTCAAAGCATGGGCGGTACGCCAAGGCAAGTAGACCGAAATCCATCTGCATCTAGTACTAATCATCCACCTTGAGATATCTATCCAGAACATCTCGCTGGTATTAAGTTGCGAGTCCCACCCATTGTGTAAACTCAAAGCAACAGACAACTGCATTAAAAGAACTTTGCGTAAAGTAAACAATCCTTGCACCCGCGGGCACAAGCACCGTTGTTTTCCCCCTTGTGGCAACAGCACATCCCCTAGACTCATGTTTCTGTCACTCAAGCTAGTCATCGAGGGGCATGAACCCACAATCAAGCATAACATTCCCTCTTGGAGTCACTACCTACTACTTGGCCAAAGCAATAAATAACAACGGAGAACATGCAAGAATTACTTACAAACATAAATATAAAAGAGGTAGATCAAATATATTACTCAAACACAATCTGAACATAATCTCACAATCCATCGGATCCCAGCAAACTCAACATAGCAACAGCATAAGGATTACATATGTGCCTCGATCATGTAGGGAAGCTCACGAGGACTAATTAGTGAAGCACAAGAACGGGAGGAGAACATCACATAGCTACTGGTCATGGACCCATGGTCCAAGGGAGACTACTCACAACTCATCCGGGAGGCGTCCATGGTGGTGCAGAGGCTCCCGGTGGTGATCCTCCCCTCCGGCAGGGTGCCGGGAAGAGTTCTCCTGGTGCTCCCGATCTTGGAAGCGCGGCGGCGGCGGAACAAAGATGAGATCGCGAAAAAGGGTTCCCGTCTCGAGGGTTTCGGGACACGATATAAATATATGCCAAAGGGGGCATCAACGGAGGCTCGGGGGGCCCAGGCGCCCCCCCGGCGCGGCCAGGGGGGCCCCGCCACCAGGGCGCCTGGAGCCCTGGTGGCCCCCCTCCGGCTGTACTTTGGCTGCTGGGAAGCTTCTGGAACGCTGATTTTTTATATAATTTTTCCGGGATTTT
The DNA here is from genome assembly GCA_902687465.1 of Secale cereale. Lineage (NCBI taxonomy): Eukaryota > Viridiplantae > Streptophyta > Magnoliopsida > Poales > Poaceae > Secale > Secale cereale. The sequence continues at coordinate 170,629,317 of LR738712.1, forward strand.
TCTGGCAGTTCTCGTAATGGGAAAACCTGAAATACAAAAACAGCTGAAAACGGAAACTGGCACTGGGATGCACTGAGTTAATAGGTTAGTCCAAATATGATCAAAAGTGTATGGAAGTGTATAAATATCATAGCAATATCACCCAAAAGACGCATGGAGCAAGCAGAAATTATAGATACGTTTTGGACGTATTACTCTCCAAGAGTGTTCCTCGGCACCCACGTAGCATCACGAGGGTCGAACTCGGCGCCGTTCATCTGGTACACACGGCATCTCAGATCTGGACACATGGTGACGTACATAGTCAAGGTCCATGCATAATAATGTTGTGCTCAAATATGGCGGTCGGTAATACTGTGCAGCAAATAGTACTACTCCGATATAGAGGAAGTAAAATAACCGGCTTATTATATATAGCCACTCTTGGCTACATGGATGAGATAGTAAGACATGGAAAAACAAAAATGGTGGTAGCTAGTGGGTTCAAGTCTTCAAGGGCCTAGCTATCTATACGCGTCCTCCAAGGTAAAAAGTACTCCTACTAGTACGTAAGTAGAGTACTAGTACAACAATGAAAGAGAAGGCGAGAGGGTTAAAAATGGAATACCTGGGTAGAAGGTGACGGTCCGATCATGGTAGATTGTGTGACCATGTTGCACATCAGTGGTACCATGGGTAACGACTGCTACGATAGTTGATCCCAATATGCCATAGTTAGCTACAAGGTTCCAGGTTAGACCAAATCGCGGATGCAAATGCACATCTAGGATCGGCGATCTTATTTTGATCGCGGGATGACTGGTGCCTACAAAATAATGGAGTACCATTAGGGATGCAAATGATGGTTTGTGCATTCCGTTTGTAATCTCCCGTACCGTAGGATGGCAACCAGATGAAACAAGTCCCGTGGCTTGTCACCGCGAAGATGTGGCCTAGATGGCTCAAGGCGGCTTCGAATGTGTAGGGGTACAAATCTGTTGCCGCCAACATGCGCCAGCCTCTGTTGTTAGTGCCTCTTGCATTGATAGCAATCCTTATGTCGGACACCACGATGAGATAGTAATCGTCATAGCCGTCTCGCTTTGTTGGCGGTTTCGCAATTGCTATCTTCTTCAATCTCATGTAGGCATCATCATACGTATTCAAGCCCAGCCAGTCCGGAGGGCCAATCCCAATGGTGGAGAAGGGGTCTACCGGAACGGCCGCACTGCTGTGGCTGTTGTGCAATATGATGGTGGTATCCGGCCGGAGGTATGCATGCCAATCTTCGTTGGCACCGACCCAGACCTATATATAAGATGGTGGGCGGCGGAGAAATTACGGGATGGAAATGGAATAACTAAGAACTACATGATCAAACTCCATTACTGACTTGCTCATCGGACAAAATCCGACTACCTCTCAACGTCGGCAACTCTAGCGGAGTCAACGTGCAACCATGGCCAGGGAGTGGTGGACTGTTCAAAGGATTGTCCCATAGAAGAACCTTCTCCTCGAGGACGCATGGAAGACCTACATGCATGGCCTTTTCCTAAGCCATTTTAAGCATCATCTTGAGAAAGTTGGTGAAGGAAGCACCGAGTCTTGCAACGGTGAGGACGTCGGAGTGGCGTGCGATTTCTCCCAGAGGATCGTCGTCCAAGGTCTCCCAGCCCCGACAAGGAGGAGAACCGCCTGGCGAATCCATGGGAGCAACGACGAACTGCCTTCTCTTTGGCGGAGGGGAACTGGCGAGGAGGAGATAAGAGCATAGTAACCGCAGGGCCTCGTCCCTTCCAATTGTAGCGAAGGCGTGACGCTATTATTTACTACTAGTACTAGCATTATGGGACGTTATGGGATTGCATTATATACTGTAAATAATAGCACTAGTAAGTGGATGGTACTACTGTTCTCTAGAACCATCGTTGTACTATTAATGCAGGGAAAGTACACCTGCATAGTGGCCTAGTGGGTACTCTAGGTGCTCTATTCAGTCGCTCCTCTGACGTAGCTGGCCTACTCAGGCCCTCCACTATGTAGGCCAAAACCGGTGCCAAATTCGCTTTTTGAACATTTGGCACCGGTGTCCTACATTGCCCAGCCGATGCCATATAAAATTTTTAGGGCATTGATGCTTCTACTTGCTCTGACGCCATAATTCATTGAGGCAATAAACAAAGTAGCCACTGTACTTTTGCATGCGAAGCAGCCACTGATTTGAGCTGATATATTACTAGTTTATAGCTAGGTGGGCCAGAGGTGGATGGATGCCAAATCCTTCACGTTGTGGTGCCAGTGCTAAATATTTTTCATTTGGCATCGAAGTGTATGTGGCAAAAAAATTAGATTTCTGGCACCGAACACATAGTGGAGGGCCTCAACCGCTCGTCTCACGCACACACTAGCAGCCTGTTTATTATCGACGGTTACTGCGGGGGCAGAACATTTGAGTTATTTGATACAGCGAGAATAGGCTTTTCGCTTCCATTTGTGGAGGTGTAATGGATCTCGTCGAACTTTGTTAGTAGTTCCTTCTTTATGAATGAGATGAAGCAAAGCTTTTGCATCCGTTTCAAAAAAACACGTCAAGAGGAATTTCTTTTATAGTAGATCTGATAATGGAGTGAAGTCCATGCGTGCAACACCACTAGCTACAGAGTAGTAGTAGAGCACTTTATGTATAGAGCCATATTGCACAGTTCCCAATGCCCCGCCAGGCTTTTTCGGCTCCTCGGGCTTAATTGGGAGGCGCTAGTTTAAATATGCCACTAGCTGATGAGGAAGTTGCAAGCGAGGTGCGGCTAGGGCGAGCACGCGAGCCACGAGATGCTGGGAAGGAAAACCCGTTCACGTGGCTAGGTTATCCAGTGCACCCAGATTGTGGTGCCGCACGTCTGTTTGACTTCAAAACTCAAACTACCCGTGTAAAATATTGGCTCGCAGCGAAGTTACTATTTAAAAAAGGCCTCCGTGCGTTCGGCCGGGATCGAACCCACAAAACGAGGTATACACTCCCGCGACCACTAGTAGTACTCGTTGGAGTACAACGCAACCTAGAATCGCCTTTTGTCGCTAGTAGTACATTGTTCCTTACAAGAAACCCCTAATAATGCTAGAAACCACTAATAATGCCAAGAAACCACTACCACTTACATACGTGGCAGACTTAAGATAAGACTACCTTATCAACCATTGTACATGCTCTTACCAACCAGCCCTACCAAGAAACGACTACTCTACAAAGTGTCGTTATAGGCACGTTTCAACCAATGGCCCTGTTTGGATACATTTGTTGTCAATCTAACCCTGCCATCCAAACACCACTTTGGTCAGAGTTAGTTCAGGGTTAGAATCTAACCTCTGACTTAGAGTATCCAAACAGGGCCCACGTCGCCCATTAAGTCAACGCCTTCTATTCGACCGGGCGTTATGACTTGTGGGACCTACATGTCAGTCTGCACAAAAATCCCCGAGTGACCTCCTACGTCCGGCCCGTCCACCGAGTCATCCTTAGCCATGGGACGCAGCTACCGCCGCCGGCAGAAGGCGAGGTCAAAACCGTCGGCGGTGCGGAGCCCATCTTGCGGCAGCCCGGATGCTAGCTCCGTCCGGCGCTCGCGGCCGCTAGCTAGCCAAGATAGCTCCGTCCAGCTGCTTGTCTGCAAGGTTTGGTAGCTAGATTGGCATGGCGGCGTAGCGGCTTGCTCGCGCACACCGCGCTAAGGCCAACCGTCTGGCTCGAGCGAAGGCCAGCGCGGCGGCTTGCTCGCTCGTGAGTCACGCTCGGGCCAGCTTGGCAACCCGTGCGGAGGCCAGCGCGGCGTCCGGCCCTTCCGGCGGAGCTGCGGCCAACTCGCTCATCACCCGCGCCACTGACGAACACGCATCACTACTGTTTGAAGTAATGTTCAGGAAAAATAATGATTTGAGGGGGAATAACAGGACAGAAGGTCAGATGTGGGTCCCTCGTGTCAATGGTCAAACAAAATGTGTTGGTTTAAGCTGCCTCGTCAGCACGGACGTGTGGGCCAACCCTGTCATAAATGGGTTTAAACTAACCTAATCGGTAGGTAGTAGTTTTTGGCGTGGATTAAGAAATTTTTGGTATGTTTTTGCTATATTTTGTACAATAGATTCTCCCTAGGGCTGGTTGAAAGTGGTAGTTTTTTGTTAAATACTCTACATACTGTAAGTAGGAGTGAAAGTAAAGCTTTGGAACCCAATAAGCAAGGCTAGTTACATAGTGCATATGTGTACACGATTGAAAGTAGATATCAACCATGAGTGACTAATATCTTGATGGAAAACTCGAAACTATGGAATACAAGGGAAAAAATGGCATGGTTGGAAATACTAGCAATGTTCATGTGCGTTGCAACGAATCATAATTAGAATAATACTTATTCACAAACTTGATACAAAACACTCTAATTTTGATATACATATATCACTAGAGATATATTATGTTTCAATTAGAATATATTCCTTGGGCTATTTTGGTGAGGTCAGGGAGGGATGTGGTTGGTTTTAAGATACTAATTATGGGTTTTTCTGCAAATTGGTAGACAAGTGGGATGTTTGTGAGAAATGGTAACAAGTTACCTCACAGTCGTTAGATGTAGATCTAATGGTCACAAATGACGGATGGCAGACACACCATCATCACCAACTTAGTCTTCTGTAGGAGTACTAGCAAGATCCGTGCATTGCACGGAACATCAAGATGCACTTTTTATTAAAACACTCTTTGTGATTGACCCATGCGGGAGTAATCCCATGTGTAAAAACTAATGATATCTCGAGAACTAGGAGATAAGGTGAAGAGGAGTGGGGCGTGGTGGTGATTGGTGGTCGGACTGAGCGGAGGCATGGGGATTGACGATGCCGGCAGCGGCCACCAGGCCAGTTTGTTCCAGAGGCTTCCGTTCTTAATTGATCAACAATGAGGTTGTTGGAGACAAGGATGAACGAGGGAAGTCCTTGTCTGCAAATGTGGAGAGGGGTGCGGGTATCTTTTAGTTTAATTTCCATCAGTCAGATATAGATCGGACGGTCTATATTGCAAGATGGCACACGTACCATCATCACCAACTCGGTTTTTTTATAAGAGAAGAAATATAAGTATGGAGATACAAACATATTATCGATACTTGTTTCCGTAAAATAGAATCTACGTTCTATTCAACGCCTCGGCATGTGAGGCCTTAGCACAATGACTTCTTGACTGTGTAAAACAAATGTTTTCCTGTCGCCGATAAGGAGGGGCTGACGGCGGTGCGCTTTTTGGCTTGCTCTAGTCCTAGTAGTCATATTAGGTGGTCTAAGCACATGTAGATTTATTCTTTTTCACGTCTCGTGTTCGTCGTACTGCCACGACTGTTGATGAATAGACGGTAGGTTATTCACGGGAAACCCTTGTTGAGCGTGTTTGCGAGAGAGAGAGAGAGAGAGAGAGAGAGAGAGTGTGCGTGTGGGATATGTCTAGAGACTAATGCAATGATAACATATTCTTTGTGTCTATGTGTGTGGAGGATAGAGAGAGACATGTACATGGGGCTTTGTGTTGTGTAACGTGGAGACACATATACATAATTAGAGAGTGAGTGTGCGAGATACACATGCGGACATGGGGAGAGATGAGGATCCAGATTAATGGGTGTTTGTGCGTGTCTGTGTGTGTTTGTGCGCGCGTTTGTGTGTGAGAGGGAGTGTGTGTATGTGGAGTAGAGAGACCACTAATGATGTAAACCTAGTATAAGGGAAGGGGGAATGGTGTGACATGTGTAGTAGCGGGATAGCATGGGTGCGGGTGGGAGGAGCAGGCTATTTGGAAGAGACATCGATTGTGTGTGAGAGAGGGGTGTGAGAGCGAGAGAGAGAGAGAGAGAGAGAGAGAGAGAAAGA
>LR738712.1:170636849-170647998 GCA_902687465.1 Secale cereale
CGGCAAGCCGCCGAATCTAGTCCTCCGCCCCAGCGGTGGACCTCACACCCCGACGGATCTACCTTCCGCACCTTGGAACCCCCAACTGCCAACTCACCACTTCACCGGAGCCGCTTCAGCGACTGGCTTGTACACCGCTCCAGATCTCCTTGACCGCCATCATGCTCCACCGCACCGGATCTGCTTAACCGGCGCTCTCGTCCACCACAGTGTAGGCCCTTCACTGACTCCCTCGTTCGTCCCTTCACTGGCCCATCATACAAGCCCTCGTCCACCGCAACAGATCCGCCTCACCGAAAGCACTATACAACGTGCCCGCCGAAGCCTTCGTCCACTGCACCGGACCCGCTGCACGGACGCCATATTAAACTCCATCAGCCCTGCTTTACCGATGTCGCAGCCTCATCAGGTTATTTCGATCTGTACTCCTTCGGTTTTTCTCTTTATCGTGCAACTGTGCACTTACCACAGATGAGATTTCTTGTATGTCGACAGGCGCCGCAACCATAGCACCGGAGCCGCTTCAGCGACGGCGACAGCCAGCCCAAACTCAACCGCAACATGGTCACCATCGACGATCCTTAGCTATCAAGTATGCCAACAATACCCATACGCCGCTGAGAATCGGGTACTATTATCCAACGGCCGGCGCCTACGTTCACTTTCTTAGCATAAGCACCGAACCTTTCAGTTTCTTCAGGGCATCATTCAGTTTTTCATGAGACGCGTTATTCTGATTGTACCTGTAGGGCCATACTTCTGGCAGTGAACATGTTACATGTGCTAAATTACATACCAGTGCACATATAGTTAATATGCTTTAGTTTTGTCCTAAGTATTACTGTACTTCCTAGATATCACTGCCTACTATTTTACTTCTTGCATGCTATATTTATGATAATGGTGTTGTTCTGATGCCACCTATTGGTTCCATCAGACTGCTTCATGTTCTCTATGCTTAATTACACATCAGGAAACTAGCATGTGGTTCCGCTGGTTTTTGTTCGTTTTACCCTACATTTTTTGATGCTAGCTATTACAATACTGCTACGAGCCTCTGTTCATTAATTTTTTGTGTGTTCTTGATCTTCCCAAGTTGCATGACTAATTTGATGCTCCTATTAATTATGGAGCTGCCAACCCCATCAAGCAAGATATTTGTTCTTTTGGGGCTGGCACCTCGAACAAGCATAAAAATAGAGGGAAGCAGATATATTGTCGTGTATGCACACACACCCTTCTTTCATTAGTTTAGATGAACCATTGATGATCAATTCGAACCAATGCATGCGATTAAAATTAATTTTACCTAAATAGAGGGTGCAGAATAAACTACAACAGGTAGATTTGCAACCATGGGATGCTGACGATATTTTCAAAGAACATTGCAAAAGCAGCGAGGCTTCACAGCAACATATGGTAAGCCAGTGTGTTTTAGTGCATGTGAAATGTAATGTGTGTGGGCTGCTTTCTTGGCTTGTGCCCTCAACCTGTAATCCTATAGAATAACAAATAGTTCAGTTGTCTGCTTTGCTGTATTGCTTGATTCGGATGCTTGTTTGTTACTTGTTACGCTATACCTGAGTTGGTCAATATGTCAGCAGTGCCTGCTGTACTATCGTAAATAAATGCATGCCTAGTTCATTTGAGTCCTTAACTTTTCCTCTGAACTTCATCACAAGACTGTCTTCGTAGTTTATATGAGGCCACACTGTTAAGTGCTTTCTCAGATTATTTCAACTGCTTAGATGCCTTGGCAACTTAAATATAGTGGTGGTACACTCCCTTACAAGTTTTCATCTTACCATTTTAATTTCTTTTCGGCTGATGCTGCTTTGAACCATTTAAATATAGCTTGCCATGCTTGGCAATAATTCGTATGTCGTTTACCATGTAAGCTTACTGCCTGGATCATGCGATAACTATCTCTTACTTATGTCCAGCGGAAACCTTTTAGGATGCCGTTCACACTAGGACACAATGTACAACCCCAGAATCTACTTGTGGAAGCAGTGTGCCATCCATGTTACCAGATGGTAGAAATTCAGAGGCAACACCGTCGGAGAGCAGTCTGAGCACATATATTATAGTTCTTGAGGCTCTACTAGAGGCAGAAAGAGATGGTGTGGCTGCCATGAATGAGGTAATTTTGATCTTGAAGCTGGAAATTACGCAATTAGCTGCACGCATTATGCAAGCAACCCAAGAATTGGAGGAAGTAAGAATGTTGCATTTGAATACGGAGGAGGTCCTGCTGCTTCTGCTTTCTGAAGCCCGGGGTAATCCCAGTTCTTCTTTAGATAGAAATTGAAATTGTCATTAGATTATTGTACTTGCATGTTGTGTCATGTCTCTGAATGGATTATGTTGTAAGACCCCCTATGTTGTCCATGTGTTGTAATGATCCAAATTTTTTAGGCGAGGTAATCCTCAGTACTTGTATGATTGACATAAGGTGAACTGTTTTTCGTGTGAGCATATTGTATTGGATGAAATAACTGTTTGACTCAAAGTGTATCCAACCTACTGAATTCGAAGATCACGGCATTTCTAAATCATAATCATATATAAAGATGGAATAAATCTTTGTTGTGGTTTTGAAGAAATAAATAACAAAACGTAGAATTATCTGTGGATATTCGTAATCGAATAAAAATTGGATTTGGATTTAGTTGTTAGGGCCCAGGGCAAACATGGATGCTAATTCTCCCAAGTTTTGAACGAAGCGTCTAAACACCCACTATAATTTGTGGGTTGCCGGAAGCAAGTGTTTGCGAGATGGAAATTACTGTCTACCCTGACACTTGACATCCTTACCGACCGGATTTACACTGCTGTCGACAGGGGTAGACTAGTAACTTCAATTAGACGTGACACAACGGCCTCTAAGCCCATTCAGACACAGTGGGCGCCGAACGTGGGTAGCAAAACACATTTGATTCAAGCTCGTCCGAAAGACATGTGTCTCTCCCACCATTTCCCCATTCATCCACGGTGGGCGGCAAAACAAACTCTCCTCGTCCAAAATCGATGTAGGCTAATATTTTACATAGGGGCAGATGTGTAACTTCCCTCAGACGTGACACAACCGCCCTACCTGTCAGCCCCGTTCATACACCGTGGGCGCCAACCGTGGGCGCCAACCGTGGGCGGCAAAACACCATCTCCTCGCCCGAAATCGTTACTGGCAAATATTTGGGAGATGTGAGATTACCATCCTATCCCGAACCGGCGTGATGTCCGAAATTTAAACGGGGGATAAGTTCGTAACTTTGCCACATTTCAGACAAGTGCGTCCCAAAGTTTGAGATCCCCCCTCCCCCTCCATTTCCCCATTCATACACCGTCGGCTCCACGACAACCTCCCCACTGCGGCCAGCCTCCTCCGTCCGCCACCCCATCCTCCACCTTGCCGGAGCCGCTACCCCTACCCCGTCGTCCACTGCAAGAGATGGGCATCTCTCATCCACGGCACCGGACCAGGATCCTTTCATCGCTTCGTCTCGCGTCATCGGCGCCGTCGTCCACTTTGTCGTTGCCGCTCCTACGACCGCCTCGTCCACGGCAACAAGATTTATCCCCCAACCCGACCGTCTGCCATCTAAAGTCTTATTCCCCGCGGCTGACAGCCATCGCACCCACAGCACCCTCAACATACCAGCAGGGGCCTACACGGCATTGCGAGAGAGGTGGTACTCTTCCATATGTGCTTAAGTTATTGATCTCACCCGGAAATTAGATCTTAAATTGTTACTGTACTTTTCTTGTCCGTACCAAATCGTGGTGGCTAGTTGAATGCAAACATTGGTTGCGAAGTAGCTTTGTCCGGTTTGCACCTTCGAAACCGCCATGTCACTGTCACTATACTCGTAATCTTATGGTTTCCCCCCCCCCTTTTATATTCACTACCATCATCGTAGGTGCTTCACTACTTCGTGTCGTGCTAGCACTGCTCCTCAAGACCTCAACCCATCAAGCGAAACAACATGCCACTCATAATTCCAAAGCTTACGTGTTGAAATATGAATCTGATATGATGCTCATATTACTAAAACAGAGAACGTTTAATTGGTCACCTAATGTTCCTATATTCGTTTTGAAAAGCATGTGCGCCACCCACTGGTCTAGCTAGTTCCACTTTCCTGATTTTACTCTTGATGCTTAGGGTTTTCCCCTTTTATCTACTCTACTATGATCTGTGTAGATGCTTTCTGTCATACTAGCATTACTCCACCCTTCAAGCTAAATAACACAACTCAAAATTCCAAAGCTTAGTTGTTCAAATATGATTGTGATATGATACTGATATTAGTTAACAGACACATTTAATTGGTTAGCTAAAGGTCCCACTTGAGTTTCCAAATGCATGTCGCGACATATAGAGAGACGGCAGAATTGTATATATTTGTCACTTGTTGACTGTACTTTCTTGTCCATACCAAATCTTAGTTGTTATTTCAAAGCAAATATCGGTTGCTAACTACCCTTTCTGTGGTTTGCAGCTTTAGATCTGCCATCCCACTGCCACGGTCAACACTATACTCATCATGCTTACGGTTTCCCCATTTTATGATGACCACGATCATCCTACGTGGTTCGTGTCGTAATAGCACTGCTCCACCCATCGAGCTAAACAAGCTTAGTTGTACAAATTCAAATCTGATATTATGCTGATGTTAGTAAAACTGGGAGATGTTTAATTGGTCAGCTAAATGTTCCTACTTTAGTTTCGAAATGCATGTGAGCCACATATGGAGAGACCGGAAGGAATAGTATTTCTCTGTGTGCTCTGGTTCATTATGGGTGGCCAACCGACATTGTATAGAAAGACTTGTAATATCTTCAATGTACTTGCTCTTCTGCTCTTCTTTAAGATGATCCTCTTCTCTTGCGGTCGACTGATCAGGTCGAGTTATTCTCCCTTAGTATATTTTGAATCATTCAGGTCAGGTCGACTTGTTCTTCTTTACTATATGTTGAAGCTGTCATCTGTGAAGTATCATCACTTCTGGAGCTCTCATATTTTGAGTAGTAGGCCACATTATATTAATACACACACCAAATTACAGCATGCATGGCACCTCTTAGAAGAATTGCAGAGATAGCACAAAGGGGTTTACAGGGAGGAAGTATTGGATTAGAATCACTTTTGCATTACAAAGATAATCTCACTCGTTTTTATGTTTTCATGCATGTCAGGTATTGAACATTATCAAAATGAATATGAGAATGGGTGCACGAGAGGAATATTGCGGAACAATCCACTGGCTAACAAACTTGGCATGGTGGAGGATGGCCTATCTTATTCACCCATCAAGGTGCATGCTCTAACTTGGCAAGGTTGTATTGGTCGCACATATTTTGGATCTGACCTCTTGCATTACTTCTACTTAGTTACACCATATGCTAAGTTTAAGCATCATATATGAGTATATGCCATACCTATCCATTTTCTGTACCTATTCCATGTGTCGTCATACTATGTTTTTCCAGTCAAATGTTGTTCTTTCATAATAGATGTCCAAAAGGAAGAGGGTGATTGTAGATCTTCAAGGAGTACAAACTAGGTATTTGGAAAAGGTAGTGATACATGTTAAATCAGATAGATCAGCAGCCACAGAAAACACAGGCCCAACTGTAACAGACTTTACCCCTGCTCCAGTGGCCAAACACCTATTAGAACTGCTGACAGCCGAGCGTCAGGTACTGTCTATGATATCAATTCAAAATTTGAACTCCTATATTTCTGCATGTGCCTTACCTTCTCTCTTGTATGAAAACTAATTTCAGATGAATCTCCTTGCTCAAAGGATCATAGGATATCACGACAATATTGGGCTCTGCATTGCTCTTGTCAGTACCTCTTGCCCTTTGTCAGCATACTTACACTCATTGTTGTTTGATTATGTAGCATCACTGTAAATGTTCGCTTCTTTATCCTCCCTTTGCTTGAAATTATAAGATCTATATTTACTCTTAGATAAATGTAGAATTAACACAATGGTTATGAAGTTTTGGATTACTCATGTAAGTACCTGTTGTCATGTACTCCCTCTGTATCGAATTAATTGTTGATCAATTGGATGTATTTAGAACTTAATAGTGCTAGATACATCCATTTGAGCGACAACTAATAACAGACGGTGGTGGTATTATTGTACATGCATCGCGAGATAGTTGATTGTCTAGCATTACTCTGCATCTTATCTGCCCTACCCTCCATTTTCTCCAAATTATCATATCTACATTTACTCTTACCAAAATGTTGAATAAAGCCAATGCCACTACACACGTTGATGTCTGCATTCCTCTTGTCAGTACCTTTTGCCTTGTAACGTTGTACTTAATTAATTGATATTTGATTATGTATCATCAGTCTGCACCTGAGCTTCGTTATCCTCTATTTCTTCCAATATTATTTGATCTATATTTACTCTTTGCAAAATGTAGAATAATGGCAACGCTTATAAAGAATTTTCTTTGGGGAATTATTTGAATTGTCTGTCTATCAACATGGAGAAGCGCTTTGTCCAGCCCGTGTTAACATGTAATGTAAGTTCGTCCTTCTCAAGCCTTCAAACTTTGTTCTAGTATAGATTTGGATAGGCATCATTTCATTCACTGTTGTTTACATCTGATTGGATGTTTGCAACAACTACCAGTTTTAAATTCTAGTTGTAAAAACATGTTCCTTATGCAGAACAGATCCATTTATTTGCTTGTATAATTGTGAAACATGTTACATGTCTCCTTGTTTCTCTTTCAGAGTCACATCTCTTATGCCAGGCAGAACTTTAGGAAAGATAGTGAGTCAAACCATCTTGAGGACAGTGAGATGACCCCAAGGTCCTGTCTTGATGAAGACAGTGAGTTGAAGCTACTCACCAGCAGGTGTGAGACAACCTCTGTGCAGTCGCTGCCTCAATCAGTTTGACTTCTTCAGTCTCAACTTAAAGCGGAAAGGCTTGCTTCAGCTCAGCTCCGACTTGAAGTCAAAGATGTAATGAAGATGCCAGGGGACTGCCTTGCACAATATGGTGCCATACAGCTAGGTCTATCATTGACACAACTGAGGTCTCATCAGCTTGTTCGGCTACTTGCGGGGCCCGAGTTTGCCAGGTCTAGTGCCTTCTGAAGTGCTCTTAGTTCTGTACATTCTTTTGTCGGCGCGTTTATATGCACTGCTGGCGACCTTTGATGCCTAGTGTATGAAATCCGTGGTCATGTTGCGCTTTATTATCACTGGTAGCGAACTTTGATCCCAGTGGATGTAATATGCAGTGATTTGTTTGTTGTATAGTCTAGGTTTATTCTTCGGTCGGTATGCTGTAATTTAGGCCGGAAGGTTCAGTGGATCTTAGTGTTGTCGGTCTTCAGGCCAGCCTGTTACTCATATGGGCCAAAACGTGGGCCTATAATCATCTTGGGCCATTAGCAGGTCTTAACCTATAGTAGTTTCTCGCCTTTAACAAGCCATGGGCTACATATTTACTGTAGTGACACTGGGCTTCCTATGGGCCGTAGAAACAATGGGCCTTCTACGGTCCGTAGAAACAATGGGCCTTCTACGGGCCGTAGAGACAATGGGACTTCTACGGGTTGTATCATCAATGGGCCTTAGACGGGCCGAATGATCGATTGGCCCAACATGGGCCAAAAACAGACCGCATTATGGCCGTAAACGGGCCATAAGTAACCGAATGCTGGAAATGAGCCCAAGAATAAATGGGCCCTGAGAAGGCCGAAAGATAACGTGGGCTGCAAACGGCCCAATGGATTAATGGGCCGCTAGTGGGTATAAAGTGATACACTGTTCATTACGGGATAGTTTCACCACGGGCCGTTAATGGGCCAAGAATAAATGGGCCCTGACAAGGCCGAAAGATAACATGGGCTGCAAACGGCCCAATGGATTAATGGGTCGTTAATGGGTATAAAGTGATACACTGTTCATTACGGGCCAGTTTCACCACAGGCCATTAATGGGCCAAGAGTTACAAAAGGGCCTCATATGGGCCGAAAGACGTCATGGGCCATACATGGGCCGGAACTTAAAACGGGCTAGAATCATATTGGACGGCCTAGATGAAGCTACTAGGCCTAATTCGAATAGGTCATAACGGGCCCTGGGTTAGCAGGCTGCAAATGGGCTATATGCGAACAGGCCGTTAACAGGCATTCTATGGGCCGGCCCGCTACCTTTTGACCAAGTCAAATGGGCCCGCCTTTTCACAGGAATGGGCCTCTGTTGGGCCGGGCCACGTGTCGACGTATCATAGGCGCTTTGTGTCCAATGAGAGGATGACATCTGTCCCAACGGTGAGCCGACACGTGTTTCCTCCAGCCAATGATGATTTTACACGTGGAAAATCCCCATTGGTCGGGGCTGTTAACGGGTTATCGGATCGAAAACCCGACCCGATAGCTTAACGGCGTTCCGTTACGGTGGATGCCACATGTCAGTCACCCTTGACGAAAGCAGTTCTGTGACGCGCGATTTATCGTCATGGAAGTGGACACTTCCGTGATGATAATTTTGGTAATGTCATGGAACACTTCTACGACAGCACAGGTATGACTATCTTGATTTTGTCATAAATTTGTCATGGATGTACATGCATGACAGAAAACGTGACCTACTGTGACAAACACGTATCATCACAGAAGTGTATTTTTTTGTAGTGTTAGAGAGGATCATCGAAACTAAGTTCTATGGTCTTGATCTGAAAGTGACAGAGATCCAGTCTGCAGTTGAGCAGCTCCAGGAGGAAGTAGAGGAGAGGAGAGGGCAGGCTACCACAGATGCATTTCAGCGAGTGCCTAGAGGTCAGAGATCTGCTGCAGTGCCAGTGCCTGGTACGAGAGCTACTACATCAGCACTAGCAGCCACAGCTTTAGTGCCACCTCCAGCAGCCACTCCACTAGCTCCAACTACGTCATCTGAAGCCTTTGTCCTTGGTGTTCTCTCTACACCACCTCCCGCAGATCGAGCCTGAGAGACGCATAGCACTATGCATTTTCAAACTTTTTGGCAACGTGTTGCCAAAGGGGGAGAAATATGCATAGATCATAGGCTTCGAGAGATAGTATTATGCTTCTTGGTCTCTCTTGCTTTTGGTTGAACTTCATTTGTGTGTTTTCTTTATACTCTATGTCCGTGTGTGGGATACTTGTTTGATCGTGTGATTGATCATATGCTACCTTAATGCTTGCTTGGATGATACTATCTTTTATATCCTTATATGATCATAAACTTTGCTTGGTGATGAGTGCATGTTTTCAGTTTATATCATTTTGAGCGCTCCACCAAGATGTATGTGACATGGAAGAGTAACCCATGATCCTAATCGATTTTGCATTTGCATTCAAACACAAATTTAATATAATGCACAAATTTAGGGGGAGCTCTTGTTTATCACATACTTCTCAAAGCAACGATGTATTTAAATCTTATTATCATTTGTTGAAGCTTTGATCTATATGTTGTCATTAATTACCAAAAAGGGGGAGATTGAAAGTGCAACTATCCCTGGGTGGTTTTGGTAATTCCTAACAACATATAGCTCATTGAACTAATGCTATTTCAAGATAAACATTTCAGGAAAGTTCAGTGATTGGCATGGCATGGATTAGGAATGTGGACCCCTCAAAATGCTAAGGACACATATTGGCTCAAGCTCAAGACTCTACACTTTCCATTTTAGTGATCCAAGATCACATTGAGTCAATAGGAAAGCCAATACTATTAAAAGGGGATGAGGTGTTTCTTAATGGGTTTGTTGCTCAAAATGCTTAGTGATATGCTCCAAAACCCTCAACCACATTCTCACGTCCACATATGTCCCAAACCAAAAGTCAAACTCGGCCCCGCGAAAAGTTCTATCCGGCGCCACCGAGTTCATTTGACATAGCCACTGCCACTAAACCCTAATCATTTCGGTCTCACCGAAAGGGATCTCGGTCTCACCGAGATAGGATTGCAAACTCTCTGTTTCCCTTCGTAACATTTCGGTCCCACCGAGATGAGCGATCGGTCCCATCGAGTTTGCAATGCAAACTCTCTATATCCCCTTCGTAACGTTTCAGTCCCACCGAAACGAGCGAATCGGTCCCACCAAGTTTGCCTGACCAACTCCCTGGTGTGCTTATTACCAAAATCGGTCCCACCGAGTTTGTGTAATCGGTCTCACCGAGATTACGTTATGCCCTAACCCTAATGAAATCGGTCCCACCGAGTTGATCATATCGGTCCCACTGAAATGCCTAACGATCACATTATGAACTAAACCGGTCTGACCGAGTTCTCTGAATCGGTCCCACCGAGTTTGGTAAATTTTGTGTAACGGTTAGATTTTGTGTGGAGGCTATATATACCCCTCCACCCACTCTTCATTCGTGGAGAGAGCCATCAGAACATACTTACACTTCCATCATACCTGGTTTGAGAAGAGAACCACCTACTCAAGTGTTGAGATCAAGATATTCCATTCCTACCAGATGCATCTTCTTCTCTAGCCTTCCCCAAGTTGCTTTCCACTCAAATCACTCTTCCACCATATCCAAATCTATGAGGAACTATTTGAGTGTTGGGGAGACTATCATTTGAAGCATTTGAGCAAGGAGTTCATCATCAACACACTGTCTATTACCTTTTGGAGAGTGGTGTCTCCTAGATTGGTTAGGTGTCACTTGGGAGACTCCGACGAGATTGTGGAGTTGAACCAAGGAGTTTGTACGGGAAAGGAGATCGCCTACTTCGTGAAGATCTACCCTAGTGAGGCAAGTCCTTCGTGGGCGATGGCCATGGTGGGATATACAAGATTGCTTCTTCGTGGACCCTTCGTGGGTGGAGCCCTCTGTGGACTCGCACAGTCGTTACCCTTCGTGGATTGAAGTCTCCATCAACGTGGATATACGATAGCACCACCTATCAGAACCACGACAAAAGCATCCGTGTCTACACTTGTGTTTGCTCCCTCCAAACTCCTCCCTTTACCTTCATATGCAACAGTTTTACATTCCGCTGTTATACTCTTAGAATTGCATGTGTAGGTTGATTGCTTGACTTGCGCTAAGTTGCTAAAATCTACCAAGAATTAAAATTGGGAAAAGGCTAGATTTTTATTTGGTCAAGTAGTATAATCACCCC
>LR738712.1:170648050-170658773 GCA_902687465.1 Secale cereale
AGACATACTTTCGATCCTACAAAGTTGTCGCGTGCACTGACTGCTGGGAAGCCGCGGCTGCCGAGAAAGATGGGAAAGGTGATGGCCCGTACTGCAAGATCCATCAGACTAAATGCCATGCTCTTCAAGATTGCCGTCAGGTTGAGCATCTTGTCAAGAAGCAGAGGACTGAATATGAGAAGCGTGTCTAGGAAAAGGACCAGAATGTCACTAGCGGGAAGGGCCGTGGCCGTGCAGCAAATCGCCCTGGCAAGACATCTCAATATCGAGGAAAACCTGCCAGGGGCCGTGAGAATAAGGAATGTGATGACAAGAGTAATGGAGCAGATTAGGAGGAAACCAGCGAGCAAGCATTCCAGAATACCACTGACGCCCTATGCATTGGCAGGGGTGCATCTTTGCACTCCTCTCATCGCAAACTTAAATAGTGGGCGCGTGAAGTTAATGCTATGGAGCCAGCGGAAGATTCTCGGAAGCCACTCAAGTGGTCCCGCACTCCCATCATATTTGATGAATGGGACCACCCTAATTGCACTATATCGGTAGGGTGCTTGACGTTGTTGGTCTTGCCAACGATCCGCAACCTCAAGGTCACAAAGATGTTGGTTGACGACGGGGCCGGGTTGAACCTGATTTCTCCAAAGGTCATCAACAAACTCCATATATCAGATGTAGAACTGAAGGTTACAGGCATGTTCCAAGGGATTAACCCCGACAGGAGTCGTCCTAAGGGTAAGATTACTCTTCGGGTGACGTTCGGAGGGAGTTGAACTACCGGACTGAGAAGATTGTTTTCGATGTGGTTGATCTCCCCTTGTCATACAATGGGATCCTTAGTCGTCCAGCCCTCGCCAAGTTCATGGCAGCATTCCACTATGCTTACAACACATTGAAGATGCCAGGGCTAGCTGAAAGTGCAACTATCCCCGGGAGGTTTTGGTAATTACTAACAACATATGGCTCATTGAACTAATGCTATCTCATGATGATATTTCAGGAAAGTTCAATGATTGGCATGGCATGGACTAAGAATGTGGACCCCTCAAAATGCTAAGGACAAAGGATTGGCTCAAGATCAAGACTCTACATTTTTCATTTTAGTGATCCAAGATAACATTGAGTCCATAGGAAAGCCAATACTATTAAAAGGGGATGAGGTGTTGCCTAATGGGTTTCTTGCTCAAAATGCTTAGTTATATGCTCCAAAATCATCAACCACTTTCTTACATCCACATATGTCCCAAACCAAGATTCAAACTCGGCCCCATGGAAAAGATCTATCCGGCGCCATCGAGTTCATTTGACATAGCCACTGCCACTAAACCATAATCATTTCAGTCTCATCGAAAGGGATCTCGGTCTCACCAAGATGGGATTGCAAACTCTTAGTTTCCCTTTCTAACATTTCGGTCTCATCGAGATGAGGGATCGGTCCCACCGAGTTCGCAATGCAAACACTCTATTTCCTCTTCGTAACATTTTTGTCCAACCGAAACGAGAGAATCGGTCCCACCGAGTTTTCCTGACCAACTCTCTGTAAGCTTATTACCAAAATTGGTCCCACCGAGTTTGTGTAATCGGTCTCACCGAGATTACGTTATGCCCTAACCCTAATGAAATCGGTCCCACCGAGTTGATCATATCGGTCCCGCCGAAATGCCTAACGGTCACATTATGAACTAAATCGGTCTGACCGAGTTCTCTGAATCGGTCCCACCGAGTTTGGTAAATTGTGTGTAATGGTTAGATTTTGTGAGGAGGCTATATATACCCCTCCACCCACTCTTCACTTGTGGAGACAGCCATCAGAACATACCTACACTTCCATCATACATGTTCTGAGAGAGAACCACCTACTCAAGTGTTGAGATCAAGATATTCCATTCCTACCATATGAATCTTGTTCTCTAGCCTTCCCCAAGTTGCTTTCCACTCAAATCTTTCTTCCACCATATCCAAATCTGTGAGGCGTTGTTTGAGTGTTGGGGAGACTATCATTTGAAGTATTTGAGCAAGGAGTTCATCATCAACACACCGTATATTACCTTTTGGAGAGTGGTGTCTCCTAGATTGGTTAGGTGTCACTTGGGAGCCTCCGACAAGATTATGGAGTTGAACCAAGGAGTTTGTGCGGCCAAGGAGATCGCCTACTTCGTGTAGATCTGCCCCTAGTGTCGCAAGTCCTTCGTGGGCGATGGCAATGGTGGAATAGACAAGGTTGCTTCTTCGTGGACCCTTCGTGGGTGGAGCCCTCCGTGGACTTGCGCAGCCGTTACCCTTCGTGGGTTGAAGTCTCCATCAACTTGGATGTACGATAGCACCACCTATCGGAACGAGAAAAAAACATTTGTGTCTTCACTTGCGTTTGCTCCCTCCAAACTCCTCCCTTTACCTTCAAATGCAATTATTTTACATTCTGTTGTTATACTCTTAGAATTGCATGTGTAGGTCGATTGCTTGACTTGTGCTAAGTTGCTAAAATCTGGCAACAATTAAAATTGGGAAAAGGCTAGATTTTTATTTGGTCAAGTAGTCTAATCACCCCCCCCTCCAGACATACTTTCGATCCTACAAGTGGTATCAGAGCATTGGTCTCCAATTTCCTTGATTTCCATAGCTTTGGTGATCATAGCCTTGGTTTCACAACCTAGGAGAGTATGGCGTCTAGCGAGGGAAGTTACCACCATAGAGGTCCTTATTTTGATGGTACTAACTTTGCTAGTTGGAAGCATAAGATGAAAATGCATATTCTTGGACATAACCCCGCCGTTTGGGCTATTGTGTGTATTGGTTTGCAAGGTGAATTCTTCGATGCGAAGGAACCGAATCGTGAAGCTATCGTGGAAGAGTTGAAGATGTTGCAATACAATGCTCAAGCTTGCGATATCCTCTTCAATGGAATGTGCCCTGAAGAATTCAACAAAATCAGCCGTCTTGAGAATGCAAAGGAAATTTGGGATTCTTTGGTTGATATGCACGAAGGTACCGACTCCGTCAAGGAATCCAAGTTGGATGTGCTTCAAAGTCAACTTGACAAGTTCAAGATGAAGGATGCTGAAGGTGTCGCTGAAATGTACTCTAGGCTTGCTCTCATCACAAATGAGATTGCCGGCTTAGGAAGTGAAGAGATGACCGATAGATTCATCATCAAGAAGATCCTAAGAGCCTTGGATGGAAAATATGATATCGTGTGCACATTGATCCAAATGATGCCCAATTACAAAGATCTCAAGCCAACGGAAGTCATTGGAAGAATTGTTGCTCACGAGATGTCACTCAAAGATAAAGAAGAGCTTCACAACAAGTCTAGTGGTGCTTACAAAGCCTCATGTGACACTCCTACATCATCAAGTGAGAAAAAAGTCTTCAATGAAGAATTGAGCATAATGGTGAAGAACTTCAACAAGTTCTACAAGAATAGAAGCAAACCGAGAAGTTCCAAGTCAAGGTCCTACAATGACAAGAGATCTTCAAGTCATGATCGGAATTGCTACAATTGTGGAAGACTCGGACACTACTCCAATGAGTGTATGGCTCCCCACAAAAGAAGAGAAGACTCACCTAAAAGGAGAAGTAGAAGAGAAGATTCACCACCAAGAGAGAGAAGGAGTAGAGATGATCGTTATGAACAAAGACCTTCTCGGAGAAGCAAAGATTCGGAAAGGAAGGACAAATCATCAAGGAGCTATACAAGATGAAGACATCAAGCTCATGTTGGTGAATGGGTATCCGGTTCCGACTCTGATGACCACTCCGAGAGAAGCTACTACTCCGACTCCGAAGATACTCAAGATGAAGGTGTTGCCGGAATTGCTCTTGTGTCAACCAACTCCTACGACATATTTGACTCACCAAATGAAGGAATTGGAAGATGCTTCATGGCTAAAGGCCCTAAGGTATCACACCCCGAGTATCTTGATTTCAATAGTGATGAAGATGACTTGCTAGGAGATGATGATTTACTTGTTGGTAGCAATAGTGATGAAACTTCTGATGAGAACTATGATGAAATTGCTATTAATCATGATAATCAAGATAAAGCGAATGACAATGATAAGGAGAAGATTGAGCATCTAACTAAAGAACTAAACACTCTTAATTTAGCTCATGAAACTACCTTGGAAGATCATCGAGAACTTTTAAATACTCATGAGAAGTTACGCTTTGAAAAGCTCAACCTTGAGCAAGAGCATGAGTTCTTAAAAGCTATCAATGATGATCTTCGCAAGAAAAGTTCTTCTTACATTGCCAAGCGTTTACTCTTGTCTACCTACATGCCACAAGTAAAATCTAGCAACAAGAACAAGAAAGATTTTTCCTCTAGTAGTAACAATAATCATGTTAAATCCAATGATGTTGCTTCTAGTAGTTCTCTTGATTCCACTAATGACTCTCTTAGCCAAGTTACACTTGAGCAAGAAAATAGCTTATTGAAGGGAATTATAGAGAAAGGTGTTTATAAGAGCCTTGTCGGGAGTAAGCAATTTGAGGAGATTGTACGCAAGCAAGGAAGGCACTAGAAGAATCAAGGTGTTGGTTTTGAACGAAAGTTCAATGCCAATGGAGTTGAGTGGGAGGAAGATGAATACCCCAAGACGAAGTTTGTTCCTCAACAAGAGAAGTATGATCCTACTTATTTTCAAGGGACACAAGCACAGGATGATCTTCCACCACAAGACCACTAGCTAAAGGGAAAGGACAAGCTTCAAGAGGAGATTGATGCATTTGAAGAAGCTCCTAAGGCCTTGGTCAAGTGGGTTCCTAAGACTACATCAAGTACGACTACAACTCCGAGGATTCCCATCAAGATGTTGTGGATCCCGAAGAAGAAGAACTAGAGAGTTCTTGAGGGTGACTCCTCCAACATACTTCACTCATCTCATTTTGGCAAGGACAAGTGCAAACAACTTCCATATCTTGCACTAGTTCAAGGAGTCACAAACCCTCTTGTTGGTAAGACAAGGGACAAGGTAACATGATGCTTTCATGGACATCATCATGTTTTCAATTCACTCTATGTCTATGGATATCCTTGTTTGTTCCTTGTGGGACTAACCCGTGTAGGTATTGAAAGTGCAACTCACTCCAATGGATTGCTCCAAATGATCTACATCAACATTCAGCATCTACATCTTCAACACCTACATGAAGTCATCATCTACAAAACCCAAGGTTAGTTCATCCCTCTTAAGGGTGGTATCACATCTAGGGGGAGCTTTACTCTAACAATTGAGCTAACGCAACTCTAATGATGTGAACACAACAATGCTTTATGTAAAAGTGGTAAACCCACTTGTGCTTAAACGATCAGTATGACCTATGATCAAATGTTCTCATTTGACTCCTAAGTCAATATACTCATATATAGATGACATAGTCATCACCAATTGCTTGATAGATACTAGAATGGTTGTGCATGCTTTGCCACATGTTTCATTTGCTATCTTATTGTGTGAGCATGTTGAATGCATATTTTTCTCATTCGAGGACATCCATTTGTTGCTTTGACTGTTTGGCTCTTTTTCTTTTTGCCAAATGGATGGACAAGAATGCCTAAGAACACCCTCTATCTATCTATGCTTTTCTCATCTCAAACTCTATTCATGCTACATCACAAAGCTTGATCAAGTCAGATTCGAACCACTCTGTGTGAGGAGCACTCGGAGTCCCCGATTCGCCATAGACTTAACTTCCAAAACCTCTTTGTGCATTTCAGTAAGACCGAGTCATCCACTTCGGTCACACTAAGTTCACTAAGTTGATCTAGGTTTTCAATCTCGGTACAACCGATTTGAACTTTTCGGTCCCACCAAGTTAGAGTAACTGCTAGTAGTTTTGCATCTCGGTGCCATCGAGTTGTTCCACTCGGTCACACCGACAGCGTCAGGTTATATATATCGACGGGTTGAATTTTGGAAAACCTTCCGAAAGCTTTCCCCCGTGCGTGACCTGCTCTGCCTCCTCGGGTCTCTGAATCATCTCCTCGCCGCCAGCGACCTCCCGCCGCTAGGCTCCGCCGCCGTAGCAAGTTCACCGTCGAGTTAGGGTATGAACATGATCCTTTGTGCTATTCCTTAACTCTGATTCTTAGCACATTGCATTGCCATGTTTCTTGCCACGTATGAGATCTTCCTATCCAGCTAAACTCCGTAGAAAGTAGTTTTGATTCAAAAAAATTAGGGTTAGGTGTCCGCCGAACTCATCTCGGACCGACCGAGTTGTAGAAATTGGTCCCACCGGTTTGGCTTAGGCCATTGCACTTGCTCTTTTCGATCTGACCAAAAATTTCAAATCGGTGCGACCGAGTTCAACTCTCTATGAAACCCTAGCAATATCAGTGCCACCAAACTGTGACTCGGTCTGACCGAGTTCACTAGTTCAAGCTCCAGAATTGCTTTGGTATCACCGAGTTTTATAAATCGGTAGCTCTGAAATGCTTTCTGTAGAGAACTAAAACTAAGTTTTTCTTGTCATCTATTTTGCAAAAATTCCGTGCTTTGTGATGCTCATCCACTCTACCTCATATATATCTATTCACAGGGTCAGCTTTCAGTTTGCAGTGCCAAGATGTCTGACCAGAGTGATAGCTAGAATGTGTCTGAGGAGCAAGTCAACCTGAGTGAGGGCACTAGTCCCTGTAGCAGCTATGATGAGGGTAGCAGGAGCACACCTAGTGATCTTCCAAAGGCTGCTACCAAGTCAAGGATGAAGAAAACCTCAGATACTCAGGATGAGGACTTTGTGGCTGATGAGGACTTTGTGGCTGATGAGGCCACTTCAAAGAAGAAGGTGCTCTGGAAGGAGTATGGCACAACTGAGGCAACTAAGCTAGGTCAGAAAAGGAAGATCCCTGCCAAGAGGATTCCTATGTCAAAGGCCAGATCATCTACTCAAGAGACTATGGTGTTCACACTTGAATCTGAAGATGATGATCCAGCAGGAAAGAAGCAGAGAGCAAGAAAAACATAGCTAGAGTGATTGGCAAGCCATTCATGAGGGATGATGATTATGATGAGGATGAAGCTGAGGAAGAAGAGGTTGCTGCACCAGCTCCTAAAGCTCAAAAGCTTATGGGAGATGCTATCAAGTCTGGGGCTACTCCTTCTAAGCCCAAGACTGCTCCCAAAGATTCTCAAGCCACCAAGTCAGCAACCAAGAGAAGCACTAGGAACATTCCAGCTTCAGAGAAGAAAAAGGCCCCAGTGCCTAAGGTTGCTGAGGAAGCTGAGGCCCAAGTGCTCAGAAAGTTGAAGCCCAAGATCCCTGATCACAATGATGCTCATCTAGTAGCAAAAGAGATGAAGTTGAGGAAGGATGCAGGTCTCAGATTATGGAGAAAGACTGATCCATATGCTGTGAGGAGAAGGACTTCTGTGGACTACATGTTTCACACCAAGGAACAGCAAGACTTCTATGAGACAGTTATGCTTGACAAGAAGCCCATTGTGTGTGATATGAGAAGGCCGGACTGGGACTTCATTGATGACAATGCAGATTAGTTTCCCAATGTGCATGAAAGCTTCAAAGCATGCGGAGTTGACAAATTTGTGGCTCAGAAGTTGACATAGTATAATGATGAACTCATCATGCAATTCTACTCCATAGCTCACTTTTATCCTGATGGTAGGATTGTATGGATGTCTGAAGGTACAACGTACCAGTCAATTGTTGCTGAGTGGGCCAAGCTAATTAATGGCCCTGAAGAGCATGAGGATGATTTGGATGTGTATGCCAAGAAGAAGCAAGACCACAACTCCATGGCAAACATGTACAAGGTGACCCCTGATGATGACTTGGAGACACATAAGTATGGATCCGTACATCACTTGCAGTTTGGTCTAGCCACTATCAACATAATCTTAAGGCATACATTGTTGCCCAAATCTGGAGATGCAAAGATGATAAGAGGACACTCAATCAACATGCTGCATATATTTGATGTGCCTCAAAAGTTCAAAGTCATGAGTCTCATTGTTGAAACAATCAAGAGGACTGATGTTGATTAGAAGAGATCATGTAGATATGCTCCACACATCCAGATGCTCATCAACTCCAAGATGGGCACAGGCACATACTTATTGGACAGAGAATATCTTCCCTTGGTGCCTGACTTTGAGGATAACACAGTTGTCATGGATGAGAATGAACCATCATCAGTGCAAGCACATGAAAGGAGAGAGAAAGCCAAAGCAGAGAAAGCTGCCAAGATGCCAAGTGCCGAAGAAGCATCTCAAATGACTCTCAAGTCCAAGCAAGACCAAATGGCATATCTGATTCAAGCAACCATGAGGATTGAGAAGGGCTTGGCCACCCTGACTCAGAATCAGGAGATCTTAGAGAGGATTATTGAAACTAAGTTATATGGTCTTGATCTGAAGGTGACAGAGATCTAGTCTGCAGTTGAGCAGCTCCAGAAGGAAGCAGAGGAGAGGAGAGGACAGGCTACCACAGATGCATTTCAGCGAGTGCCTCGAGGTCAGAGATCTGCTGCAGTACCAGTTCCAGACACTAGAGCTACAGCATCAGCACCAGCAGCCACAGCTTCAGTGCCACCTCCAGCAGCCACTCCACCAGCTCCAACTACTTCGTCTAAAGCCTTCGTCCTTGGAGTTCTCTCTACACCACCTCCCGAAGACCGAGCCTGAGAGACGCATAGCACTGTGCATTTTTAACTTTTTGGTAACTTGTTTCCAAAGGGGGAGAAATATGTATAGATCATAGGCTTCAAGAGAGAATCTTTTGCCTCTTTGGTCTTTCTTGCTTTTGGTTGAACTTTATTGTGCGTTTGCTTTATAATCTATGTCCGTGTGTGAGATACATGTTTGATCATGTGATTGATCATATGCTACCTTAATGCTTGCTTGGATGATACTATCTTTTATATTCCTTATATGATCATAAACTTTGCTTGGTGATGAGTGCATGTTTTCAGTTATATATCATTGTGAGCGCTCCACCAAGATGTATGTGACATGCAAGAGTAACCCATGATCCTAATCGATTGTGCATTTGCATTCAAACGCAAATTTTAAATAATGCACAAATTTAGGGCGAGCTCTTGTTTATCACATACTTCTCAAAGCGGCGATGTATTTCAATCTTATTCATTTGTCGAAGCTTTGATCTATATGTTGTGATCAATTACCAAAAAGGAGGAGATTGAAAGTTCAACTATCCCCGGGTGGTTTTGGTAATTACTAACAACAAATAGCTCATTGAACTAATGCTATCTCAAGATGATATTTCAAGAAAGTTCAATGATTGGCATGGCATGGACTAAGAATGTGGACCCCTCAAAATTCTAAGGACAAAGGATTGGCTCAAGCTCAAGACTCTACATTTTCCATTTCATTGATCCAAGATCACATTGAGTCCATAGGAAAGCCAATACTATTAAAAGGGGACGAGGCGTTGCCTAATGGGTTTCTTGCTCAAAATGCTTAGTGATATGCTCCAAAGCCCTCAACCACTTTCTCACATCCACATATGTCCCAAACCAAGAGTCAAACTCAGCCCCATCGAAAAGATCTATCCGGCGCCACCGAGTTCATTTGACATAGCCACTGCCACTAAACCATAATCATTTGGGTCTCACCGAAAGGGATCTCGGTCTCACCGAGATGGGATTGCAAACTCTCTGTTTCCCTTCGTAACATTTCGGTCTCACCGCGACGAGCGATCAGTCCCACTGAGTTCGCAATGCAAACTCTCTATTTCCTCTTTGTAACAATTTGGTCCAACCGAAACGAGCGAATTAGTCCCACCGAGTTTGTCTGACGAAATCTCTGTAAGCTTATTACCCAAATCGGTCCCACCGAGTTGATCATATCGGTCCCGCCGAAATGCCTAACGGTCACATTATGAACTAAATTGGTCTGACCGAGTTCTCTGAATCGGTCCCACCGAGTTTGGTAAATTGTGTGTAACGGTTAGATTTTGTGTGGAGGCTATATATACCCCTCCACCCACTCTTCACTCGTGGAGAGTGCCATCAGAACATACCTACACTTCCATCATACATGTTCAGAGAGAGAACCACCTACTCAAGTGTTGAGATCAAGATATTCCATTCCTACCATATGAATCTTGTTCTCTAGCCTTCCCCAAGTTGCTTTCCACTCAAATCTTTCTTCCACCATATCCAAATCTGTGAGGCGTTGTTTGAGTGTTGGGGAGACTATCATTTGAAGCATTTGAGCAAGGAGTTCATCATCAACACACCGTCTATTACCTTTTGGAGAGTGGTGTCTCCTAGATTGGTTAGGTGTCATTTGGGAGCCTCCGACAAGATTTTGGAGTTGAACCAAGGAGTTTGTACGGGCAAGGAGATCGCCTACTTCGTGAAGATCTACCCCTAGTGTCGCAAGTCCTTCGTGGGCGATGGCAATGGTGGGATAGACAGGGTTGCTTCTTCATGGACCCTTCGTGGGTGGAGCCCTCTGTGGACTTGCGCAGTCGTTACCCTTCGTGGGTTGAAGTCTCCATCAACTAGGATGTACGATAGCACCACCTATCGGAACAAGACAAAAACATCCGTGTCTTCACTTGCATTTGCTCCCTCCAAACTCCTCCCTTTACCTTCATATGCAATTGTTTTACATTCTGCTGTTATACTCTTAGAATTGCATGTGTAGGTCGATTGCTTGACTTGTGCTAAGTTGCTAAAATCTGGCAATAATTAAAATTGGAAAAAGGCTAGATTTTTATTTGGTTCAAGTAGTCT